>CM076578.1:1014130289-1014676650 GCA_034641835.2 Pinus albicaulis
ACGAGGTAGCATTCTTTTCTCGTCCCCCTTTGGTGTCGAGGGAATTCCTCGTCCTTTCTTGAGCCACTCCCCCCCTTCCAGGGGAAAGTAGGAAGCAGGTTATGGTGTCCTAGTCCTCACCATTTGGATTGTGGGTTTTTTTGCGCGACTTGGTCATTTCTTGGATTGTTGCAATAGCGTTGTGGTGTGCGCTTTGGGGGCTTCCCTCTTTTTAGGGTGTGGCGTTGCATCGCCGGCGTATTTGTGGCCTTGGGCTTTATCCAGCGTTGAGTGTCAGCCTGCGATAACTCCTCTATGGAGTTCCGGTTGTTCGGGCCCCCTTGAATTTTTTGCTGGAAAGGTTGTCGGGTGTCCTGTACACGGAGGGGTGCAATAGCGGGGTGGGTTTGCTATTAGTGCATTTTTTGTCTGAAGCCTTGTGTGGGGTGGGGGGTCGTTTACCTCTCAGTAGTAACGTGCTCTAGGCACTTGTCTCGTCGGGGCCCTCGGCTTTTCCAGTGGTCAGGTTTAGGTTGTGGCTTGTCTCTGCTTGGTTGTTTGATTGCCGCTTGTTATGTCGTGCAGATAGAAAGGATGTTGCGTCGCAATGTAGTATGTGGAAGGGTGCGAAAACGTGGGATGCTTTTGATTGGGTGCCTTGTTTTCATTCTTTTGGTTAAGCCAACGTCCCCTCGCGCGGCGGTGGACCTCTGTTTTTCTAGCTAGCGTTGCTTGAAATTTGGCCCCCTTTCTCTCAAATTGGATTTTTGTCGCGAGTGTTATGGTGGGTAATGCTTGGTTTTTCTTTCTTTCTGGTCGTCGTTTTCTTCCCTTCCGGTCCCCAGCTTTACGGAGAAAAGCGAGAATTGTTGTGGGTCGGTGTCGGAGAAGGATGAAAAGCAGTGCAAGCTCCCGGGTTGGCCACCCTAGTCCTTCTCGGTCGTCGTTCCTTACAGTTCCCCCCTTTTTTGCCAAGGCACAGGGCTTGGAAAATCTTGTACTGTGTTTGAGCCTCCCCTTGTGATTCGTTTTGTTCCCCCTAGCTTTACGGAGAAAAGGTGGGATTGCCGTGGATTTTGACGTTTTCGGAGGGATGAAAAAGCAGTGCGAGTTCCTGCTGGGGTGGCCGCCCTAGTCCTTCTCGGTCGTCGATCTGTGCAGTTCCCGCCTTTTTGCGAGGGCACAAGGCCTTGAAAGGCTATTTTGTGTTTGACCCTCGTCCATGTTTTGGTTCTCTTTTTTCTTTTCTCTTTTTGGGTTGCTTTTTTCTCTTCCTCCTTTCGGCCCCTAGCTTTACGGAGAAAGGGTGAATCGTTGAGGATTGGCATTCGCGAAGGATGAAAGGCAGTGCGAGCTCCTGGGTTGGCCACCCTAGTCCTTCCCGATTGTCGTTCCTTGCGATTCCCCCCTTTTTGCGAGGGCGCGGGGCTCGCGAAGTGTTTGTTATCTTTTTGGGCCTCCTCCTTTGAGTGAGTGGACAATTTTGTTTCTCTTTCTTTCATGTGTTTTTCTTACTTTCCTCGTTCCGACCCCCGTCTTTACGGAGAAAAAAGGGGGAGTTGTAGTGGGCTTGATGTTCGTGAAGGACGAAAAGAAGTGCGAGTTTTCAGGGTGGCCACCCTGGTCCTTCTCTGTCATCGTTCTTTACAATTCTACCCTTTTTGAAAAGGCACGGGGTTTGGAAAGCAGCTCTTCTTGCTTGTTCGAGCCCCTTCCCTTTGGTGAGTGGGTTATGGAGTCGGGTTGTCTTGAGGGGGAAGGGGGCTTGTTGCGACGCATTGTACGTTGGGTTGGATTTTTAGCCATTTCTCGTGGGGGTGCGATATTTTGGTAACACACGGAAACGACTCTCGGCAACGGATATCTCGGCTCTTGTTACGATGAAGAACGTAGCGAAATGCGATACTTAGTGTGAATTGCAGAATCCCGTGAATCATCGAGTTTTTGAACGCAATTTGCGCCCGAGGCTTCGGTCGAGGGCACGTCTGTCTGGGCGTCGCATCCCAATCCAACGCGCTCCTTGCAATATGGTAGGGAGCAGCGGAGGTGGTCGTCCGTGCCCAATGCGGTGCGGTTGGCTGAAATGTGGCAGGCGATGTTTCGTGGCGTGCGTCGGCAAGCGGTGATCTTGTCCCCTTGGATGGGCAGTCGGCGTTAGCCGATGCGGGCTCTCTGTGGCATCCCTGGAACTTGTGAGTCCCAAATTGGCATCTTTTCCATACACTTTTCCATACCTTTTTCACTCTCCTAAACCTCCCAAATTGTCAATATCATGTGCAAAAGAGCATTTAACATGGTTTTTAATTATATTTTTGTGTTTGCTATTTGATCTAGATTTTGTTCATTCAACTGCGGAATCTTGCCACTTTCCGCAGCTGCTGCAACTTTCCGCAGCTATTTTGTGAAACTCTATGCTACAGGTGTCTACAAGGGAAACAAGCCACATGGGTAGGTCAGGAATGACGTGGACATGGTTCGTGTCCTATTGGTTCAAGCAAACTCGTCCAAAGAAGCCGCGGTCAAAGACGTCCACATGGAAGTCAACCATGGAGTTTCATGTCGGCCGAACTCTGTTTCGTGTCACATAAAGATCCATACGGCCGTTTCTAAGCCTGCGGAGGTTAAATCGACATCTGTACAGGGTTCTAGAGTCGAATTCAAGCATCCACCTCTCGTAGATCTACTTTCCAACACGGCCATGCTCCTATATCCGTGGACGTAGTGGTCTACGTGCTCTCCACTAGTATGAACTTTAGGAAACAGTTATAGTTTGTTGTTATATATATTGCGTTTGCATACACATATGAAGTTAGTTGTTGTCAGTGAATATAGTCTCTGTTATTTTTAATTAGTCTGCTCTGTAGTGATTACGCTGCACTTGTGCCGTAACATTACCATTCTGTAATGAACTGCTTTTTAATATGAGAAGACTCTGTTTTTCAACTTATTTCGTGTTTGAGGACCGTTACCAAGGCTGTGTAGAGGGCCCCTGCTCAGCTAAGGTTTTGTGTATTAGTGTATATTTCTCATTTTGTTTCTTTAGAAATCATTGTATCATAATCCATTCATATGTTCATACTTTGCAGTTGTTTCATTTCTGTTTATAAACTTTTATAATTTCCATTTCATTTCTGTTTTTCATGTTTTATGATTGTTAACCACTGATCAGTGTTTATGTTTTTCAGGTTTTAGATAGGCAGCCTGGGCATTTTCATAGCTTTTTGAATAATGACATGGGACTAACATTGTTCTGCTGCTAGTTTGCTTTTCATAGCTTTTGTTTAATTTCAGTATTGCTTTGTACATTTCAGTTTTGTTTATCTGCTTCAGTAGTTAAAATTTAGATATACTAATCTGCTCATAGCATCTTCAGTTGCCTCTGAAATCCACAGCTGGACTGATGGTGAGGGATTGCATTATGAAATGTGTAGTTTATTATTAGTTTCTTTTCTGCAAATTTAGATATATTAAATCATGCATGACATCTTCGGTTGCCTCCGAAAGCCACAGCTGGACTGATGGTGAGGGATTGAATCATGAGTGTATGGTTTAGTATTAGTTTACTTTCCGCAAATTAAATATCAGTTACTCAAGTTGTTTATGATTACTTCCGAAAATCATAGCTGGACTAATGATGAAGGGTCAGAAGATAAATTGATGTAATCTGATTTAGATTTATTTTGTTGCAATTTGAATTTCCTTAAGCATAGTTTCTTTTGTGTTTAGTTGGCAGCAAGAATAGTTTGGTTTTCATGCTCACTAGTTTACTGTTTTGATTTATTAGATTAGCAGCACCTTTTCATTTCAGCAGTACATTTCCATTTTCCTTCAAGTCTTGTCATTGTAAATTTCAATTTGCTTTTTAAAAGTTTCAAGTTGGTAAATCATTATAAGGGATATCACTTCCTTGAACAAACATAACCAAACTTGTTTTCATCTTAGAATTTCCATTTCACCTTAGAAAAACCAAAAACGACAAAAAGATAAGAAATAGGTTATCTTGCACATATAGTGCGCCGCACTTCATCAGCTTACGATTCCCGGATTGACAAATTAAATGCAGCAATTTAGGACACTAAATTGACCAAACGCTTAACCATGCACATTTGTAACCATGGCCCCTGTTGGATGAACATAACTCACGTTTGGGCTTCACTCAGCCATTAATGTGACCTGAAACTGAGATGTGGTTTGGCTGTAAATTTCCAAAAATATTCAGCAAGTTTCTCTCAGGAAATTTTGGTGACCAATCAAACTTATTATACATGAGATTCTTGGTTTGGTTGTCCTGTTGAAGTAGCATAAAATGACCATACCAATACGTATAACCAAGGACAGGGAAATTCGAAGGCAAGAAATTAAAATTTTGATGATTCCGTGGAAAAGCTTTTACTTGTGTTCATGAGATATAATATTTGAGTATCTAGTACTGCTAACTCATTGCCGGTATCGCAAAATCAAGCACAAGTGATATTTTCGTTTTGCTGAATTCTCTGTACTGCTGATTGGACATATAAATACTCTATTTATTATAAAAAGTGGGACGAGGACAGGAGTGTAATTTACCTTAGCTTCAATGTATAATCCTTACCGTTATCTTCTGTGATTACAAGCAATTTTAAAACTGTTAATGGTTAGCGCTGTTTCTTAAATTTAGAAACAGTAATATTATGTTTCTTCAAATTGATGCTGCTGATTGTCATTTGCACATACCAGAAACAAAAAGTATGTGCTTCACCATAGCCTTATGGAATAAATTCAAGTTCCTCTCTCCTTATTTTTCAAATTCATTGCCCACTGATAACAAAATTTTCAAGATAATGATTAGCAGACTTTGGTTTGAGTAAGTGCCTAAATGTATGTTTTTTAATGACACCAACCCCTGAAACAGAAATTTTTACTGAGAAACAAATAGCAGCAATATCTTTTTCACTGATCAACTAGTCCAGAAAGCACTAGGTAGAGGTGCTAACCCAAAGATTCCAAGATAAAGGGAAGCAAACTCTACAATTTCCAGACTGTTTAGCAGAACTAGAAGAATGCGTTTTCCAAACTGCACGAGAACTACTTCCCTCACGAGTCACCATGTGCCATGCTTGGTCTCGGTGGTTCTCTTTCTTCTACTCCTAGTTCAACTACCATATCTTCATTGGAACCAACACCCCAAACTCCACTAGACAACGATTCACCATTTTGTAGTAGTGATTCGCCATTTGTATTTGTGATTCGCCATGATTTTACAAGATAATATAATCTCATGAGAGATTCGCCAAAAAATTATATATACATATTATATTATTAATAAAATCGCCTTCCATTTTTCCTATGTATCATGGGGATTCGCCCATTTATTATATATATAAATTTAGGGGGGTTCTTAAAATTTACCCTGGAGATTTCCAGTGTCGGGATCAGCCTTTCACTCAGGAAATCCTTTGGAGGAGATTGCTTCAGATTGTAAAGCAGATTCTACCATCTCCTTCCATTTTGATTATGAGTTGCTGCTGCTACCCAACAACTCCGCCATTTTGGTATTTTTCCATTCTATGCATCTAGTGTAGCCAATCCTCTTGAGGATTTTTGTATCATCATTGTATTATTGTTTTTAGGGGTTGAGAGCACACTCCCCCTCATTTCTTAAGCTATATTTAAATATCATCATATTTCACATTTGTATGTAGTAGTGTCTCCATAAGACTGCGCAGTCATAGCTAGGGCAGTTTATGCAGGAGTGTATTTCATGCTTTCATGTACTTGTTCTTTGAGGTTGATCATTCCCTCTCTTGAGTGCTCTTTCCCTCAAGATATTGTACACTTATTTTGCTGCTATGAGCTAATACAATGGCTATGAGTTCTTCTATCATTTTCTAAGATTGAAGCAAGTTTTCTCTTCATGTATTTGTTTGCATATTGTTGTAACTCACTTTTGAATGGGATTCTTCAAGAAGCTCTATAGACAGAGTCTGAAAAGGACCAGATAGCCTCTGAATCTCACACTTCCTTGAGAAGGTGACATATCTAGTAAATGCCCCTTCAGTCAATCTCTGGAATAGATTGTTGATTGTTTACATTCCCGAAAAATGAACATTACACTATGAAAAATCATCTACTATGTTGTAGGTGTCGGTGAATTTGGCAGAAGCAGCATTTCAGCATAACGACCCTTTGGGGATCTTGTGAATTACCTCTGCCTTAGGCTAAGGGATCTGTAAGGGAACATTTGGTGTCGAAATGGACTTTTTGGATGCTTTGCTTTGGGACTTAGTTGGAGACATAGTAGATTGCTTGTCATACTGGCACAACTGAGTCTAAAGGTTGACATCAATGGTATTGACCTCCTCAAAATTCGTCATGAGAATCTGGTAATCAGGGGTACCAGATTGTGGAGGTTGAGGAGCGGCCTGAACTTGAGGTGGTTGGGCAACAACATATAATTCATGAGGGAAAGGATTAGTGAACACAGTTGGTTGAGCTGGCATAGTTTTTGGACGAAGCGACACGGTGGCTTGCTATCCTCTAGACATTGCTTGCGCTTCCCACAAATAGCGCATATAGGGTAAAAGGGGACAATCATGAGTATAATTTCCATGGACACCACAACATGAACAAGGTTTTTTCATGCAAAGGGTCTTGTTCTGCTCGAGTTGATCACCCTATTGCTGGTGTGTGGTGTTAGGCTAGTTTCCTTGAGGTGCATTCGACAGATTACCTTGGCGACCTTGGTTACCCTACACTTGTTGGTTTTGGTTTCCTTTCCCATTATTATTTTTCTTTGATTTAGAAGGATTATTCACGCTCTGCTGAGCATACACCTGACCTTGTGGAGGCAGTGGCTACTGTGTCAGAGGTTGAGAAGGCAAGAGAGGCTGGGGTGCTGATGTCAGAGGGGTTGGAGAATCAGGTTGTGCATAAGGATAGAAAGGAGAGGAGGAAACATTTGGGTAAACAGGTTGAGCAACAGTTGGCCCTAGCATCGACTGATGCGGTTGACCAAATGCATAAGTCATGCTTTAACCAGGATACAAGTTGCCTGGAGGGGGATAAGTGTTGGAGGAATTGGTCCCCCCCCCGAGGGTAACCATAACTCATGTGAGGAGGATCATATGGATGTGACAGAGACCCAATGATACCGTCGGTGGCATGAAATTCCCCCGGTGCATTAGCACCACCAGGTCAAGGAAGATGTGGTAAAACGGTATAAACATAACCAGACTCGGCGTAGATCAAGTCATATTTTAATGCGACATAAAGAGATTCTTCCTCTGACTGGGGAAAATGAGATGTGAAATATTTACCGATGGGGGCTAAGAGAATTATAAGAAACAAATCCATATAGACATGGTCTTCAAATGTAGGAACTCTACACAAGCTCCTTCTTCTACGCCATTCTTGGACATGGTCAGAAAGTTGGGTGGTAGAAGATTGACGGAATGTGGTAAAAAAATCAATACTAGTATCATAACGGAGGGGTAACTAGAAATATGACAGAAACGCTTTAGTAACAGTCGCAAAAGCAGTATGAGATGTGGCGGGTTGATCAACATACCACTTTGCATCTTCTCTTCTCTAATGAGCATACGTTGGAATAACCAGAGGTGAATGGATTCATCGGTGATACAATTAGAAGAAAACCACAAATTAAAGGAGTGGATGTGATTAGTAGGGTCCTCTCCATTGTTTGCTTCAAACTTAGGAATGTCAGAAGGAAGCTTAGTTGGCATTGTTGGCTAACCTGCATTGTGGAGTATGGGGTCATTGACTAACTGGCTAAAATCGGGAAGGCTTAAACCTGCCATAATATGTAGCAAAGGAGTAGCAGTTATGCTAGTAGTAGCTCCTGCATTAGGGCCAAGGCCACCACTGACTTGAGGACCTAAACTTCATTGGTGCCTGAGATGGTGATGGTAAGAGGGTGAGGAGAACTAGGGTTAGAATCGGAGGAATAACCAGGTGAACCAAAATTAGAGTCGGTATGGGGATTCGGGGGAGGACTAACTCAGACCCTGCAGGGCGGAGTAAGATGTCCTAATGGAAATTGAGGGTGAATACCTTGGAATCTCTGTGATAATCACCTTGGGGGTGCAATGATGGCAAGTCTCAAATGACACAACAAGGTTGAAGAGTGATAAACAAAGGATATGTGAGGCAGATTAATTAATTATGATTTTTATGTCTTGTCTTAGCGATGTAAATCGAGCGCTCTTCACTTTAGGTGAGAGTGTGTGCAAGCCATGTGTTTATTTTAATTAAGCCCATATAGTTATTTAAATAAAAGTAAAAAATGTTAAAAAATTGTAATTGAAAGTGAAATGATAGTGAAATAAACAACTAATCATGCTAAAATACCAACCCAAAGAAGGCTCTAAAATAACCAGAATAAAAGGGGGTGAAATTTACTCAAAGCACACTAAAATGGCCAAGATATCTAATGTCAAAGGAACATGGATCTAATGACTCTATACTATTGGAAATGATGCAGAAAACAACAAGAAACTGGAGGGGAAAAATGTTGCAAAATATAAGGTTAAAGGTTAAACACCTAGGGTAAACAAAGAGACCTTAATGTAACTACCAAAAAAACGCCAGAGAGGGTTTTGGATGTAACAATAACCTATCAGAAAGGATCTATAAAAAATATAGTTCAGACCCTAAAACAATGGCGAAAAGCACTGTAAATTTCAGACTACTTACTCAGCTTAACCCCTACTAAAAATGTGGAAGTGTACTGAAAACCTAGGGGGCTTGGTTCTACTTCAAGGAGAAAAAATGAGCATATCCAGGCCTAAGACGGGCTGAAATAGAGATAAAACAACCCAAAACAGTGCTTTTGGAAAACCCTGACAGTTTCAGAAAATATTCCAGACCGCAGTTTCTGACCTGTAGATAGGTGAAATTGTAGTTTATGGGTAGAAAAGTGTGAGTTCAGGGGGAACTTCCATTGTTTTATCTAAAAAGTGTGATTTACTGCTCCTTGGTTCTCGGGCAGCAGGTTGCGGAAAAATTTTCGTCTCTGGCACGGCTGATACCTGTTACCTGCAGAAAACACTAGAAAACATCCGAAAGTTAGAATTTTGACTGAATTAGAGAAAATAATTTAAGAAAAAACATTAAGAAACTGGAAACAGTTGAAGAAAAACCTTTTTTGTTGAAGCTATTGGTCACACAAGAATCTGAATCACAACGGTGGAGCTGTCATTTATTAGTGTAAAATATTATCGCAAGTGTACGAAAATATCCTACTTTAGCTATGTGTGACAAATAGCCCTAACAACAGAAATGGTTGCTCAACCCTTTAGATATGCAATAGACAGTTAGAAAAAATCCTTCAAAAACCCGGATCTATGCAGTAAAAGTAGCTAAACAGAAGAAGAAGAAAAATAGTAGTAATTGTTGTAAAGTTAACTCCAATTATCCAACAGACAAGACAAGATTAAAGAATGATTTTATATTATAACACCTAGTGAAGGAAACAAGTATATGTTGTCAGTCCCCCTCAATGGGATTGGTCCTTGTTTGTCCTCAATTATTTAGCTTTAAAGGCTTCTCTCTCTTAGTGGTGTAGAAAACCCAAAGCATGTGTTGAACCCAAGTGGGAGCTCAGATGGCAGAAAAAAATTATAGCGACAATGAGAATGATCAAAGTGAATAACGAATGAAAAAACCCTCCTATTTATAACAAAATATTGATTTATCCTCAATAATGGTGAATAATAAAATATTATTAACCAAGATCTAGATCTAACTGCTTGGATTTTTTTATTATATTTTGTTGGATGGAAATGTATTTAAATTGGTTAAATACCTTTATTTAGAAATAATAAACAAATAAATGATTTATTTATCATTTCAAGAATGTGGTTAAGTAATAATAAACAAATAATGATTTGTTTACTTATTCCTATGTGCTTTAGTCAAATTTAACAAGGAATAATAACTAAATAATGATTTAATTAATTATTCCTAGAGAAAAATAATTATTTATCTCATTATTTCTCATAATTGGGTTAAATATGACCAGGAATATTATTTAAACAATGGTTTAATTAATTTTTCCTAGAGAATAATCAAATAAGGATTTATTTAATTATTCCTCGTGGGGTTTCTTGTTTTAACGAGAAATAACTTGATAAAATATGGTTTATTAAATTATTTCGTATAGTGAAAGCAATTTTACTATGGTAAAATTGGTCCTATATGGTGTACTTTGATCCATCTAATTAGAAATGGTTAGATGACCAATTTTTGGTGATAACAAATATGACAGTTGCTTAAGCATGATAGGTATTGCAGTTTAATTTGAATGAGCAGTGCGTTGGTAGTTGTTTTAGGTGATTATGTCATCCTCAGAGTTAAATATTGAAAAAAAGAAAGGATTTTCACTAAAGGAATAGTCGGGATGAATATATATGACATCAAGTGGATTGAAGGATGTGTGTATCAATAAAAAGTGTTGTGAATGAACATGAATTTCGTGTTTATACGTTGATTCATCCTAGGATTCGCAACCCAGAAGGAACAAATAAGTCACATTGTGAAAAGGGTCGGGATGATTAAGAGTAGGAAAACATGGAAAGATAAAAGGTTGGGGATTCAATAGTAAATCAAAGAGAAAGTTCAAGTCAGCCACAAGATGATGAGTTGTCTCGACAGATTCATCTTGGCTCTTTCGAATGAACGAGCATAGGTAACCTCTAGGGAAGGAGATTCAAGAGGATGTGGAAGGAGATGAGTGTGTAAAGAGAACAAAAGGTAAGTTAAAATAAAATCCACGTGGATGATGAGGGACCCACATATGCCATGATTTATGCTTATTTCATCCTGGAAGTTGATCATTAGTAGGATGGAAAAGAGTAGTTTGTGAAAGCTCTAGGGAAGAACATCTGGGAAACATAGCAGAGTAAGGCATTGACTATAGGTGGGTCGAGTTATGTATAGTGTGCACAAGAAGAATAATAAGGATAAAAGGGGCCCACATGTCCATGTCATCCTGAAAGGCCAAAATCCCATAAGACAAATGAAAATAGATGTAAATGATCTCATCAGGGAAACGCAAGTGGGAATATGTGGAAGGCGCATAATAGAATGAAAAAATGAGAATCACAAAAGGGAGTACCCACAAGCTTTGATGGATGTATATGGTATCCCATAAGGTAAATCCAAAAAGAAATAAAGTGTGTGTTAAGAAATATTCAATATGACATTGTTTTGGGCTCACATGGAAGGTGAGAAATGCATACCAATAAAAACACAAAGAATGTAAGTATAAGACAAGCTCATATACATGTGATGTATGGACTAAATGGTCTTATAATCTCTGATTCATCCTGGGGTTTATAAAAAGAGTGCAACCAAAGGAAGAGATAAGGATGATTACCTCCAGAGCGAGAAAATGGTTGTTTTAAAAGGGTTTCACTTGAAGTGGTGTTAGCAAATGCTGAATTGTAGAAAGCACAAAGGTATGGCTATGCACAGGACGTATTTCTGCAATTGTTGCAAATATATATTTTTTCCTTTGCCCTCGAGAAGCCTTCTTTGATTATCCATTTAAAAATTTAGAAACCAAAGGCCTCTGACATAATAGAATAATAAGGAGTTAATAATTTCATTAAAATTTCATCAATAGAAGATACAAATATCATCATAACTAATTTCTCAAATTTGCAAGGGAGAGTAGATATAAAACAAAACATTTATACAAATTTTTCAAAACTGAAATTCCAATGAATGGGTGAAAACTTCCCTAAACATGGTTACGAGAAAATTTTACTGGACTAATTTGGAATTATTCTTTTCCAGTAAAAATCAAAAGCCTTGTTGATATCTTATTCTTCTACCTGCAATATTATTAAATAAAAACAAGTAGAAAATAAATCTAACTAAAGTGCTTCTACTCCTACTCTAATCTAACAAAACGAGACAAATAGAACTGAGTATAGTTATTTTTCCAATGAAGTCATTCAAGCTCTTTTATTCCTTCATAGATGTACATACCAAAAGCTAGTACCAAAAATAAAATGATTATTAAATTGCTGAAAGAAAACTTTAGCCCAGTATGTACATGAGTTTCTAAGGAATTTAGGAAAAGAAAATTTATTTACAATAAACTTGTCTTGAAACTTATTCTCCAACTAGGTTTCTATGGGATCGTAAAAAACAAGATAAACATTTGTTAATGGTTGCAAAGGATTCCAATAAGAACATGACAAGGGAATATATTAAAATGATATACCTTTAGATGTTATATTCTGTGAAAAAATGTTAGTATTGTGTCCATGAGGCAAAATATTAGCAATCTTCTATGTAATTGAAATTTCTATACAACTTTCAAATGGATAATGGAAATAAGGCTGGAAACCTATTGAATTTGTCATAAAAAATTAGATAGATAATATTATTGTTTAGATTGTGATATTACACTTTCAAATATTTATTCTTGTTAGAAATGCATTTGAGAAGTAAGAATGAACTAATATGACATGAACATCCAATAAAATTGATAGATTGGAAGTTGATGACGCCCATGACTAAGGCCTTGAAATTAATTTTCACATTGATCCATTAACACACTCGGTGAGTGTTTAATATTTAATTGCTCAATATGCTAACATAGGATATCCAAAAATTGAAAAATAAAAGAAGTATATAAGTTTGAAAATAATTGTAATAAATGAAGCATAAACAATAAAATGATATCATTATTTACAGTAACGTTACAACTAGTGTTACAGGACACTTGGGTTTTGTTTGAGATAATATCTTTCTCACAAGTATCAACCAATATATTACAATAAAAACTATTACTGACATCTACTTGGGAATGAGAAAGAGGTTCAAGACTACGACCAAGAATGAGAACTTGAAGATTGTCAGTATAAAGAATTGGAATGAATTTATCTTCAAGAAAATTGGAGTCATCATAACATTTTGGTAGTTAAAGATGAGAATAATTTTTAGTGTTATTAGTAGAAGGATATCCCTCAACTTGAAACATGGCTTGATTTTGAGTATTGAGAACAAGAGAATTTAATGATGGATGGGATGATTCAATATTCTCAAACTTAGAATCATTATCATAAAGAAATTGAAATTTTTCATTAGTATTCCCTTCCTTTTCATAAGATATATTAGAACAAAAAGAAAGATTAAATGAATTTTTAACACTAATGAAAGGGTGATCATTGAATGATTCATTGTCTTGATAAAAACTAACCGACATTTCCTTATTAATAATAGCTCCTCTATTTTCTAGAATGGAGTTTGTGTAAGGAGGAATTGTTGTATTATAAGCGAAGTAATTACAATCAACAAAAAGATCATGATAGGAAGAGAAGTGACTAATTGAAGATATGAACCTGAAAATTTCTCTGCTTGTAGATTCTTACTCGTTTTCCATCATGGAAATTTCATATTCTTCTTCATGTATTTTGTTGACCACTCTTTCTTGAAGATTAATGCTTGGTTGCCCCAAAATTTGTGGTTGATCATCATTTGTAGCATGAAAAAATTTAGAACTATTTGTAGAAAATTCCACATTGTTGAGATTTTCGATTTACATTGTTGCTTGTTGATTTGCTTCTTCATTATGAACATCAGTTTCATTTTGATTTTTAGCAGCTGATTTTTCAATAAAAACATGATTTAAAGCATTCCTGGGATCGACACTTTTTATGTTGGATGATCTTATGTTTTCCTGAGAAGGTTGATTAGCAATTTCTGCATTTTCTTCTTGAATAGATTCATCCATGGGATTAGTGGTGAGAGGCTCTTCAATAGTTGAAAATGTGTTAAGTAAACTAATACACTCAGGTTCACTATAGCTATAATGGATACAAGGAAGGGTAACAATATGTCGAAACCATTCAATCAATTTGATTTGATGAGGTAAATCTTGTGCTTGAAATTGTAACCACACTAATTTAAATCAAATAAGAAAATCACTAAAAGACTCACCTTCAAATCTACAAAGATTCTCAAGTTGAACATAAACCTTGTTGTAATTGTATTCCTGAAAAGCATAGATGAGCATTCTTGTAAACTTGTCCCAAGTATGTATAGAGGCAACTGGCAGTGATTGACATCAGTCTTTCGATAATCCTGTCAAGGTAAGAGTAAATATCCTACAAATTACACCTTCATCAATATCATAATTATTACACTTCTAAATAAATTGAATAATGTGATAAAAAGCAGAGACAATCGCTTACCATTAAACTTCATTTTTTACAAGAGCTTTACTACCTTTATTGGAGTGGTGGTAGGTGGAAATCCAATGAAGTAATTCCAAACAGGAAGTTTAGGAGGGGCCATTGTAAATATATAAAACTTTAAAAATACATGACTCTAAAAGGAAAACTTTTGTGGTCCTCATTCTAGTGGAAAATTTGTTGATGGCAAAAAAAGACCGAAATCAACAATGGGGAGATCACCCAATCAAGGCCCAAATTAAGTCCTTCTCCGTTGGGATGGTGATTCTGACTGGTTCAAATGGGTCCAGTTATCCCCTCACTCTCTATTTTGACTTATAATGTCTCTAATTACCATCAACAAGAAAAGAGATATCAAATTTACCCCCATGTAGTGCACATGTAAGAAAGAAATCCTTAAGCTAACATAAGGGCTCAGCCATGCCACTAATGAGGTTGCTCCTGTGTAATGAGACTTCTAAAAATGAGAAATAATTCTAAATCTAAATCTAAATGCATACCTATTTACTAATGCGTAAAAAACAAAAGAAATTATTCTAACTCAATACATTGGAGGCAACTCCCAAATACCAAGTGCAAAGATTCAACAATAATGGGGAATTAACATGTTTTTATGATGAATATCAAGTTGTTGAAGTAGTTCTAACACATTATATTTTTGAAGTGCAATACATGCTTTGTTTGGAGATTTAAAACAATGAAAGATGATCCACTAAAACTTGGAAAAAGTTCACACAATTTCAATGACATCAAATCTATTTTAATGGAAAACTTATGAGCAAATAGTTAATTTGTTTTAATGCAAGAGTAGATCAAGAAAGTTAAATAAATAATAGCTCTATATAACCATTAGATCATATAGCTTATCCAACAAACAAAAATTCTCATATTAAACAAAAGTGAAAAACATAAAATAATTAACACAGATCTGCCATTAAAAGGGTAAGATTTGTATTAACAAATAATAGTATTTGAATACAAACAAAAAAAAACATGAATATCTTGTTTTGTTTTACCATGAATTTTTTTAACAATCCTCCCAAGAATTTGAGCTCTGCTAGCAAAGAAAAAGAATTTGAGCTCTGCTAGCAAAGAAAACAATTGTAATAGTGCAAAATTTGTTTCTTTAACAAATATTGGATCTTGAAAGGAAAACCCAGAGTCAGATTTGAGTATTCCTCTCAACCTACATTAAAAGCATCCTCACAAAAGTGTTAAGAGTCTCCAATTTGTAGAAAAGAAGAACTATTTCTCCAGTCTTCAAATTGGTATTTATAATTACAAAAAGAAATATCCAACAAGGAGAGTTGTTGAATGCAATTTTGATCCTTGATTTTGAAGCTGCAAATCTTCCTTTTCCTTCTTTGGTGTTCCAGTTTCCTTTCTCTAAATCCATTAGGTTTAATCTCTTCAACAAACATCTTGCAAAAACCCAATCACAATAAAAATTAAAAGCAATTAAAATGGAGAAAAGTTCTTATTTCTAAAATTGTGAAAAAAAATCAACGAATTTAAAATACATTTGATAAATTAATAAAATAAAATTCTAGACTTTCATTGCTTCCCTGTGGAGATATTATATTATCTGGCCAAATTAATAATCTAAAATGAAATTGCAATAGAAAGTCTTTTGAGCAAACCAAAATTCTTCAAAACAAACTCAAGAAATTAATTATTGTTGCAATTTAGTAGCCTTTACTTCTGCTAATTTTTTTGAGTGGTTAATGACTAAATCTGGTCATGCAACAACTTATAAATCCTTCTCCACGAAATAATATTTCCAACAAGCTCTAATTTTCCCACTTTTTTTGAATAGAACACAAGTTATGAGCAGCCAAATTTCGAGTTCCAAAACTGCTACTTTGCTGGAAAATGCACATTGTTGGGGAAAAATCTAGACAGATTACTAAAGTTTTATTTTAATAAAGTTTTAAAAACTCTTCTTTATAAATTTTGATAGTTTTATAATCTAAACTTGAATATAAAATAAAATTTGATAAAGTCTAGAATTTACAAATATTAAAATAAATTAAAATAAAATAATATATAAAATAATTAATTAGCAAAATTTAATATATATATATATATATATATATATATATATATATATATATATATATATATATATAACTTTTAAAATAAACCTACAGTTATAATAAATCATGGGAGGTTATAATAGAGATGATGATGTGGGAGGAGGGAAGGTCGGGGAGGGACCATGTGGTCGAGAGTGGGCCACTCCTCACCTTATGATATAAGTGTAAAGCAATGTTCCTCTTAAGCCTCCCACTCAGCCCTTTCGGCTCCTCCCACATCAACCCAGGGCTTAGTACGCCCAAGTGTTATGATATGTGCAAAAAACTTGAACTGGGGAAAAGGCATCGGGAAAGGTATATATACCCAGGGCTTAGTCAGCCTAGGTGTTATGAAATGTGCAAACAAAAAAAAACTTGAACTCGGAAAAGGCATCGAGAAGGTATATTTATATATATATAATTTTTTTATTTTTATTTTTTTTGAATTTGATGGTTTTTAAATAATATTAAATTAATAATTAATTAAACATAATTAAATAATTATATTTAAGGAGATTAAATTAATTAAATTTATAAAATAAAAGTAAAATACATTTTACATATTTTAAGTCTAGGTGGTGAATAAGGAGATTAAATTAATTAAATTTATAAAATAAAAGTAAAATACATTTTACATATTTTAAGCCTAGGTGGTGAAATTAAATCAAAATTTAAGTAAGCTTAATTTCCAAATCGTGAGTCCAAATAATGTGAAACTTGAATCGTTGGAAATTTGGTAACAAAATGTACACAATGGATCAATCAAAACACTAATTCGAGAAAAATAAAAACTCGTAAAATTAACAAAATTAGAGTATCAAAGAAGTGATTTGACCAAAATTTACATGGAGGGTCCCCATAATAAGTTTGAAAATTTATGGGGGGGTGTTGTGGCCACAACACCTTTTTAATGATTTCCGATAGAGTCTTATGTTCATTAAACTAAATCCTATATTCATAGAATGATGATAATCCACTTAGAAATCTCCAAATTTTACACTTCTCGTCCTTGATGAATCCCATATACCTTAGTAACTCTAAGTATTTCTTTCCATATTCCTCCGTAGTCATCTTCCCTAGATTGAGTTTAAATAAATCTTACATCTTCTTATCATAATAGCTCTCTAGAATATATTGTTAATGGAAATATTTCTTGAATTTCTTCCAAGCTATCCTCTTTTCATCAGTATGCTTGAGCTACTTCAACTATTTTGAACACATAGAAGCTTTTCCTTGAAGAGGATAGAAGGAAATCCTTTATTCCAAATTGAATGAATAATTATGTAATTGAAAGCATTTTTTGATTCCAGGAAACAACATCACAACCTCTCTCCTTTCTTTGAGCTTTCTTAGCTCCCTTTGAAAATTTTCAAATTCATGCTTTCTCCTCTCATGCCTATCAAAGGACAATTCTAGACAAGTTTGTGAATTTTTAGATGAATATGAATTCTTGATTGCATAAATAGGTGAATGATTCTATATATAAATTATGCTAGTACTTTTTTAATTCCCAGATATTCTATAGTTAATATGGCCTTGATTGAGGTCTATCTTTCCCTTCATGACTTAATCCTAGTCCATTATTCACTTTCCATTTCTATTAGTTTAGACTTTGTAGCAACTAATTGTTTATATGTTTTTATTACTACTAAGATGGTATTATTATTTTATTGCTAATTTTGTGTACATGTATTTCCATCCTCGAACTTTTCATGTCTCCACCAGCTCTGCTAGCTCCACTTTGATCCTATGTCCATTGGATTTTTTTCTTCATTTCCAAGGCTAATATTTAGACCCCTAACCTCTTCTTCATAATTGAGGTTCCCTACGCATCATCCACATATCCTTGCCTTATACTGAGATGGATTTATTCTTATTGTACCCCTAATTTTGTATAAGGCGCATGCAACAAACATTGTTAGAAATTATGCATATGGTAAAATATTTCATTTCCTATGTTAAATGTCCTTCTTTAACCCAATTTATGAATGAAAATGATGTGCTAATATAGCTTATGAGCCTTCAAATATAATATAGTTTAAATTAAATTTCTACTTACTATACCCATGACTCATTATGATTTCTAAGATAAAAGTTATGACCCTATGAAACTGATAATTTGGCCTATTCTCTACGTTGATATTAGTAGTGCAGTTATCTTAGAGGTAAACTTCTGCCACCTATTAGGCGAAGCAATTGTTCCTTTAAATTGGAGTAACATATCCACTCCTACGTTGATTTTCAATACAGGTAGGTTTTAATTAAGGCTATCATGCAAAACCTATGCAGGGGCAATTCTAACTACAAAAATGAATCTCAAATCAAGGAGGTCACACACTCACTCTCCAAAAAACATTCAAGTTGTTACACACTTCAACACAATCAGAAAAAGTGTCACACAATTGCATAATAAATCACATTATTACACAACCATTCTCACTCAGAAAAAACACTCCTACAACCCATAAATCACTCAATCAAATGTTGAACACATGCATTCAAAGAAAATGCAATCCAATCTGTAACATAAATGTAAATAACTTATTTCTACACTAGTCTGAAGGAATGGACCAGGACTATGATGTGACGCCTTTCAAGAGATTTATGCAATCAATAGCTCATAAATAAAATAAACAATAAAAACAATCACATAACTGAGAAGAATTAATGCAAACAATTAATATGCTCTAATTAACATGTGATCCGTGCCAAGAAGGAGGGCCCTTCCTCCTTAGCAGGGGCTGGTGCATTAAAATGCACATATGATACTCAAAAAAAGATATAATATCACAAGGTCGAGATTTGCATTAATAAAACATCAAGATTATAGATATTTTGTGCCTCCCCCTTCTTTCCAATCCTATCATCTAAAATCTTCGCTTCCCACGTGATTAAACAATCATCTTCTTTATAATTTTTCGAATATAACAAGAATATCATCATGAGAATAGTTTGATTCTTGTGTGATCTTAAAATAAAAATATATATTAATATTTCATACAAAATTTTCCATGGTAGGGGTGAAGTTGTAGCATTTTTTCTTAATTACAATGATTTTTATAAATAATCTCAACTAAGTAATATTTCTGCTGCATGAATATCTCCTAGTAGTTGAAATTTCTTTGAATCGATGTGCTCCTTGGTTTGTTCTAAATTAGTAATTAGAAAAGATAACATGCACGAGGAAAACTACTAATGTATCAGCAACAACTCACTGATTGTAACTTCTCCCTAGGATCAACATACCAACATAAAATTCATTTTTATTTTATTTTACTTTTAGCTTATAATTATACAAATATAACATCAACATCCTTTGATTTCAATACATTTTCAAACCATTGGAGTTATCAAATCAGTAGAGTGTAAGATTTTAGCACAATATGTCGGATTACTTGTGGCTTATGGAAATTATGGTTTACTTGATATCGTCTTAGTTTTATAGTTAACCCTAAATGCCTCTTAATTGTTAACCCTAATCTTAATTGTTAACACTATATGCCTCTTTATTTATAATATGACTTTTCATTTGAATCATTTTAACCCCCTAAAAGTCCAGCTATCGAAATTTTAACATGGTGACAAAATCCTCATTCCACATGCTGAAAAATCTGACGGTTGGGATCCTAAGGTTGGGATCAGACGGTTCTGGTGGAAAGAGGAGTTACAGTGTTAACGACCTCTCTCTCCCATCTGCAACACCCCCATCCGTTTGTAGCATTTCCTTCGAAGAAAATTCATTCTGCAACTAATTTCTTTTCTCTAGGTTTTTCAGCTACACGTCCCATTCTGGTAAGTTTCTCCATCTAAACATAGTCACATGAAATTTATACTAGGTATTTTCTTTTCAGTGTGAATTACTTATTAGTATCATACTAAACCCCATATCCCTCAAATTTTACTTACACATGAAGTTTCATTTCCTGGATAATTCAGCGAACCAGTTGGAGGTATTAATGTTGGAATCCAGTGCCAAGGTGATATTACTTCTATGAACTCGGTATTTTCTAGGTTTTTCTTCCCCTAAACACATAATATTATATGGGATGCCATAATCATTTTATGGTTTCACTAAGGGAATTTTCCTTTGGGTAGTTCCTATAAGGTTCCACGAGTATAAGACTCTTCGTTTCGACTACAAGTAACACTCTATCATAGCCTAACTGGCTATTTTTTTAATAAATACAATCAGTCACCAATTTTATCATCCTAGAGTTCTGTCCCCGAGGAATTTTGATAGCCGAGTTGTAATATTATTATTTACAGCACGGTACATGCTTTCTTGCAGAGAAATCATGAAGGTAATAATTTTTCCTTTAATTTTTTAATTTTTCATTCACTACCTCAATCTTGCATATGCCAAATTCATCGGCTAACTTAATAGTGTTTTTTTATTTTTATTATTTATTTATTTATTTAGTGTTTTGTTCAGGTGAATATTAGGAAGCTCTTGCTAAAGAACATTAAAAAGTATTTCATTCTCAGTTCTAGAATGTGTTCTCTCGAAACTAGGTTTTTCTACTATTACTCTTCTTCCAGGTTTTCATGTGGACCTACTTCCTTGGTTTGTGTGTTTTTTTTAAGTTGAGATTTAAGAATTTGATCTTATGGCCTATATAGGGTTTTTCTAATTTTAAATCGTGTATTCCTCTTACATGGTTATCCCAGTATTTTCTGAATATTTATTTAGGATTTTCTTCAAAATCTAAAACTCCCTCACATAGAGGGACTCGATCTAGGGATTACGTTAATGATACTATTTTTGTTTAAAAGAAGGATTTTCTCCCTTATGATAATGAATTATAGAATTTCAATTTTTGCTTAATGTTTTGGTTGCCCGTAACCCTTTAGGGCTTGTTTTAGTACTTTTAAAAAAATACCTTATTTCATTTATACTGCAACTTACTTTTAATCGTTCAAGGATTGTAAAGTTATTGAAGCAGAGCCATTTGTATGGCTTTAATAATTGATTCCTCCAAATTTAGTTCATTTGTAGTTTTATTATTTTTATGTATTTATGGAAACTACACCAGTATAGCATCATGTGATCCAATTTGTTAGCTTGTATATTCATTTAAGAATATAGTTACATGTTTGTTCCAAACAAATACTAGTTCGGGTTTACATTTAAATATATGTATATATACACATGTGCATTTTGATTGTTCATAAAACTCATGTGGTACTTATTTATATTTTTAGTGTTCTACTTCAAAGGTTTAATCCAACTTTCACCAGCATATCCCAATTCATTAAGAATATAACTATCGTCCCATATTTTTCTGTGTTGTTGGCTCTAACTGGCTGAGCATAGGAACTAAACTGGTTCCATAAAAATTGAACATTGAGGGTTAATTAAACTCACTAATTTTGTGGCCCCTTCTGTAATTCTCCTTCATATAAAATGTAATGTCATCAATTGAAATGCTTTGATTTCTTATCTAATACTTCAAGTCTGATTTAAGTTTCTTTGTTTGGGTTCATTTACCATTTTACTACTTTCTAACAAGACCAAGATTTCAAGGATTAGTGGAACTTGGTCTATCTAGATTCTTCCATTCACCCGATTGCAATACTTAGGTGTGTATGTTTCTAGAACAGGGATTATTTCAATTTTTTTTTAACCGGAAATATTATATATATTTTGTATTAAAGTGCACTCACACGTGATCAAAAAGCGATATTTTTACATCAAAAAACTGAGTATTTACATGGTTGTGGATGTTACATTTTTCCAACTCTGATGCGAGCTTTTTCACCAGCCATTTCATTATCAAAATTGGACATTATTTGGCTGCTACTAAAAACATTACAAAACTATGACAGGAGGTATATAAATGTATGGTTAGACATATTACAAAAATTAGATGGTGTTGAAGGGGTTTTTATTCCTCCATTGGATTTGGAGAGTTGAGGTCCAACGGATTTGGAATCTCCTCCTCCTTCTTGCATTTATCTGCCAACCTTAGCTTCAGCCTATCAATCTCCAGCCCGAAGGCTTCAAATTCATCTTCCAGCCTTCAAATTTTATCCTTTTATTCAATTTGTTGTTCCTCGATCTATATGGTGTCCTTGTGGTATTGGTGCACACACATTCGCAACACAACAAATCCATTTCTAAATTCTCCATGTTCCAGGGCACGGACCTCACAATTCAACTTGTTACTACTAATTCCACGAGGCCATTCGAAACTAACACTCTGAGTATTAGGCCTATGGAGGCCCCAAAAGCTTGAGTCTGAGCTCTCTGCAATAGAGCTGATCTTTCCACTCATCTTGCCATATCCAGGACGACCAATGATCCCAGACCCAGAGCCCAACTAGATGAAAACCTTAGAAGTCACAGAAACAAGACCACAGATGGCCCTAAACATTCTTAAATACCTGAAACACCATAAGAAAACAGAACATACACATATGCTAGTGCACAGGGCCTTCGAGACCACCTCAATTCCCAAAAACAGTTTATTCACTGGATGATCACCGCCAATTTCCCAGGTTATATTCTCAATCGAATGAACCCAGAGGCCTCCAAGTAGTACAGAGAGCCCCTAGAGCACATCCAACGGAATATACATCTTTCCAACACTGCCATCCTGCACAATGTTACCACTTCTCTTGAAAACCTTAGATTTCACAGACACAAGAGCACATATGGCCCTAGACCTCATAAAATACCTGAAACACCATAAGCAAACAGAACATACACATAAGCTAGTGCACAAGGCCTTCTCGGCCACCTTAATTCCCAGAAATAGGTAATTCACCAGACGCTCATCGCCAATTCCCCAAGTTATATTCTCAGTCAAATGTACCCAGAAGCCTCTAAGCAGTATAGAGAGCCCCCAGGTCACATACAACCCACCAATGTTGTCAGCACACAAAGTGTTACCCCTTTTCTTAACCACTGGCCGCAATGTAGGGAAAAATTCAAGGATTCCTCAACTTCCCCTACAAGAGGATTTCTGATTTTAATCATATCGTAATCCCTTATATAAACACCTGCAGTACACTAGTGAAGGAGGAACGATGTCATAGTACCAGTGTTTATGGATTCCCAATGTTGATACATTATTTCCCAACCTTTCACAGCTTCTCGTAACTCCCTTTCTGCCTTCTTCCCAAGCTCCTCCTATGTTTTCTAGAGTCTTAGGAGTAAATGCTTCCTAGACGGATTCACCATTTCCATGAACAAGGTACCAAAATTTCAGTGTTTGCAATAGATATCGAGGTAGGGACTGTGAAGACACACACCTGAGATGTTGCAGGGACTAGGTCAAGGCCAGTTGAGCTACATGATGCCACATTTTGGAGTGATTTCTCTATACTTCATGCCACAGGAGCCGAG
Organism: Pinus albicaulis; assembly: GCA_034641835.2. NCBI lineage: Eukaryota > Viridiplantae > Streptophyta > Pinopsida > Pinales > Pinaceae > Pinus > Pinus albicaulis. The sequence goes on from CM076578.1 coordinate 1,014,153,896, forward strand.
AGCGAGGTAGGATTGGTTGAGAGCGACAATACTTTGGTTAATTATTAAATCAAGGGGCCAGACAAGATGCGACCACTTGTTGGAGGGCAAGAGGAAGATTTAGTTGTGCCAACTTGGAGGGGTAAGGGGGAGGAGGAAGTGGGGGGCAGGTGGGGAGTGGGGGAGAGAGAGGAGAGAGAGCAAGGGGTTAGGGAGAAGTGGGGAAAGGGGCTAACGAGAATGCCAAAAGAAAGAGGTAGACCAATTATCCAAGGGAGGGGGGGGGGGAGGGAGGGGGAAGAGGGATTGGTAGGATGTTGGGGGAGAGGGATTAAAACGTAGGCAATCACTCCCAGCGGGTCTAAGTAGCTATCCATATTCCCTTTATTATGGTTATAAATTATCATTGCCTTAGTATTCTTAGTCATAGTTATGGAATACACAAGTAACCTTCAATTCCATTCACCACAATGGATTCTTCTTTGATTTGACAGGCCAGATTGTCTTGTTTGTCTGGCTATTTGTTGTTTCCACTAAGGATATGGTAGAAAATTACTTCATCAAATAGAGGGGTCATTCCTTGGGTTCTATTGATGACTTTGTTTAGGAGAGTGTTTTTAGCAGGGTTATTATTTTCCATATGGTTTATTATTATCATGGAGTCTTTGAGGATTTGGATCTTCTTGATTCCTTTAGGGATGGCCATATTCACTCTAAAGAGAATCCCATAGGTCTCAGCTTGGTTGTTTGTTTTCTGGCCTAAAATCTATGAATACGTGTCTTTGATGTTTCCATCGCGATTTATGAGAATCCCTCCCCCTCCTACCACCCCGAGATTTTATTTTGAAGCCCCATTAAATTACAGAGTCTAGATCCCTAAATTTCTCAACCACTCTTCCATTTCTTCGAAGGAAAATAAGAGGACCCACTGATTATTGGTCGTGATCTCCTTTCTTCTGATTTTTGGGGTATGGGGGATGATCCACCTGCTCATCCAAGTTCATTCATCTTGATCTAATGGGTGATCAAGCTCGGGCTTATGCAACTCCATCTATTGCGCAATGGCATTAAAGGCCCCCAAAATGGTAGAAGGTCTTTCCATCGAAAAGATAGCCCTGTTCCTCATCAGCCATACTTGCCAAGTTATATACTTGGGGAGGACCAACTAGATGTTCTCGAAGGTAGATTTAGTTTGAAGGGAGCTCGAGTAAGACTTGGGCCAAGTGTGGAAAAATAAGAGGATTTCAGATGGCCACTTGACCCTACTAAATAGAGGCCTCAGTGCCCCCACACGGACCTGCTTGGTTGTATTGCACTGTAAAAAGAGGTGTTGTATATATTCTTCTGCCTATTCACATAGAGGGCATCTTGAGGGTCCTATTTGGCCCCATTTTTTAAGGTTTTCAGTAGTTAATATTTTTTGTGATTCAGAGCCCAACAAAAGAAATTCACTTTTGGGATTTCATTGGGCTTCCATACTTGATTCCAAATAGGTGATTTTGGGGGGACCAAAGCTTGGGAGAGTGGATGTTCATATCCTTTTCTAAATGAGTATTTACCATTCATCCAGCTCCAACTTTCATCTACAATTTGATCGATAGGGGAACATCCTCTTAGTTTCTAAATGATTTTATTCCTTTGATTCTTAAGATCCTCTGGAATGATCTCGAGCTTTCATATCTTCGATTTACCATTCTGGTCCCAAACCGAGATATGTTCCAACTTGGCCACTCCTCTTTGCCTCAACAGGACATGGAGGTTCCTTAGGTCCATGTCTTGATCCAGGGGGAGATGCCCCAATATGGAGTCTCTGAATATGTCTATTGTGTCTCCTTTACTTGGGAATTTGGTGACGTTTTCCTTTATTATGTTCGAAGTAGCTCTGATGAGAGCCCCAAAGTGGGATCCCAAAACATTCCCTTCACCTATCTCGTGTTGGGGGAAGTATTTTCCTCTGATAACTTGCATACACCACATATTTGGTGAAACAATCATATTCAGTAAAGTTTGGCCCCAAATGCAGCATTATCCATCTCTAGTTCTCTGATCCCCAAGCCACCATTCATCTTTTGGGCTCTAACCGTTTTCCAGTTCACCAAGTGATATTTTATGGTATTAACCTTCCCACCTTCCCATAGAAATTTCCTTATGTACATCCCTAGTTGATGCAAGACATATTTTGGGGCCTGTAGTATCGAGAATTGATAAAGGGGGATGGCCGACAGAACTGAATTCACTAGTATAATTATGCCTGCAGTGTTGAGCAAAATGCCACCCCAGTTCATGATTTTTTCTTTTATCTTGTCCCTAACTTTTTTCCAGGATTGGGGGGTTTCTTTTCTTAATGATATTGGAATTCCTAGGTAGTTGAAGTCCTTCCAGACTCTCGTTGAATTAAAACCAATAATATCCTCTATTTTTTCCCTCTTGCTTGAGATGTTCCAACTATAAATGTGACTCTTGTTTTCATTTGCAACCCACTCCCCCGGAGGCCTTTATAAATCTATCCAATTTCCTTTTGAATATTCTAGAGATTACCGATGAAGGTCCTCTTAAGAATATAGTAGCCTCTACAAATTTTCCACAGTTTATACTTCTTATCCCTTCCTTTTACCTTATGCCAAGGAGATTCATAGAGAATATTTCCTGTTCTAATTTCTGACTCAAAGCTTCAACCATGATGATGTATAAGAATGGGGAAAGGGGGCACCCTTGCTGCAACCCCCTGGAGGCTTTGAAGAACCCAGCCACTTTACCATTGACCAGAGGGGCTATCCAATGAGAGGAGATATAGAGTTTGATCCATCTTGTGAATTTTTCCCCCATTCCCATTTTCTTGAGGATCTTCCAAAGGAAATCGTGTTTAACCCTATCAAACACATTGGTCATGTCCAACTTAACGACCATGCCTTCATCCCCTCTTCTCCGGCTTGAGACAATTGCCTCTTGAATGAGGATAATATTGTTAATATTTGCCTGCTCGGCATGAACCCCCCTTGGTTGTCAGATATTGTGAGAGGCGGCAAGGGCTTGAGCCTAAGAGCCAATATTTTTTAGTATATTTTATAGGAGACGTTGTAGAGTGAAATAGGTTTGAATCTTGCAAAGGAGGACGGATTGGCCTCTTTAGGAATCAGGGCTAAGAAAGAGGAATTGATACCCCCTCCCATTACAAAATTATTAAAGGAATATCCCACCATTCTACATAAATATTTCTGGATTACATCCCAGAAAAAGTGGTAGAAGAAAGTGGTGAAACCATCCGGCCGTAGGGCTTTGTCCGAAGAGAAGGAGAATATCACTCTCTTTATTTCATCCTTCATGGGGGGAGAGTAAGTTTTACGTTTATCTCCTCTATTATTACATCTGCGATGTGTTAGGCGGATAAATCATTCTTGTGGACAAGAAAGATTTCCCTAGTATCACAAGGATAGCTAGAAACAAACAGGACAAATGTAAACTACTTTCTGTAGATTATATATGATTTAGAATTTTCTATGATGAAGAAAGGACCTACCTGTGATCCAATTCTAGTCGTATTCTTCTTTTCGTCGCTTCAAAGAAGTCACCTCTTAAGACCTGCAATCAAATACATGGAAAAGAATCAAAATAACCTACACAATATACTAATTAATAAATCATAAATATATCTTAATGATCAAGGAATTTAAGAAATAAGTCATTCAATTAAACACATAAACAACTTATTGAGAAAATAATATCCATTTGTATTATCTTTAAATAAAAGAAGGAGTCTTACAACCGCGTTCACCTTGATGTCATACAGGTCCTCCCGGGGTCTAGAACAAGCATTTTCCTTTGGTCTGACAAGCCCTTCCACTCTTTGAACTAGCCTAAATACGAATGTGTAATCGTTCTCTAGATAATGGTTAGCAACAAGAATATGTTTCTTCAACAACTCTCTTCTTTAATGTAGTATGAAGTACAAAGCAAGTACTTTTTTACATATCAGTATCTACCCTTGAGACTGAACCAAAGCTTCAATTTATAGGAGAAGGAAAGTGGTTACAGCTCCAAAATGGAAGGGATAGAGTCCCCTTCTCAAGGGATTAAGTTCCAAAGACCAAGGAATAGGCTCCTTTTATGAAGGGATGAATGTTAATAAATGGAGGGAGTAGAGGCTTCGAATGGATAACGCCTTCTAGAAGCTTCCAAATGGAAGAATATTCGATCAGCTGGGCTTCTAGAATTTAATTTCGCCTTCAATTTACCGTTTACATGGGTCCGCACTTTTAATGAAGAAAATTTGCGGTCGGCTATGCAGTTTTTGGAGTGAAAGGATGCGGTGCCATAGGTAAAGCTAAGGAAAAGTGCGGTACAAGTGTTTTTATAATTTTTACAAACTTTTCTCCAAATTCAGAACTTGGTTTAGAAACTTTAGGGTTGTAGACTTCTAAGGGAGAATTATATAGGTATTGATGAACCCATATAGACTATAAAATGTCATGGTGACAAAATAATGTGTAACATATTGCCCCCTAAAGAGCAAAGTCTAAGATAATTCGAAGAGTGAAGTGCTTTATCATTCCAAGGATTAGATTGGGGACACCAGTCGAAAACCTGTAAAAAAATTCAATGCAAACATATATATATCATCGTTGAGGTAGGAATTCCCATACTTAGATAAAAACTAACTAAAATGTTCTGATATAGAAACGATTCTAATATTACATAAAGAGTAGACACAGTATGGACGCAACCATCTGTTATGAATATTCTACTGCATAATGAATAATAAAACTCCTCGCAACTTGGATGGTGGAAACTAGATCCAGGGTCTTGATTTCCGCTACCCAAACTAGTACGATTCTATCCATGCGATTGATTGTGTCAAAGTCAAACATGGTAGAAACCACTTGATTACCAGTCAATGATGTGAACTATTAACAAGTGTGAGAGAAACCACCAATAATGAAAATGGCTCTCAAAGTACTCAGTACAATCCATGAAATGTGAATTTGTGATCTGAAGTCGAACATTTCACAGAATCATTCGATCGAAGATCAATGATGCAATTTGTCATTGAAGGCAAGAAATCTGCCATTAGGGCATACAGATTTCAAGGTACTGAAGGATTCTAGATCAACTTCCTAGATGATATGCTATCGTTGATAGAAATTGATCCGTCATAGGAAATCCCATGACACGAAACCATTAGACCAAGTTTTGTAGAAATATTTTTCAAGGACTGACTCAGGGATGGTCAACGCGAATGGAGACATATGTTTGTAGATGAATGGTTTGTTTGAACTGTCCTCTTGAACACATAATGACACTGCAGATGGTTTGGTAACAATTGACCTAAAGCTAATACCCAGAAACTGACTAAAGACTTTCAATATGGTTTGATTAATTGATAGGAAAATGATTTTCCCAACCCAGGTAGAAGTGTGACAAAAAGTGTCATGTTCAAGAGTGGTATACTGCTTTTAATCAAAGTGTGACAACTGGATCCATTTTCTTTCTTTTTCCCCCACCATTTCTAGCAAGTACCTATTTATTTTTTACAAGCTTGAGGAGGATAACATTTGCTTGTTATATAAGCTCATCCTTCGGATGAGTCCAACTTAGTATAAAATCGAAGCCTAAGAAGGAGTGGTTCATTCCTGTTTGTAATCGACACGTCCTTTACTATTTAGTTTTAACAAGTCCACTATAGGAGAAACTCGATGTTTTTCAATTTTAGGGAGTCAGAAGAAAAACTTAAGGAAACTCCTGGGTGTAATTTTTCGTAAATTTAGTTTCTTAAGCCCAAAAAGGATAAAATAATATAGGAGAGAACTCTATTGACCATGATTAGTCAATGTATACCTTTTGTGTAAGTAGTCCATTTCAGTCCGGAAAAGGGGTAAAATTATACTGAAGGGACAACTATTCATTTCCTTTAACGAGTTCAAATAGTCAAGTACTCGGCAATCTTTTCATATTTAAAGAGTCTGAAAAGGGCTTAAAAGAGAACTCAAGGGTTTCACTTTTTCTATAAGTTTTAACGAGTTTGAAAAGGGATAAAAATGTACTCATAGCTTTCGCTTTTTTGTAAGTTTTAACGAGTTTGAAAAAGGGATAAAAATGTACTCATGGCCGACTTTCCATTTAATTTACGAGTAGGAAAATATGGAAAGAACACGGCATTTTAATGTGTTTTACGAGAATGAAAAATAGAAAAATAAGCTCGGGATTTTTATGAGTTTAACGAGTCTTGAAAATAATAACCGAAATGGACTCGAGATAGGTTTCATTTTTACAAAAGCTTGAAACAGAGAAAAAATATGCTTCAGATAGGTTTGTTTCATTTTTACACAAGCTTGAAACAAAGGAAAAATAATGCTTGAGACGAGTTTCATTTTTACACAAGCTTGAAATGTAGGGAAACTATGCTTGAAACGGGTTTCATTTTTACACAAGCTTGAAACGTAGAAAACTTTTCTTGAAAGTGTTTTTTCCTTTAATGCCCCCCAAGTGTAACTTGCTAGAGCACATGCCCCCAAGCTTCATTTCATTCAACTAAGTAGACTACTGGTTACTAATAGTTGGATGGAATGAAGGTTCATTACGAGATCAGATGAAAGACTCGAATTGACTAGGAGAGGATTTGTTTCATTTTTTAACGAGGTTGACACAGGAAAAGAACCATCCTCATGGTGACCTGTTTCATTTTTTAATGAGGTTGACACAGGAAAAGAACCATCCTCAAGGTATTTGTTTCATTTTTTAACAAGGTTGGCATAGGAAAAGAACTATCCTCAAAATGATTTGATTCATTTTTTAATGAGGTTGACACAGTGAAAGGAACTTTCCTCTTGGTATATGTTTCATTTTTTTAACGAGGTTGACACAGGAGAAGAACTATCCTCTTGGAATATATCAATATACTCTCTACAATCTACCTATATAACCTACTAATTCATTTTTTAATGAGGTTGACACAGGAAAAGAACTGTCCTCATGGGTCTGTTTCATTTTTTAACAAGGTTGACACAGTAAAAGAATTGTCCTCATGGGTCTGTTTCATTTTTTAACGAGGTTGACATAGTAAAAGAACTGTACTCATATCTAATATCTAAAATCTACCTACATAACCTACTGATTCATTTTCTAATGAGGTTGATACAAGAAAAGAACTGTCCTCAAAGACATGTTTCATTTTTTAATGAGGTTGAAACAGTAAAAGGAACGATCCTCAACTACATGTTTCATTTTTTTAACGAGGTTGACACAGTAAAAGGAACTATCCTCATGACCCACTGATTCATTTTTTAACGAGGTTGACACAGTAAAAGGAACTTTTCGCCTGACCCACTGATTCATTTTTTAACGAGGTTGACACAGTAAAAGGAACTTTCCTCTTCTAAGATATGTTTCATTTTTTAACGAGGTTGACACAGTAACATGAACATTCCTCTGACCAACTGATTCATTTTTTAACGAGGTTGACATGGTAAAAGGAACTCTCCTTAGGAACACCTGTTTCTTTTTTTAACGAGGTTGACACAGTAAAAGAACCATCCTCATGGACACCTATTTCATTTTTTCACGAGGTTTACATAGTAAATGAACCATCCTCATGAACATGTTTAATTTTTTAATGAGGTTGACACAGGAAAAGAACTATCCTCATTACCCACTGATTCATTTTTTAACGAGGTTGACACAGTAAAAGGAACTTTCCTCTTACGAACTGATTCATCTTTTAACGAGGTTGACACAGTAAAAGGAACTATCCTCATCTAATACATGTTTCATTTTTTAATGAGTTTGACACAGTAAAAGGAAATATCCTCACAAGTGACCTTGTCATGGCTTCCAGCTGGAAGAAAGACATGTCAAGGGACACTCCTCGATCATGGCTTCAAAAGGTCTTTATCAGATGGAAGAACAATTCTCTGGAAGGAACACATGTCAAGGGACTCAAAAGGGATAGGAAAATTGTGTTCAAATAATCCCATAGAGTTTTCCATGTCAATTACCAAATCTAAGTCAAAGGAAGTCGAGAAAATAGTGAGAGGCTCACTTTCATCGGTAACTAAAAACATGGGACTGGTTGCCACATAATTAACCCATGGCGGGGTAGATACCACTTCTATATAAGGGAAATTTAGGGGTGTCGGATTATTTGTAGTCGAATCAGGACTAATGAATGAAAGTTGGTCTACAGTCACAATGTTTCCATTGTGAGGGAAAGACATCACGCGAAATAGTTTCGATACGACAACTTTCATTGCATAGACATAGTCTCGCCCAAGGAGTAAATTGAAATCCAAGGGGCCTAGAACTACCATAAGATCAATACAGACATTTTTACCTTCCAAGGTAATAGGAAACTTAGGAAGGATCCCTAAAGGTTCACTAACGGTTCTATTAAAAGCTGACAGATTCTGCGTAACAGGCACAAGCTGAGGGGAACCCAAAGCTTGCCAAGTAATTGAGGATAAAATACTAACAGAAGCACCTTCATCTACATGTGTGCGGCGTACATTCGTACCACAAGCCTTCACAATGATTTGGAAAGGGATGGAGGAAGGAAGACGAGGTTCTGTCAGTCTATTCCAATCAAAGGAAAATACCTCTGTACTTGGAGGGGGTGTTGTAGAAACAGGTGAAATGCCCCCTGACGTAGAAGACTCTGATGTAACAAGAAGACTTGAGCGGTATGAATTTCACTCTCTACAGGGAGAATGGGATCGATCAAATGTGAAATTGAGTCGACCACTTGATCAACTAATGGATCATCAACCTAAGTGATATCAGTTTCACTCTCCAATGGAAGAGTGAGATTGACTGTACTTGGAATTAGATCAATCACTTCGTCAGTTGATGATAGGTTGGGAGAAAGTTTACGGTAACTAGTTGGAAGTTCTTGCTGTGGAACAGTAAGGTTTTCCAACAATTTTGAGGCTTCATCCATGTGAGGGCAAATGTGAGTTTGATGAATCCCTTTGCATAACCTACAAGGAAACCTAACTTTACCCTTTTTCCCAGGAACCTGACTATCAATGGTTGATGGATCAACAGTAAGTTGATGGGATTTTTCTGACCATACTTCCAATACCTTTGGAATACCAGGACAATTGATAAGGAATTGGTCACCCTTACAAAGCTTGCAAGGGAATTTGGGCTTACGATGCATGTTGGAGGTTTTCTCAACATTACTAACACTTACAGCCATGGTTGGTTGGTTGAATTCTTTCTTACCTTGCTTCTTCTTCTTCTTCCCTTTCTTCTTCTTCTTAGCCACCTGGTTACTAGCGTTAAGGCTTTTACCAAGAAAAGAGGAAGAAAGGGAGGAAGAAATATTGGGCGAAGAAGGTAAAGGGTCAACATGAGGTTGGTGATGTTGAGATGGTGAACTCTGTTGAGGTGAAGCATCCGGTTGAGGTGGAACAATTGGAGTATTCGGGGCCAACGAAGTTGAAAATAACCATATCGGTAAACCTATTATAAATCTAGGTAATGACAATGTATCCATATAAGGAGGACAAACATTTCTAAAGCAAGGAAAAGTACTAGGATTCTCATTAAGAGGGGTTCCTTGGTTGGTAAATTCTGGAACAGTTGCCATTAGATTCAACTTTAGTGAATTTTATTAACAATTTAAAACTAAAATTAACAATTCACAATTCACACCTAACAATTAAAATTCACAATTCACACCTATGGTCTCTAGAAAGTAAAAACAAACAAATGAACATGCGCTATCAAATCTAGGATTCAAACCACACACAAACAATAGATTCCCACACTAAAAACACTAGTTGGTGATGAAATCCAACATCATAGAATTTTAATGCAGAAATTGCGGTTGGAACAGTTACCCCAACAACCTGCTTAATGAAACAGACTGGTGCAAGTTTCTCCAATTAAACCATCTCGAGTAAAGATAACCCTCCGGACAGTCCAAGTGAGTCTAGCCAACGTTTGCTCCAGGTACAGTGGGATCTTCCCTCCACCGTCACCTTGGGATAGAATCCTAAATTTTATGGCCACTAAGGTCACCAACAGGAACAAATATACCTGGGGGAACAGTCTACGATCCGATACAGACGTAAGGGCAGAGTAACAAAGCTCAATCCCCTTGAAGGCTCCTTGACATAATCCAAGGTTTACCGACAAGTGACCCCAGGCTCCTCGACAATGGTTAATCCAAGGTTTACCGTTGTTAATACGTGTATATCTTCTATCGTTCCCAATGAGGAAGGATTGATTACCTCACTGGTTTAGATATGATCTCGTGCTTGACTCCTTTAGGAGGAGCTTCCCAGAGCATACATGAAACAATTGGAATTTTTCCTACCGCAAGACGCTACTATTTGTTTAGTTTCTTTGGAAAGTTAACTATGACCTATTTCAAAGCACTAATCCTGAGCTAGATTGGTTGAAAGAACCCTAAAAATGTAAAAATTACTAGATGAATTTTATTAAGCGCTATGTTATTTGGGTTGTTATTACTCAAAGGGTAAATGGTTATGAAACCAATGCTGTTATGACCCGACCGAAAACTGAATGCAATCAAATATGATAATGTAATATTATCAATTCGATGAATCCTAACTAAAGTAAGGAGAGAGTTTCCACTCACTTCCAACAATGCAAAAATTGATCAATAAGAGAAAATATAACAAATTCTCTAATGCACTAATTTCATCAAGAAAAGCTAATGCTAATCAATTCCAAATTTTTTATTTTTATGGTTTTAAAACAAGCATAAAAACATGTAAATTCAAATCAAAGAAACTGATCTAAATCTACGATTGAATTTTCCAGAATGTAAACTATGCAGTTGTAATCTATTCACAATTCACATGAAAATTATGCAAATGTAATCTATGCACATTTTTCATTCATATTCTGAAAATAAGAATTCTAATTATGCAAATGTGGTCTATGCAAGAGAATTCTCAAACACAAGATGATTCTAATGTAATATAAAGAACCAATCAAGTGTAAGTAAAGAAAATTGGGTGAGAGTTCCAAAGGTCAAAAAATAAAAACACTCAAAGGCGATTAACACTCAAAGGAATTTTTTTTTCAAAAACAAAAGCAAAAAGATGAAAAATTGTTAAGAGACTAAGACAAACCTCAAAGTAATGACCAAAGGAATTCAAATTAATAATTTCTCAAAAAGAATATTCAAAACACCCAATTAACTTAACAGAGACTGATGAGATTGTAAAATTGCTGAAAAGAAATTCACACAAGGCTTTTGACAGTCAAGACAAGTCTGGGAAAATACAGAGAATCATGTAAGCTGGTTCTAGAAAAGAGAATCTTAAAATTTTCAAAAAATTTCTTGGGTCCGCAAGTTTCAATAAAGAGGCCTCAGTGCCCCCGCACCGAACTGCTTGGTTGTATTGCACTGCAAAAAGAGGTGTTGTATATATTCTTCCACTTATTCACACAGAGGGCATCTTGAGGGTCCTATTTGGCCCCATTTTTTAAGGTTTTCAGCAGTTAATATTTTTTGTGATTCAGAGTCCAACAAAAGAAATTCACTTTTGGGATTGCATTGGGCTTCCATACTTGATTCCAAATAGGTGATTTTGGGGGGACCAAAGCTTGGGAGAGTGGATGTTCATATCCTTTTCTAAATGAGTATTTACCATTCATCCAACTCCAACTTTCATCTACGATTTGATCGATAGGGGAACATCCTCTTAGTTTCTCAGTGATATTATTCCTTTGATTATTAAGATCCTCTGGAATGATCTCAAGCTTTCATATCTTTGATTTACCATTCTAGTCCCAATCTGAGATATGTTCCAACTTGGCCACTCCTCTTTGCCTCAACAGGACATGGAGGTTCCTTAGGTCCATGTCATGATCCAAGGGGAGCTGCCCCAATATGGAGTCTCTGAATATGTCTATTGTGTCTCCTTTACTTGGGAATTTGTGATGTTTTCCTTTATTATGTTCGAAGTAGCTCTGATGAGAGCCCCAATGTGGGATCCCAAAAAATTCCCTTCACCTATCTCATGTTGGGGGAAGTAATTTTTTCTGATAACTTGCATACACCACAGATTTGGTGAAACAATTATATTCAGTAAAGTTTGGCCCCAAACGTAGCATTATCCATCTCTAGTTCTCTGATCCCCAGACCACCATTCAGCTTTGGGGCTCTAACCTTTTTCCAGTTCACCAAGTGATATTTTATGGTATTAACCTTCCCACCTTCCCATAGAGATTTTCTTATGTACATCCCCAGTTGATGCAAGACATATTTTGGGGCCTGTAGTATCGAGAATTGATAAAGGGGGATGGCCAACAGAACTGAATTCACTAGTATAATTATGTCTACAGTGTTGAGCCAAATGCCACCCCAGTTCATGATTTTTTATTTTATCTTGTCTCTAAATTTTTTCCAGGATTGGGGGTTTCTTTTCTTAATGATATTGGAATTCCTAAGTAGTTGAAGTCCTTCCAGACTCTCGTTGAATTAAAACCAATAATATCCTCTATTTTTTCCCTCTTTCTTGAGATGTTCCAACTATAAATGTGACTCTTGTTTTCATTTGCAACCCACTCCCCCGGAGGCCTTTATAAATCTATCCAATTTCCTTTTGAATATTCTAGAGATTACCGATGAAGGTCCTCTTAAGAATATAGTAGCCTCTACAAATTTTCCACAGTTTATACTTCTTATCCCTTCCTTGTACCTTATGCCAAGGAGATTAATAGAGATTATTTCTTGTTCTAATTTCTAACTCAAAGCTTTAGCCATGATGATGTATAAGAATGGGGAAAGGGGGCACCCTTGCTGCAACCCTCTGGAGGCTTTGAAGAACCCAACCACTCTACCATTGACCAGAGGGGCTATCCAATGAGAGGAGATATAGAGTTTGATCCATCTTGTGAATTTTTCCCCCATTCCTATTTTCTTGAGGATCTTCCAAAAGAACTCGTGTTTAACCCTATCGAACACATTGGTCATGTCCAACTTAACGACCATTCCTTCATCCCCTATTCTCCAGCTTGAGACAGTTTATAATGAGGATAATATTGTCAAGATTTGTCTGCTCGGCATGAACCCACCTTGGTTTTTAGATATCGTGAGAGGCAGCAAGGGCTTGAGCCTAAGAGCCAATATTTTTTAGAATATTTTATAGGATACATTGTAGAGTGAAATAGGTTTGAATCTTGCAAAGGAGGACGGATTGGCCTCTTTAGGAATCAGGGCTAAGAAAGAGGAATTGATACCCCCTCCCATTACAAATTATTAAAGGAATATCCCACCATTCTACATAAATATTTCTGGATTACATCCCAGAAAAAGTGGTAGAAGAAAGAGATGAAACCATCCGGCCCCAGGGCTTTTTCTGAAGAGAAGGAGAATATCAGTCTCTTTATTTTGTCCTTCATAGGGGGGAGAGTAAGTTTTACGTTTATCTCCTCTATGACTACATCTGCGATTTGTTAGGCAGATAAATCATTCTTGCGGACAAGAAAGATCTCCCTAGTATCACAAGGATAGCTAGAAACAAACAGGACAAATGTAAACTACTTTCTCTAGATTATATATGATTTAGAATTTTCTATGATGAAGAAAGGACCTACCCGTGATCCAATGCTAGTTGTATTCTTCTTTCCATCCCTCCAAAGAAGTTACCTCTTAAGACCTACAATCAAATACATGGAAGAGAATCAAAAGCACCTGCACAATATACTAATTCATAAATAATAAATCTATCTTAATGATCAAGGAATTTAAGAAATAAGTCATTCAAGTAAACACATAAACAACTTATTGAGAAAACATGATCCATTTGTATTATATTTAAATAAAAGGAGTCTTACAACCGTGTTCGCCTTGATGTCGTACAGGTCCTTTTGGGGTCTGGAAAAAGCGTTCTCCTTTGGCCTGAAAAGCCCTTCCACTCTTTGAACCAGCCTAAATACGAGTGTGTAATCGTTCTCGCATGGATAATGGCTAGCAAAAAGAGTATGTTTCTTCAGCAATTCTATTCTCTAATGTAGTATGAAGTACAAAACAAGTACTTTTTTACATATCAGTATCTACCCTTGAGATTGAACCAAAGCTTCAATTTATAGGAAAAGGAAAGTGGTTATAGCTCCAAAATGGAAGGGATAGAGTCCCCTTCTCAAGGGATTAAGTTCCAAAGACCAAGGAATAGGCTCCTTTTATGAAGGGATGAATGTTCATAAATGGAGGGAGTAGAGGCTTTGAATGGATAATGCCTTCTAGAAGCTTCCAGCTGGGAGAATATTCGGCCATCTGGGCTTCTAGAATTTACTTTCGCCTTCAATTTACCATTTACAGGGGTCCGCACTTTTAATGACAAAAACATGTGGTCGGCTCCGCAATTTTTGGAGAAAAAGGATGCAGTGCCGCAGGTAAAGCTAATGAAAAGTATGGTACAAGTGTTTTTATAACTTTTACAAGATTTTCTCCAAATTCAGGACTTGGTTTAGGAACTTTAGGGTTGTAGACTTATAAGGGAGCATTATATAGGTATTGATGAACCCATATAGACAGTAAAATGTCATGGTGACAAAATAATGTGTAACACGATGGAATCGAGGAAAAATTTCTCATCCTCAGCTTCCCCTCTGGGGCCACTAGTATAAAAGTTTCCAAAATCCTCAACAACAACTCCCTTAAGTGCTTCAAAGCTATCAATAGATTTCCCTCCATGGCTTATATGCGATATCTTTTTTTTATTATTATCTGAATTTGGCTTGTTTATGAAAGAAATTGGTGTTTCCATCCCTTGCCCTTAGCCATTTAACCCTTTACTTAAGCCTCAATTATTCCTCCTCTTTCCTAAGGTTCGAGTGAAGGGATTTGAAAGTTTCTACTTCCTTTTGGAAATTCGAGACATTGACCTCATTATTTTCCATATTCCCTTGGATAACATCCAACTTTTCTTCCATGGTTTTAAAATTCCACATTCTCCCTGAATATATTTCCTTAGCCCATTTTTTAATATATTTTTTTCAATCTGTGGATTTTCTTTTCCCAGATGGTGGTTAGACTGCCCTCCATGCAATCTGCCCAAGAGAAGGCTACCAAATCTAGGAAATCCTAGGACTCCAACCACATAGGAGAGAACCTAAAAGTAATAGGGTCGAGGTCTTAAGGTAAGGACATCATAAGGACAATAGGACGATGGTTAGACCCCGCCCAGGGGAGGATGGAGGATTCCAGGCAGATTTTGAGAGTAAGAAGATTATCAAAGACCAGATATCTGTCAAGTCTGGTTGCGATGTGCCCCAACCCCACTATCTTATTTGTCCAAGTGTAAAGGATATTCTTCGATTTAACATTGAAAATATTTAAGGACGTCATTAAATCGTCCATGCTTTCCTAGAAAGAATCCCAGAACGAAGTACTGCCCCTCTTCTTATTTCAACTCAAGGGAGTATTCAAATCTCCACCATGGATACAATTTTCCCCATACTCAGAGTCTTTGAGTTGCATTAGGGATTTCTAGCAGTCTTGCTTCTCATGGAAGTGAGTAGGCATGTATACATTTATAATAGTGAAAGGATGCTTAATATCAATGTGAGTAAAAGATGTTACAATCCAATGAGTGGATTTAGTGGAGCTTACCAATTTAAGTTTCGTCGGATTCCACAGTGTGCACAATCCTCCCGAGGATCCTCACGAACTTAAAATCTCAATATTACTTTGGCTCCAAATCTTGTTATGGGATGAGTGAAGATTATTCTCATCCAGCTTTGTCTCTTGCAGTAGTGTGATGGTTGGTGTTGGCGCTGGAATCAACACTTGGACTGTAGCAAGCACCTGACCAGACACATCTTAAACTCTAAGGAAATTTTAATGTTTTTTTTTATGGGATTGGAAGATGGTATAAACTCTGATTCATTGAAGGGAGATTTCGGTCAAATCCACAGTTCTACTAAAGAGGGTATTGGAATCTGATGTGGTAGCAAGGTGCGAGTTTTTAGTTTATGAGGAGAGGAAATTGTGAGATGAGAGAAGAATCAATAGGTCTTTAAAACAAAAATCTACTGCATTTAGTATAAATTTACAAAAGAAGCAGTTTGAAAATATTCCATTGGGAGAAAGTTATTTCTAGTCTAACAATATTCTCACTGAAATATCACGAAGGATAACTATCATGATTGATATGTTGGAATCACAATTGTTGTTAGACCAAAACTCGCAGGCATTAGTCTCTTCTACAATCGCGAGAGTTAGGATCCACGAGAGGCAGTTAGTCCATGTTGTGAAACACATGCAGCATGTTGAACCCAATGTCCAACAATCTCCCCCCCAATGTGAGCCGAGTGAGTTTCGAACTCGAGATCTGTCGCTCTGATATCACTTCTTGGAACCACAATTATCATTAGACCAAAACCCGCAGGCATTAGTCTCCGCTACAATCGCCAGAGTTAGGATCCACGAGAGGTGGTTAGTCCATGTCGCGAAACACATGGGGAGCATTGAACCCATTTCCCAACATGATGCTCTTCCACTGTTATAACATATATTTTATCCGGAATGCTCACTATGTGAGACTAACAAGAACTGATAAAACACATAACATGATTAAGAGACTAACAAAAACACATAACAATATGATGATTTGCAAACTGGAACTGGAAGAAAGGAGATTTTGAAACACAAGTAAAGTAGACAATACACATAGAAAATTGGTAATAAGTCCTCAGTAGTATCATTCCATTTCATTCACAAAAAGGATTACAGATCATATAAGTCAAAATTCTATAACCACTAGCCAACCCTGACTTCATATCAGTTTGGCATATATGTAAAAAATGTGATACTGTCCTCTTCCACAGAAAAAGGTAAGTATGTTTCAATAGTCATTACAACCTCGTGCAAGAGGTGAGGCTTATCTAAAACTTTAATATAGATTGCTATGACATAATGAAAATAAAAACATTAAGGCTAATAGTTTGGAGTGGTTTGTATGATTTGGCAGTTTTATGGAAAGACTCCTCTTCCGCTTTGGTGCAACCAACTCCATAAAAGTGAAAATGGTGTGTGGTTATTCCTTGAATTTTGCCTAGTGTCTGGTAAAAATGTGTTGGTACTGAGAGTAGTGGTAGAAAACTGTTTGAGAGAAATTATGCCATTGTTCCACTGTTCCACTATTCCTTTATATTTTTGGTTGAAAACCCTTTGTAATGGTGGAAAACTCGAAAATTTTGGATAGAATGACAGAGTTTCATTTTATGAGAAATTACAAAGAAAATCCTTTGAAATAGGTTTAATTGATAGAGGAGACATGGAGCAAAAATAAATGATAAGTGAGGGGGGTGATGACGTGGTGAAGAAGTGGGACCAATTGCAGAACACGCATCGGAAGTTTTATTGTGAAATGCGGGAGTTAAATGTTGAAAATGGTGAAGTGCGATGTGGGATGGGAGCAGAGGTGACATGGCAGATAAATGGGACCAGTAGCAGATAATGCATCGGAAGTTTTTCTAGACATACATACGCGTGGAATAAAAAATGATCATTTTATCGAAACTTTTAAACAAAACCACAATTTCTCCCAAAAAATATTCATTCACACAGAAATGTGGTTCTAGGGCCCCACAACTTGGTGACCAATCAGAAGCAATCGCAAATCGGTCACCAGCAAATTTAACTTTATCCTGATAACTGTTAAACCATAAACTATACAATTTGTGAAATCACGCTAGTGCACTACGTCGACATGTGCCCTTCGCCTCATCGCATTGAAAATCGCTTAACATACCATGTGATCGCTTTAACGATAAACTTTAAAAATTGCAATTTGTGAAATTTCTTTATCTGCACTTTAATCTCCACCATTGATCTACACCTAGATCTGACGATCTTCCTTTCTTGCTCTTCGCCTCATCACATCACAAATCACTTAAGATACCATGTGATTTGAATTAATGATAAACTTTAAAATCTACGCTTTGAAAAGTCGCCCCATGTGCGCTTTAATCTCAGCCGTTGATCTGCTCCCATTTGATTTGCGATTAGATCACGGTCGTATGTTATTTTGCATGTTATTCTTCTCCGTTACTTCATTCCTTAGTCTATTTCTCGGCCAGCTTCCTTTAAATATTATCTGTTTCTCTTCTCCGGATCTCTCACTCTGTTGGTTAAGTTGTTTTATTTCGGCTGCGCTTTGATTTTAAAGGACACTGGTTGCCACAAAGCCTTAATTTTCCTACCTCAAAAACTAATTACATGTTTACCTGTAGCCTCCTTTCTGAGATAACCAAAATCTCAGTGAAATATTTGTGCTTTTCACTGTGTAGAATATATGACTTATGTTTCTGAGAAATAGCTGCCCTTTACTGTATTACTATTTTGACAATGAATTTGCAACAAAGTTAGTTATCATTCCAAAATAGATGACTGCAACTTTATTACCAAAGAAACGACTAACATTCAACACTAACATAAGTCAAAATAGAGATTTTAACTTATTTTAGGACTCTAAAACACCATGACACCTATTCACTTAAAAAATACCTTGACTTTGGGACTCTTTTAACTTTTATTTCAAATGACTAAAACTTTGGACATGGACTAGGACACAATAAAAGCTTGAAAACAGTAATACAATGGCATTTGCACCATTAACATTTTCAGTGCTAACAGTGGCTCCTATTATGGATGAAGTCCTCCCTATGAGGCTTTAAGCACTGTAGGCTCAATGCCTCAAAAAATCTTGAAACTTAGAAAAATTCTTGAAAATAGAGACTAGGATTGACCATTGACATACTGAACTCAAGACTGACCATATATATAGAAATAAGTACAATTGGGCATGGAGTTTATTGACACATCACAACGGATATTTACAATGGAGTGACTCAAATGACTTACTAAATAAAGAACCTTTTAAGAAAATGACCATTGACTGAGCCTCCAGTCAGTTGACATCATCCAAATGTTTGAGTAGAAAAGTATTATTCTCCAAAACTTCAGCAATTTTAAATGGCCCAAACCACATATTGTTGAACTTACCATGCTTTCCATGGTATTCTCTCCTCGCATCCCAAAGCAGCACCAGATCATTCTCCTAAAACAACTGTTGATTTTCTCTTTTATTAAAAAAATATTTGACTTTAGCCTGATACTTCTGAACTTTTTCCAACAATGATTCTCTAATTTGGTGTGCCTCTATCAACTGTAGTATTCTCCTTTGGACTATGTTTTCATGATCAACTCCATCTTGTAGGAACTTCATCATAGGAAGAGCTAATTGCAAAGGCATTACAACATCAATACCATATACAGGCTAAAATGGAGACATTCTAATTGATTTTTTACCACTTACTCTATCTTCCCACAAAGCATGTATCAGCTGAGTGTCCCAATTCCTCTTATTTTAAGGTATAATTTTCTTAATAATCCTCACCAAACATTTATTGGATGACTCAGCCAATCCATTACCTTGAGGGTAATAAGGCGCAGAATGAGTCAATTCAATCCCATATTGCTAACAAAAGTTGTACATCTTGGTGGACTTAAAGGCCATTGCATTATAAGTAACTAATTTTTCTGGACAACCAAATCTTGACATAATATTTTCCAACAAAAATTTAATAATTATTGTATCAGTAGCATTTTTGGTTGGTACAAATTCAATCCATTTAGTGAAATAGTTTGTAGTTGTGAGAATCCATATATGCTATCTTGATGAAGGTGGATGAATTTCACTGATGAAGTCTAGCCCCCACTGCTGGAAAGGAACATCTGTTGAAATAGGAATGAGAGGTAATGGTAGAAAATTCTATTTACCAACAAATTTTTGAAATTCGACACAGCTCCTGACTTTGGTAAAGACATCAGAGAAAAGAGTTGGCCAATAATAGCTATCTCATAAGATTTTGTTTGCAGTGGCTCTCCAATATAAATTTCCTCCACACACTCCTTCATGTATCTCTATCATAATCTCCTAGGATTCTGCTTCATCTAAACATCTTAACAAGACTCCAACAGGATCCTTCCAGTAAATATGGTCTTCCAAAATGCAATACTTCACAGCTCTCAATTTAAAAGCTCTTCTTTTAGATTTCTCCATTTAAGGTGGATAGTTGAAATTTAATACGAAGTAAACTATATCCTTGTACCCATTTGAATTAAATATTTTAGGATAATTAGCAATACCTTCTCCATCTTCTCCTTCAACTGCCTCCACATTCAGATTTAAAGCTTTGCAGTTAGATTCAGCCATCAAGCGAGCCAAGCCCTGACCCTTTATCAATTTCGTTGGCTTTATCTCAACATTAAATTCCAGAATCTTGGTCAGCCATTGTCCTCTCCTTCCATATGTATCTAAAAGCAGCAATACATATTTAACAGTGATCTCAGGCACAAAAGAAATTATTTTTGAATGCAGCACATAAATTCGAAAAGACTTCAAAGCCTTAACTAATGCATATGCTTGTTTTTCAGTCAAGTTGTACTTTAATTCAACATCCCTTAAAGCACGACTACAATCTTAAATTGGCTACTCCAAACCCTCCTTGTTCTTCTGTAGTAAGATAGCTGCAATTGTTTCTTCTGAAGCATATGAAAAAATCAAAAAATCCTTTTCAAAATTAGGACTAATCAAAACTAGTGCTTCAGTCAAAGTAGACTTAATTGCTGAAAAAGTATCTTTAGCTTCATCTCGCCACTTAAATTCTGCATCTTTTTTCAGCAAAACATTTATATGTTTGATCATCTCTACCAAGTTAGGAACAAAACGCCTCAGAAAATTGATTTTCCTTAAAAATGACTGCAATTCCTTCTTATTTCTTGGCAAACCAATCTTCTGAATAGCTTCTACTCTTCCTGAATGATGGATCAATATAGATGCCACTTTCTATTAAAATATGTCCCAATAATCTACCTTCTTGGACAACAAAAGATGACTTTTTTGGGTTTAAGGACAAACCAAACTTTCTACATTTGTCAAAAAATTGCTTTAGATGTTTCAAGTGGTCTTCATCAGATTTTGAATATACTGTGATGTCATCCAAATAGATGACCAAAAATTTGTCATTTTCTCCCGCAAAGGCAATATCCATTGCCTTTTGAAAGGTTGCGCCTGCATTAATTAGACCAAATGGAATTTTGTTGTACATGAATGTGCCCCAGGGTGTGGTAAATGTTGTCTTTTCTCTGTCTTTCCTGTCAACTGAAATCTGATTATAGCTTGAAAAGCCATCAATCATTGACAGTCTTTTGGATCCTACAACCTTCTGCAAGATATAATCCATCTTGGGTAGTGGATAGTTATCTTTCAATGAACACCAGTTCAGGTTGCAAAAATTGACACAAATCCTTATCTCTCCATTCTTTTTCCAGACTAGGACTATATTAGCTACCCAGATAGAAAATCTCAAAGGCAGAATAATATTTGCTTCCCATAATTTTTTTATTTCTTTCTCAATGATTGGGAGTAGCATGGGATTGATGTGTCTGATTTTTTATGCTACAGGATTTGCATCTATTTTCAAAGGGATCTTGTGCTCCATTATGCTCTTATCATAAGTTTTCAACTCACTATAAGACCATGCAAAAATATCAGCAAATTCCTTCAACAGATTGATATTTTTTTTCTAGTTTCCAAAGGAAGGAATTTGGACACTTTGACTAATTTTGGCTGATCTTATGTACCAATATTACATTCTATTGTACTCTCTCCGTCAACCTTGCTTTCGAGCTTGATAAAAACATCATTATTATCAAACAATATTTCTAAAGGAACTAAACCCTTAGGAATAAAGTTAGTTTTCAGATCTATAATGTTTTTCCCAACCATAGTTTTCTTAAAAGGGATGCTATTTTGGTTTTCAACAATCTCCTGCTCATCATCAATTTGTATGTTTGCAAACTCTTCTACACACTCTAAAAAATTCTGAATCTCCCTGTCATCCTCAAATACTTTCCAGTGCTTGATGTTATCAGGAATTGAAGGTCTATTTTTTATTTGAACATTATAAACTACCTTGACATCTAGAGGAACTTTGAAATTACTAGCAGCAACAGCTAGTGAATCAATGATTTGATTTTCTTCTCTAGTGACAAAATTTATATTAAATGTTGAAAAGTAATGTTCAATCAAATCCCAGACTTCATTTCTATAATTCTTCAGTATGGAAATTTTCACTTGGTAATTATTTCTCACCTTCTTAATCACCAAATGTGAATCGCCAAAGGCAATTAGCTGTTCTGCTCTCAAATATTTTGTTTCCTTCATACCCAGATGTTAGTGAGGTAAATCCCCTCTGCAGACAGAGGCAATACCACTAGCCCTAGAGGGGGTCTAGCCACAAACGAGACACGCTATAATATTGATTCCTAGTTAACGAATGGATGGAGATTCGACATATGACTTACGGGAGGTCCTATGCTGTTGTTGTCGTCGGAAAGAGTGGCTGCCTCTCACTCCCAGTTTAACAGATCACGATCCGCTTGCTTTCACGATTGGATACCTGCACAGACACAAGAAACAAAGACGATATACAACATACTATTTCACATTCGTAACTATCAGTCAGTCGAAGAAGACTAAATCAATTGCATCAGTAAACATAACACAATGATGGAACCAATACCATAGTCGAGTATATTAATGAAAGGAAGGAAGAGTACAACCAAGCTTCGACGTTGCGGTCTCCTCCAACAGGGTTCTAGCGGAGTGCATCTCACAAAGGCTCGTTGAGAATTCGGACGAGGCTCTCTCTACAAAATTCTCCTTGGTTCTACCTTCTCAATAGCAATTACTCAGCTATAGTATCTCTTCTCCAAGTTCAACTTCTTGGCTATATGTTCAGCTAGCTTTCATAAAGGGAGAAGGCCTATTTATATAGAGGGAGAGGGAGAGGTTAGGATCCCTATAATCATGGAAGGGAGACCTATCTTCAAGGAGTGTTCCATGGGAGGAGGAAACCACTACTTAAAGAGGGAGATCCGTGGCTCATCAAGTTAAACACTTCCTGTGACTCATCCTTGAGGTGGTTAAAGGAAACTTCCACCTCTAATTTGTTAAAAAACATTCCCAAAAAGGCTGGTGCGGGCACAAAAAAGAGACAGACCGTCAGGTGGCACGGGCTCTAATGTACATCCTCCACATTTGTGCGAGGAGTAAACTAGCTACCCGCGCCAATGCCAAAACATAGGTTTTTGTGGGCTTTTTGAGGAAATGTTCAATAGGATAAATGACGTCCTTATGCAGAAGGATGCAAAGGAGGTGTTTTCAAAGTATGATACTACTCACAGGTCATGAGAAAGACCCTCCAATATGCGGGGCAAGGGATTGCAGGGACAGTGACAAAACGTTGTGTAACAAATGCCCCCTAAAGCATGAGGTCCGAGAGAGAAGGAGGGGTGAAATGCTTTATGAGAATGCATTCGACCCAAACATTTTTGTCAGAAAACCTGCAAGTATTAATACAACTGATACATCTGATACATGACATGTGGCATGGGCGCAGCCATCCATAATAGGGTACATAAACAATGAGATCCGAGGTATGGACATAGAGTCATGTAATAAGTCATAATAATCCACAAAGAACCCACAGCCTGGATTTCATCAGACAAAACCCAGGGTCTTGCGCTCCATCTCAACCCGAACAAAGTAAAAATTTGAGCATGCAAATATGTGAATTGAAGTCGAACATGCAAGAAAATCATCTGATTACTAGCCAATGATGAAAGTTGTTAACAAACGTGAGACAAATCATCAATAATGACAATGGCTCTAAAGGTACGAAAGGTACAATCCACGGAATGTGAATAGTGATCTGACGTCGAACACTCCTAGAGTAAGTCGATCGAAGGCCAATGACGTGGACCTTGCATTGAATACGAAGAGCCTACCATTGAGGCATGCAGGCCCCAAGGTACTTGAAGGGAGTCTCTAGATCAGCTTCCTAGATAATGAGCTGGAGTCGACAGGAAGTGACTCGACCGAAGGTGGGCCATAATGTTTCCCACATCATCGATACGAGACAAATGAATATGATGTTTTTGAATCAAGACCAACAGAGAATCAGAGGGAGGTTGAAAACTTCAGAGGAAAAATTCTCTTGAACATATCGGTGGTACAACACTGGATTTGGTAGTATTTGACATCAAGGGATTTGAGGTCATGGCGACATGGAAAAGAGCAGATGAGCCATCAAAAGAGATTACCCAAACCCATGGAGGAAAACAAATAATGAGATGAGATGTTCCCAACCTGATACGAATGCAGACAAGTGCCATGTTCAAGAGCGACATACTGCCAACACGACTACAATCTGGTTCCATTTTCCCCCACCATTTCTAGTGAGTACCCCAATAATTTTTGAAAACAAGCTTGAAGGGGATAGCGTATGCTTGCGATGTAAGTTTGTCATTCGGAAAAATCCAACCTAGTACATTTTACTAGCCCTAGGAAGTAGGAACTCGAGTAACGTCATGATGATAGAATTCGATGTCATTAGCTTTAACGAGTCTGACAAAGGGAGAACTCAACATCTTTTCATGTTTAGAGAGTTTGAAAAGACAACGGAAAAGAAAACTCCAGCAGTCCCTTTTCGTAGGTAGTCTCGCAGATCTGAAAAGGTACAAAACTGTGTCTAAGAAAACCTCTTAGTCGCGATCGGCTAAGGTATTCCTTTTTCGTAAATAATCTATCCCAACCCAAAAAAGGGGTAAACATATATTGGGTAGATATCATTTCACAGCCAATTTAATGAGTTCAAAATGACAAGTGACTCGGAAATGTTTTCATTTTTAGAGAGTCAGAAAAGAGCTGAAAGGTGACTCCAGTAGTGAATTTTTCGTGTTTTTACCGAGTCCAAAAAAGTATAAAATACAACTCGTTTCTTCGTCATAGCCATGTGAAAGCCTGTCGCTGCACAAAAGACGCGTGTAAAACGTATTCCTTGAGAATAATATGATAAAATAATCGACAAATATGTTTTAAAACCTAATTTAAGATTTCGAAAAGTTATAAAAGACCATAAGTGGTCAAATTTATTTACTTTTCACTTTTACCTCTTTGTAGAGAAACAGTGACCCGTTTTCCTTGCGATCTTATGGCGACTATTGCGAGCAATCTAGTGACCCAATCCAGATTCCGTCAATTTTAGGTAAGAGCCGACACCATTTGCCATATTTTGGGATAAATTTTATTACCTTTTATTGTCATTTTGAATCCCTTATGGGGGGATTTGTTAAAACTATGGCATCATGGTTGGCGAGGGTTTCGGGCACGGACCCGCGCCAATCAAACCTTTTTTACATAGGGGTCGCACCTAGTGATGCAACTGTTAGCAAAACATTCGCGCCAACCATGCAACCCAAAATCCGCCTCAATTTTAAGAAAATGCAACCATTTGATTACAAATTTTGATGCCTAAGGAGACTTACAATGATCATATGAAAAATGTGTGCTGGTATCAAGCAAAAAAGATGGTAATTGAGTGGAAAGAGATAAAACACAGTGAGGAGGATGAACAGGCCATGGAAAATGAACAATGCATGAATGCCCTCAGAAATTGTGGGCTAAAGAAATTCTTCCTGACACCATGCCTCTGGGCTCAGCCCGAATTGCTTCAATATTTGATAAGCATTTGGGATGAAGATCAAGAAAAGTTTGTACTTCTGGATCAGGAGCTTGAACTCGAAGTCTCTAATGTGTATTTTATCACTGGGTTGTCGCGTAGGGGTGCAGTCCCTATCTTGACCAGTACTCGTCCTTCTAGAGAAAGCATGTCAATGGTAATTGACAGGGTGTGCCGAGGGGCACGAAAAGGAACACGGAGTGGAAAATTGGACATCCAAACCATCCCTGATATGGCACTAAGAGTAGTGCTACACACTATCACGCAGGCTGCAGGATCACAAGCGCCGCATGAGACCACAAAGACACAACTACTCCTTGCCTCAAAGTGTATGAACCCAACTCTCTTCAATTGGGCCAAGGCCATGACTATCAACATCAAGCGGCAACTCACTAAGTGCAAGAAGACCAAAGTAAAGAAGTTTGGGTATGGATCGATTATGGTATCATTCTTCTTGGAACGACTACCCATATTCCAACGTCAGGAGGTTATTGTCCCGATGCCACCACCTAAAGAGCCACAGATGACTCGA
This sequence comes from Pinus albicaulis, assembly GCA_034641835.2. Lineage (NCBI taxonomy): Eukaryota > Viridiplantae > Streptophyta > Pinopsida > Pinales > Pinaceae > Pinus > Pinus albicaulis. The sequence continues at coordinate 1,014,179,973 of CM076578.1, forward strand.
TGGGCCGCACTGATGCCTAGAGCAGGGGGTGGCCAACAGATGTCCTAGAGGCCAAAGTTTCTTGATTGGCTCCGAAGACAAATAATTTTCGTGGAGGATTGGCCCTATGCCGACACAGACTTCACCGGTGATCTGGACCTCTCGCTCCCAGAGGGAGAGGATTGGGACGAAGAGCTAGGTGAGACTCATTTTTTATTTTCATGAGTTTATTATTTTTTGGTATATATTCATGTTCTGATAGTTACTCTTATATGTATATATATGCTGGCCCAAAGTGACCTGCAGGTTGTTGCCGATAGTGAGGCGAGTTCCTCACGATTTCGATCCTCATGGTGAGGGTGGCAAGGAGGAGATAGTACATAACTTGGAGGAGATCGCCCATGGGGTCCCAGACTATGCTCGCTTGGATGATGTGCCTCGGGCCTATCAGAGGCACACTGTAGGGGTGTTGAGTTGTATCCACCGCTTGCTAAGGCGGTTGGTACGAGCGGTGATGTGTTATCATGAGCACCACGCCGTTTAGGCACTTAGGCTTTGATTTCCACACATTTTTGAGAGACATGTTATCTCACAATGTAACTGAAACAAACATATATATTTTTTGGGTTTTATGATGCACACGTTGCAAACAGTCGATATATATATATATACACATCTATTTTCTACACATGGGTCTATTTACATATGATAATGTTTTATAAATTGGGCAAATGTCTATCTAGCACAATGTTAGCTATTGCATCAGTTAATGTATTCATTCGTCTTGGTATATGTTGATATGTAATGAAATAAAAATGTCTTTCAAGTAAATGAATAAGCAAATACAATCTCAAAATGCATGGGTTTCGAACCAAATAATGATTGTTAAGTTGAAGAACAACAAGTTGCAGATCCAGATTCACAAGAAATGCGCGTATTCCGAGGTTAACTGCCTCGGTTAATAGTTCCAAAATAGCATTATATTCAGCGACATTGTTTGTAGCTAGTCCTAGACAAATACCTTGTAAGTTAACTAACTCACCAATAGGATCATAAATTACCCAGGCTGCCGAAGACAAGTTCCTGGTAATGCTGGAAGCACCATCCGCGAAATCGACATAAGGGGAAATAGACATCTGCATAAAAAAAAAGATGCAATAAGCAGAAAAAAGCTCACAAAGCACATCAAACCAAACCATGCGCAAAAATGAAAAAATCACCTATGTACACATATCATGCATGAATCACTCAAGCATAATACTTTTTCAGGTACAACCCATTTCTGGGTTTTGCTAAGGGACAACCTTCATAATCAATAAGCTCATAAGCCCAATTCTGTAACACACGTTTGATGATGTAGGGCCCATGCCACATGGGTTGGAATTTACCTGCCCCTAGCTTGTCATGAGCTTGGGTGTATAGGAGAACGAGGTCGCCTTCGATAAAAGAATGAGGGGAAACTGTTTGGTCAAAATGAGCTTTGACTTGCTTCTTCTGTGCTTCAATGACCAAGGCAGCTAAGTGACGAGTTTCATCCAATTTCTCTAAGTAGATGAGATGCTCTTCCTCAGGCGAAGTATTATACAGTAATTCCACAGCTAGTTTGAGTGAAGGGATTTCACATTCAATCGGAAGAGTGGCTTCCAAACCGTATACCAACTGAAATGGGGTAAATCCATTTGCACTCTTAATTGATGTTTTGTAAGCCCAAAGAGCTGAAAAAAACTTGAGATGCCAGTTTTATTTATGGATCCCAATTGTTCGTTGAAGCATTGTAACAAGGATTTTTTTTACGGCTTCGACTTAGTCGTTAGCTTGAGGGTAATAAGGCGTTGAGCTGTCATGACGCAGACCCAACTTAGACGTCAGTTTCACCATCATATAATCCCAAAAATGAGAACCATGATCGGTAACGATGGCTTGAGGGACACCAAACCGAGAAATAACATGATTGAATATGAATTGCACCACTGTCTTACCGTCCACAGCCAATGTAGGCATTGCTTCGGCCCATTTTGTAAAATAATCGACGGCGACGATAATAAAGGCATGCCCCCTGGCTGAATGAGGGTTACACGTCATAAAATCGATGCCCCATTTGGAAAAAGGACCAACAGTAATGACAGGGTGTAAAGGAATAGGTGGCGCATGTATCTTGCGTTGATATATCTGGCATGCATGACATTTGCGTACTGCGACAATGTAGTCTTTAAAAATGGACAGCCAGAAATAGCCAGCACAAAGGATATTTTGTGCTGTGGAAAAACCAGACATGTGACCACCACAGGTGCCACTGTGGCAATAATTTAAAACTTTCTCAGCTTCCTCGAGGGTGAGACGTTGGCGGAGTACAGAATCAACTGCAACGCAATAAAGGGTATCTCCGATAATACGATGAGTTTGCGACTGATGCCGAATATGGCGTCAGGCATCTTTCGTTAACTCAGATCTGAAAGTAGAAGTTTGGAGATAGACGATGATGTCACCATACCATGGATCAAGGGTGCTAATAAAGAAAAGAGTTTCGTTCGGAATATGATCCTCGGAAGAAGAAGGAGAAGATTCGGCAGGGAGAGAACAAATTAAATCAGTGAAAACAAGTGATTTCTTCGATTTGGCTGTAGTAAAATCCAAATCAAACTCTTGGAGGATAACGATCCACTTCGATTATTTTCCCCCCAGCAACTGCCGAGACAGAATATAGGTCATGGGGTTACAATAAAAAATCACGGTCACTGTGCGTAAAAGGATATAATGACGAAAAAGTTGGATGGCCTGGATCGCAGCCAATGCTAACTTCTCGACATGTGCGTAATGTGTTTTAGGGTCAAGAAGGTTCCGAGAAAAGTATTAAATGAAATGCTCATTACCGTCATCATCATCTTGAACCAAAACCATGGCGATCATACTGAAGGCGACAACTAGGTAGAGGGTGAAATCACGATGGTAATTCGGAGGACGTAATAGAGGAGCGTTGACAAGCAATGTCTTAAGCCTATCAAATATTTCTAAGAGATTTCATCCCAATAGAAAGGGACATCCTGTTTTAAAAGTTGCATGAATCCTTTGGCTACTTTGGCGTGGTTCAGGATAAAACGACGTAAGAAATTTGCTTTCCCTTGGAGACTCTGGAGCTGGTGTAACGAGGATGGGGAGGGGAGATTAACAATAGCCTCAACCTTAAGTGGGTCAAGGCAAATTCCGTCTTTAGATATGATAAACCCTAAAAGTCTACCGAAATCAACACAAAAGACGCATTTTTGCAGATTGAGCCGAATGTTGTAACAAAGAAAGATCTGGCGGAGATGGTCCGGGTGGTCTTTTCGCGCAGTTGAATGAGCCGGAAGGTCATCCAGGTATGGTTGAAAAATATGACAAATATCATGAAGGCATAAGACATGGCACGCTGGAACGTAGCCCCAACATTCTTCAAGCCGAAAGGGAGTTTCTTATACGCAAATGTTCCCTAAGGACAGATAAAAGTGGTCTTGTGTTGATCAGACGGGAGAATGTTGATCTGATTATAGCCAGAAAAACCATCCATAAGGGAAAAAATTTCACTCCCCGCACAATCATCAATGATCTGATCGATGAAAGGGGTGGGATAGTTATCCTTAGGACATGCCCGATTGATATCGCGATAATCAACACAGACATCAATTTCTCCCTGCTTCTTATCCACAGGAACAACATTAGAAACCCACTCTGTCAGAGGAATCAAATAAATGAAAACCGCTTTGAGAAGTTTTTCAACTTCAGCTTTGATGGTGGCGGCTTTCCGAGGATGCACTGGATGAAGACGCTGGCGAACAGGCTTTGCACCTGGGTAGGTGGGAATCTCGTGCACCACAATACTAGGGTCAATTCCAGGCATCTCTTCGTAACACCAGGAAAAAACATCACAGAATTCGCGAAAGAGGCTAGTATACACTTGGACTTCCGCGGAAGAGCAAGTGACTCCAAATGGATGTTCTCGACGATCCCCGGTTTCACGAAAATGTCGATAGGCGTCGTTTGAGTAATATTACCCAAGTTACCTTCAGTGAAGAATTCATGAGTCAAAATAGGCATTTGAAGTGGCAGAGAAGGAACTTGAGATGCAAAACACTCAAGACAGTTAGACATTGCCTCGAGGCTAGGCATAAATGAGGAACGATGATTCCCATCGTTCCATGGTAGAGCTTCGAGAGACATGGTTTCCATGATAGCCTCATCAGATGGAAACATTTATTTCAAAGGATCAGGCGAATATGCATTGCCAATCCAGGGTGATTGAGAATAAACATCGGGAGACATGCTCAAAGGAGCACCTTCAGGAGGGGGAGAAGCAGATGCAGCTGTAAGCTCACAATAATTGATTTCAATTGGACTAAGCAGCATTGAATCTCCAAATGAATCAACCTGTTCAGGTAAAGGGACGATCCATGGGTCATCTGACCAAGAGACCATATTAACTTGAATGGTATTTGGTGGTGGAAGGGGAAAGATACCCATGAGAGCAGGATCTTTGAAAAGACCCAGCACTACACTGTTAGGGGGAGAAGGAATTTGATCCACGTATGGCACGTTGTTCTCGGAAGATGAGGTAAAGAACAACAATTGATCGACCGTAATGATTTTTCCCTCGTGTGGAAAATTTAGAAGTCGAAAGAGGGTGGACGGAACGCACAGCATAGCGTGAGTCCAACTGCGACTGAGTAGAATATTGTAATTGATTGTCTTTCCTTGCAATGTGATCAACAAGCTGGCAAGAACACCCAAGGGTTTCGATTCCCTTCCATCCAATGCCTCCAGGGCATTGGGTGACGAAGTCAGGACTGGAGAGCCAATAGCCTTCCAGCAAGTAGATTACATGACACAAGTAGATGCACCTTCATCCACAGTGGCTCTATGAATATTGAGACCATTAATGCCGACTTCTATGAGAAGCACAATCTGGTGCGAAAGTTGGGGGACAAAATTCTCTAAGTCAAAAGAGAGAAGGCTAGAATCAACAGGATCAATCCCACCGATCGCAGATAATAACGCTTTATTTTGAGATGGGAAACTCTGAAGCACTTCTAACGCGGACATCATGGAAGGTGCCTGTGCTAAGTCCTCAACAATACTGTAATGCTGAGCAGCATGGGCGTTAGGATTATAAGAATATTTCTGGAGAACACCTTTAGAAGGTGGTCGTACAACGGGTTCAACACTGGGCCTTTCAATTTCAAGAGGAATAGAGGCAGGTGGGGGAGGAGGACCATCAATGACCTCTTTCCCGGCTACCTGGCATAATCCGTCATAATCCTTTGACCGAGTAGAGATGGAAACGCGTGCAAAACCGTTCATCATGAATACTTGAGAGCCAAACGATGCAGATGGCGGAGGTTGCTCGACCATCTAGGTTTGCTGAGATGGGAAAGGTTCTTTAAGGACCGTTGGAGTTCCCTTAGCACCTTTGACCAGTTGAATAACCTCGAATCATCTAGGACAATCCTTAGTGTAGTGTTCCTCATCACAAATCAGACAGGGATACTTCGGCTTTCGTTGTGAACCATCATCAGCATGAGGTTTAAACAATTCTGGTTTTGGGGCATTGGCTTTGGCCTTGCCTTTTCCCTTCTTTCTCCCTTTGGATGTCTTGTCTGCAGGATTGGCCTGAACAACGTTGACATATGAGGTTTTACCACAATCTGGGGTAGCCCGAGGAGCAGAATTATTGGAAGAATTTGATTTCTTCTTCCCATTGGAAGACTTGCGTGAAGTCTGAGACACAGAACCAATAATGCCATTGACCGATGGGGTAGCCGGCGCTTTAGAGGTCCCAGGTCATGGAGCCTCAGTCAAGATTTCATACAAAATTCCCGATTGAGAGTACACTAAATCAAGGTACTAGGCACGAGCAATGGCTTGTTCCTCGGTTACACATGCCCCCATGGTGATGTCTTTCGAAATCTGATTGACAAAGGAGGTAGTGAACCAATGAGCAAGAAGCTGATCAGGAATTTTGAACTTGATCAAGCGATGACGCCATCTCCATTCATGAATGTGGTCTGAGATATGGGTAGCCTGGTCTAGTTTCAAGGATGTTATGAGATGCATCCCAGCTTCATAATGAACTGGCAACTGGAAATTAGTAAGGAATGTCATAGCGAGAGTGTTGAAATCTTGAAAGATGCCACGAGGCAGTTCGATGTACCACTTAGCAGCAGCTCCAGTAAGGGTGCACTGGAAAAGATAGAGTCGAACAGAGTCATCCACCCAAGAATTGGAAGAACACCATAAATGGTATGTCATGACGTGTGCTTGGTGGTATTCTCCAGATTTTCCCTCAAACTTGGGACAATCACTAGGAACCTTCGTTGGAATCGGAGGCCAATATGAATTATGAAGAATGGGATCATTTGTCAATTTGGACACATCTGGTAACTCCAACATGGCGAGGAAAGGTAATTGAGGGTTAAAAGGCACAGCAGGTCCTCGATAAGGACCCGTACCCATAATCCACCCTGGTTGAGTAAAATTATGCCCCCATTAGTTCTGTCCCAGAGGATTCATCCCATAAGGGGTATAAGCCAGATAACTCGGTTTATATGGCGGCTGAGGACCAGGATACAGGGGTTGAAGACCAGGATACTGATTCTGAGTATACAAGGGCCCCGATTGAGCAGCATAAGGATATTGCTGTGGAATATAAGTATGGCCTAGAGATTGAGGGTAATAAGAAAAACCTTGAGGCACGTTGTATACTGGTCGATATTGACCTTGAGGGTAATAACCACCTTGGGGTTGAACGGGCTGCTGATAAGTAGGGCTCTGCTGAGCTGGATAATTCGGGTGTAGAGGTTGATTTGGCTGCAACATAAAGTAGAGCGGTGGCTGAGCAGGGTGAATGGGTTGTGCAAGTTGGCCTAGCTGAGCAGGTTGACCTACCTGATGAGGATCACCAGGTTTCCCCTACGGAGCAGGTTGGCTTGATGGCTGCGGTGGGCCAGGCTGTGCCTAATAACTAGGTTGGCCTAGAGCAGGACCATAAGATGGTCCTGGTTGGGCAACATTTGGACCAATTGGAATATATAGCTGTTGCGGTTGCACCAAAGGTTGAGATGGATGGATATGCCCCCCAAGACTGTATGAAGTTCCAAGTTGATATACCGGTTGCCCAGCTGGTCCTTGACGTTTCCTTGGTTGGATCACAGGCTAATCTTGTAAAGGTTGACCTTGAGGATTATAAGGCTGCCCTTGCAAGCCATAAAATAATCCCTACTGGACCGAAGGTTGTCCCTATAAGGGTTGCCCTTGTGGGTTGTACGCATACCCTTGCTGGGCCGAAGGTTGTCCCTGAAAGGGTTGTCCTTGTGGGCCGAAAGCATACCCTTGCTGAACCGAAGGTTGTCCCTGAAAGGGTTGTCCTTGTTTGTTAGAAGGTTTCCCAGGCAAGGTAGGTATAAAACCGTTAATGAACTAATAAGCCTCAAGAGTAGGAAAATAGATGGGTTTGTTGTGCTCATCATATTGAAACAAAATTGAATAAATTTGGGTACCATCCGTGCCATAATGAGAAAAATAAGAACGATTAGGATCCTGAGGGGACTGATTAGTCTGGGAGCTCTGCTGCTAAACAACCAACCAATACTCCTCAAAAGAAAGGCCGTCAGGGATTACTATGGCAATCGAAGTCTCTACCGAAGTCGAAACTCCTGACGGCTGAGCGGTGATGACCGGTGCCGATGCAACCATGAAGACAGTAGGCCTAGTGGGGAAAAACGTAATGAAAGGCATCGACAAGACAGGTGTCATTAGCGACATCCCTAATGATGGGAGGATCGGTCCCCTTGACGGAGTTGATGTTGCCATAGAGGCAATACCGACTATAATCTGACCCAAAGACCTATATCCAGCCGGAAGCGACACCGATGGTGAAGATTGAGCAGGCTCGTGATGGATGTCTATTGGGAAAAGTTGGTATTCTTCATCATAAACTGGAATACCCTCACTGCCATTAGGACTAGACGAGTCCATGTCTGAATCCACTGTGAGATCTTGAAAAAGACTACGGGGGCTAGGAGGTATGATAGCAGCCAAAAATGGTGATCCCGATATAAGAGGGGGAAAATGTTCCCCGACCCCAAACCCAAACCAAGCATTTGAAAGAGGCCAATGGAACTCAATTGGTTCTCCAAAGGGGTACTCTAACGGGATGATACGCTGTTGAAGCTCAGCAGACTTAGAGGTCTGAGAAGTTTTAGATGAATCGTCTGAGAAAGGACTGCTAGTAGACGAAACCGATGGTTCTGCCACTGTGACTGTAGCACACCAAAAAAGGGAAAAAGATTGGAAAAGAAGGCTATTGGATCAAAACCAAGGCAAACAAACACAGGCCAAGAAATCAAAATTTAATGGGCGTGTAATCGTAGGTAGTTTATTTTACGACATTGAAACCAAAAATTTGTTGTTTCATGTTTTAAGAGTCAAGAAACAGTCAAATATGACCCTAGTCTCTTTCAATTTTAAGCGAGCGCGAAAGGAAAAGTTCTCGATGATATTTTCAAATTTATGGAGTTAGCAAAGATAAAAAATGACTGCTTAGGTAGTCTAGGTGAAAGGGTGTACCAGGTTCCCATGAACTGCAATATACACCTTGGTTATAAAATGAAAGAAGAATCAACCAAGGACTTGACATATGTGCAGGTAGTATCCTCAAATGCTGTGTTCAGTGTATCACGATTACAAGGCGACAGATTTGGCTTCCTATGGATAAAAGGGTTGCAACCTAAAGGGGTCTCCCTTTATATTCTCGATGGTACGGGGAGCGCAAGTCTATACTAGCGTTGTTTATAGCCAGATGGCGAGCGACAACTGCAAGGTTTAAAGACGCCGGAACACGTCTCTAATTTAGACCACTCAATGTTCGTTAAGTTTCAATGTTGCCTTAGGTTAATTGAATAAATTTTAAGTTGATCTTGTATTTATATTTCAATTCCAAGGTCCTACCAAATGTTGGATCTCACAAATCCCTAAATGCAAGCTACATGCCATAAATTACCATTTTGTTCGATGAAAAGCTATCTATGAGAAAGTTTAAGATTTTTTCAAACGATAGTAGATAATGAGAACACACGGAAGCATCCACTACAGTATCTGATGCAAGCTAATGAAAACGAGAAATCTTTCCTAGAATGCCCAATGCTAGTTATGTGAAATATTTTCCAATTCCACAATGCCAACAAGAATAAAAGCACAATTTTTTTTTAATTTTTCAACGTAATAGAGAAAACAATGCACTAAATGACATAAAAAACAAACCTTCACACTAGTTTTAGAATATCTATGCGAGAGTCGAAGTGAAACAAATCAATCAACTCAAAAGAAAATAAAACAAAAACTCAAACCAATGTTGCAATCTCTCAAATCAAAGAAAGATGTTGAAACAAACCCATACAAGCAATGTGAGCTATGCTTGGAGTGACAAGAAGCAAAAATGAATGAAAGAGGCAAGACTCATTCAAGACTCATTCCACCAAATGCAATCACTCAAACGGATCAAAGGAGCTGAATGTAATCATGCAAATAATGAAGGTGGTTGTGAAACAAAAGGCTGAAGCTCCTACACGAGGCTCAGCATCCCAAAGCACTAGAAAACCCTAAGGCCATGATGCTGACAAGAAATGGGCAAGAAATTGAAGGAAGGAGGTTGTTCACAGTCACAAACAATCCCAAAGCACTCAAATCATGCCAAAAAATAACCCAGAAGCACAAGCACTGACCAAAAACTCCAAAACAGGGCAAACCTTAACACCTACAGGAAATGGTGCGACTTTCTGGCTATAATCACCGCCAAACAGGGGATGGTGCGGGTGCTGAACTAGCAACAGTGCCAGTGGGTATGACTGTTAGACCAGAAACTGCACCAATCAAGCCAACCCTAGTAAAAGGAAAAATTGGGAAAAACAGAGGTCAGATCTGATCCTCTGGGGCTGAACAGGGGTCTTAGACTCAACAAAAATAATCAGAAAATGCAAGCTAACCAGAAAAAGACCAATAAGAATTCCTAGTGGATGAAAGACAAAATTTTACTGATCCCCAGCGAAGTCACCAATTTTTTGGTGAGGTAAATCCCCTCTGCGGACAGAGGCGATCCCACTAGCCCTAGAGTGGGTCTAGCCACAAACAAGACATGTTATAATATCGATTCCTAGTTAACGAATGGATGGAGATTCGACAGATGACTTACCGAAGGTCCTACGCTATTTTTGTCGTCGGAAAGAGTGGCTGCCTCTCGCTCCCGGTTTGATAGATCACGATCCACTCGCTTTCATGTTCGGATACCTGCACAGACACAAGAAAAAAAGATGATATACAACATACTATTTCACATTCGTAACTATCATTCAGTGGAAGAAGACTAAATCAATTGCATCAGTAAACATAACACAATGATGGAACCAATACCATAGTCGAGTTTATTAATGAAAGGAAGGAAGAGTACAACCAAGCTTCGATGTTGCGGTCTCCTCCAACAGGGTTCTAGCGGAGCGCGTCTCAAAAAGGCTCGTCGGGAATTCAGATGGGGCTTTCTCTACAAAATTCTCCTTGGTTCTACCTTCTCAATTGAAATTACTCAGCTATAGTATCTCTTCTCCAAGTTCAGCTTCTTGGCTATATGTTCAGCTAGCTTTCATAAAGGGAGAAGGCCTATTTATATAGAGGGAGAGATAGAGGTTAGGATCCCTATACTCATGGAAGGGAGACCTATCTTCAAGGAGTTTTCCATGGGAGGAGGAAACCACTACCTAAAGAGGGAGATCTGTGGCTCATCAAGTTAGCCACTTCTTGTGACTCATCCCTGAGGTGGTTAAAGGAGATTTCTGCCTCTAATTTGTTAAAAAACATTCCCAAAAAGGTTGGCACGGGCATAAGAAAGAGACATAGCACCAGGTGGCACGGGCTCTAGTGCACATCCTCCACATTGGTGCAAGGGGTGAACTGGCTACTCGCGCCAATGCCAAAACATAGGTTTTTGTGGGCTTTTTGAGGAAATGTTCAACAGGAGAAATGATGTCCTTATGCAGAAGGATGCAAAGGAGGTGTTTGCAAATTATGATACTGCTCACAGGTCATGGGAAAGACCCTCCAATATGTGGGGCGAGGGATTGCAGGGACGGTGACAAAATGATGTGTAACACTAGCACAAGTGCTTCATACTCAGTAGTGTTTTTGGTGGTAGCAAATTACATTTTGTATGATATGGTCACCTTCTATTAAGTAGGAGAAATGAGAACTACACTAGCTCCCGATCCTTCTCTTGAAGAAGCTTCGTCAAAGTACAATCTCCAGATATTTCCTCCTAAATGATGCTCATTTGTACCTTGAAAGTTTTGTTTTTCACTTAATTCAGGCTAGAAATCATTATCATCAGCAGCAAGGTGCAGAATTGATGACCTCAATTCCTTTTCTTCAGCATATATGGGATGGTTTGATGGATTGTGTTGATCACTAATGATGTAGGCCATTTTAGTTTCCCTATACATCCTTCTGAATTCCCCTCCAAATACTGGGATGGTAGCATATGACATTTCCATCTAAAGGGTACCTGCCAATTTATTAGACCAAGATCTGGAAAGTAACATCCCAAATCTAGAAGGAATGTTAGCAACCATAATGTCCATCACTAAGCTCTTCATAGGCAACTGGGTAAGGGAGACAACCAAATCCTTAATCACTCCTAGACACTTGAATTTTTTGGAGTCAAAGGTGTAAATTTCATGGTATTGTTTGGTGATCTCTAATCCCAATTCATCCATCACTTTCTTTGGCATAAGATTGTGGGAAGCTCCATAATCTAACAGAAAATTATGCAGCAATTTGTCATGTATGTTAAGTGACAGGTAAAAAGGCACTGAATTATCATCATTTTGGTCTTGGTCATGACAGCCTAGATAAATAGTGGGACGCTCATCCTCAAGGTTGACTGAATCGGGAGCAAGATGAGGTTGCAAAAAACTCTTAGAAGACTCTTTATATGCTGGATTTTTCAATAATTCCAGTAGTGGGACTAGAATTTTGATTTTATTCAATTCAGATTTGAAACTGAAATAAATTGGAGCTAATTTCTTATTTTCTGCAGTAATTTTAACAATTGGGGGAGAATTTTGAGGTGGAGGAACCTCATTTACCTTGGCCTTCTGTTTAGTAGCTTGTTTATATGAATCTTATTTTTGTTGAGGTTGCTGAATAGGACCTTTTGACCTCAAAGGGTAATTTTTGTTTTAGACTTCTTGTTGTTTTTTTATCATTCTGTGCATAAATTTGAGCATTCATATCATCAGAAAACAAATAAATTCTTGATCTATCTTCATATTCCTGCATTTTCAAACATGTTGACTATCAAGTTTCTCCCACATGGTTTATTTCATCAATTTCTTCCTCATTTCCTTGTTGTTCTTCTTCAGCAAAATTATTCAAAGGAGACTAAACATTTTGATCATCAGCATTCCTCTTTGGGCACTATAGGATTTGTTGAGGCTAAAAAGGTCTCCTAAAGGGATCCTGATTTCTATTAGCTTTGTTTTGATTGGCTTTAGTAGCTGGTTTATTTTCTACCTCTAATTTTGACATCTTAGAGGTGATTTCCTTGATCAAATTGGACATTTGATCGATTTTTTATTCTACTGAAAGAGATTTAGAAGAAGAATACTTTTCTTCTTTCATCTTCTTTTTGGCTTTTGCCGCCTTTTCTTCCTCCATTTTTAATTTATTAGAAGCCATGAGATTAGACTGCACTCCAATTGCAGCCTCTTGCATAGTTGTCAGTGTCTATGCTTTTTCAGCCCTCAACCATAAGGCAAACTCAGAATCTAAAGAATTTGCAAAATTTATCATAGCTGTGGTTTCAGTGGTTCTAATATCTTCATGAATTTTCTGATAAATATTATTAAACCTCTTAGTAAAATCAGCTAAAGACTCATCTGCCTTTTTCTTCAGAGTTCCAAATTATGTAAGATAATAAACATAGTCTTTCCTATCACCCCAATGCTTCACAAATGTATCTTCTAATTCATAAATTCTTGTAATTGAATTTGGAGCCAAACTTCTAAACCATTTTCGAGCTTCACCATCCAAGCTCTGAACAAAGATTCTTGACCAGACATCTTCATGTTCAATATTCTGATTGTCAGCATAACTATAGAAAACCACTAAATTTTCTTCAATAGAAACTCCTTCTCCCTCCCAGTGTATTTTGGAAGATATTTCAAGTAATCTCCTTGGGGAAGTGCATGCATGTGTTGAGGGAGAACAAGTGGCGCATATCTCGCAACCACTATCTGTTGCATCCTTGTAAGGGAAGGTTGGGACATGTTTTGTTGATGTACAACTGATGTATCTATTTGAGAAATAGGAATTACAATTGATGAATTCTGATTCTGATTTGAGACAGTAGAAAATTGGGGGTCTTGAGCAGATTTTTCAGGCTTTAGAACTAAGAAGAGTGGGTTTTCAAAAAGATGAACAGAGGATGCCTTGACTTCTCCTTCAGTAGAAGAATCAGAATCTAAATCTGTCTCTTGAGGGGATGGAGTTAATTCAGATTTATTTTGTTGAGCAAGGAAATCAGATAAATTAAAAGTAAGACCTTTAGGTACAGTCTCTTCAAGTGGATGAGAGGAGGATGACCCAACAGCTGGATTTGGAGAGAAAGGAAAATATTCTTGCTGAGGGGTGACAAGAGACTGGTATTCAGGATGAGTCTGAATGAAATTTAAAATAGTCTTGAAATATTCTTAAGCCAAAATATCCCTATCAAGGAAAGGTGCAATAGCCAATACTTGTTCTAATTCCCCTTCAGTCAGTAGAAACTCTTCTGACTTTTTTTCAACACTTAGAAATTTAGTTTCTCCTTATTTGACTAGAATAATACTTATTTCATATTTACTAGGTTATGAGTAAGAAAAACGTTCAGCTGAGCCTAGGGTAACAACATCTACTTTATTTTCTAGAGTAGCTTCAACTTGAGATTTTTCAGCATAATTTTTTCAAACTAAAACCTCTTTAGATTCTAAAGTAGATAGAGTTACCTTTTTATTTGCAACGTAATTTTTGTGTACCTTATTCACTGACTGAGATGTGGCTTCAACTGATCTCTATTTTCCTTTAGCATGTTTGATGATTGTTGAGATTTCTTTTAATTAAATTTGGAGAAAATCTCATGAATATGACAACAATAGGATTTGTTGCTAAATTGAATCCATCTAATCCTGATGTGGAGTTATTCCATCCTATTTTGTTGTGAATGAATTTATGATTCAGTTTCTACTCCCAGATATAAAATGTAAGCCCATAGAGGCAAATGAGTATGAGGGATGTGAGGTGAGTGGAAGAGAACTGCAGATGAGAAATTTTGCTATTGTATTCTTCTGTTGACGAATGAGATTGCTGATGCCTCTGTTTGGTGGACGTAGCACAGATTGGTTGGGTGAACCACATTAAATCCTTTGTCTCATGTTTTATGTTGTGTGTTTGATTGTTTTTCCACTGCGTAAATCTAAAAATTGGTATCAGAGGTGCGTGGAATACTATTGATTTTGCGTGGCTGCGGTGGATGAATCCTGTGGTGAGTCTATGAGACTGTGAAACAGTGGACCATGGAGACAACTTGGAGCCCTTGGGGCTTCTTTGCGGATTGTCTTCAGCTCACTACGGGATCGAAGCAAGATCTATATGCGTTTTCGATTGATCTGCATTAATATTTGTTTGATCTAGCGGTTTTTGGTGCCAAAAAAATCAGAGACAGAAACCGCCAAAAAAAGGAAACCGCTTGTGTTTCCGCAACGCTGATTTCGTACAAGGGAGCCGCGTAGAGATACGCAAAGCTGATTCCTGTCGAACTCACAGTTGCTCTCGTGCAGAACGCTGCTCTGCCACCCGTTGTTCCAATAATTCTATAGCCATATGCAAGTTCTCCTCTACTTAATCAAATACGAAATTTCATGAAAATATGTACATAAACACCAATTGAAGTATCTTCATATCTTTCAATTATTCATTGCTGATTTTATGGATAAACAGCGCGTGGGTTTATCCACTGCGCCATGAGCTGGTGAAGAAACAATATCTATCATTGATCTAAGGGCTGCATCATCAATTCGATGGTAGCAGTGAGTTCAAAGAAGCATTCAGTGTTGAATGCCTTTCAAAGATTTAGTCCAGTGCTATTTGAAGGTTTTTTTTCCAAGTCGTCTATTTGAAACTCATTGAATTATGCGCAAAGTTATTTTTTCCATATTCAGATATTACACTTTTAGTCAAATAGTTAGAACAATTGATAATTGAAAAATATTTACTAAAAAATCAATTATTACAGTAAAAAGTGGGACTTGTACGCTAAGTGGTCTTCACATTTGTCTTTTCGACTATGTATGGTGTTGTTCTATTGTTAAAAATGGCAAAAACACAAAGTGCTCGTATTCGTGGAGATTAGAAGTTTAATGGAAGAAACAACCGAGATCCAGTGAAGATGCACGATCTTACCACAACAAGGCGTGGCAAAGGTGCTTTTGGGCAAAGCCAAACAACCTTTCGCCATGACAGATGACGAATGGAGTGACATGGATGAAAGATCACTAAGCGGCATTCGATTGTTTTTGGCGGATGATGTTTTGTTTAACATCGTGTCAGAGATAATTGTTGTTGGTTTGTGGACAAAGCTTGAAAAGTTGTACATGAAAAAATCCTTAACTAATAGGATTCTTCTTAAGCGACAGTTGTACAGCTTGCGCATGAAGGAAGGTACATCAATTACTGATCATTTGAATACCTTTAATACTCTCTTGGTGCAGTTAGAAAGTATAGAAGTAAAATTTGAATCAAAAGATAAAGCTGTAACTTTATTATGCTCGTTGCCCGAGTCATGGGATCATTTTGTTACTTCTATAAGTCTTAGTTCATCAGAAACCCTTAAGTTTGATGATGTTGTTGGAGCTTTGCTGTCTGAAGAAACCAGAAAGAGATCAAATTTAGAAACCTCTACATCAGAAGCAATGATGGTCAGAGGTCGTTCTAAAGAAAGATGTCGCAGCCTAACAACCTGACCAAAAAATCGAGTTCAAGAAGACAAGGTAAAGTGTTGGTTTTAGAAAATTACCAAAAGGTCAGAAGGAGACAACAAACATCCAGTATGGAGAATTGTCAATGAGAAGAAAGAAGCAAACACGATAGATGGAAGCAGTGTTCATAATCGCTTCAATAGTGATGGCACATTCATTGTGTTTTCAATCATGATCAACATTGGTTGTTAGATTCTGGTGCGTCAAATCAAATGTGCATTCATAGAGAGTGGTTTAAATCTTATAAATCAATCAATGATGGAGTGGTTTACATGGGAAATGATGTCTCATGTAATATTGTGGGAATTGCAAGCATCCAGATTAAAATGTTTGATGGGACAAATAAAATTTTAACTAATGTAATACATGTGCCTGAACTAAAAAAAACCTCATTTCTCTAGGAGTACTAGACACAAATGGATATAAAACCTTTATTCAAGGTGGAGTAATGAAATTTTATAAAGAAATTTTACTAGTAATGAAAGCAAAGAAGATTGGAAATCTTTATCAGTTAGAAGGAAGAACAGAGTCAGATCATGCTCCTACTGTATCTGAAAACGACAGTGATTCTATTCGACTATGGCATCAATGGTTGGGCCATATGAGCGAAAGAGGATTAAAAATTTTATCTGATCGTTACTTACTTCCTATTTTAAAATCTTCTAAGTTAGATTTCTGCAAACATTGTCTATATGGGAAACAAAGCAAGCACAAGTTTAAAACGGGAAAACATACTAGTAAGGGAATCCTTGATTATATCCATTCTGATGTTTGGGGTCCATCTCCTACAACCTCATATGGAGGATCATCATATTTTGTATCTTTTATTGATGTTTTCTCTAGAAAAGTGTGGGTCTATATGTTAAAGAAAAAGTCCGATGTATTCACAGTTTTCAAACAGTTCAGAGAATTAGTAGAAAACATCACTGGAAAAACCATTAAATGTTTAAGAACTGACAATGGTGGTGAGTTTACTTCAAATGAATTTGATAATTATTGTAAGGAAGTTGGGATCGAAAGACATAAAACTATTGTATATACTCCTTAGCAAAATGGAGTTGTTGAACGCATGAACATGACTCTTTTAGAGAGAGCAAGAAGTATGCTTAGTAACGCCAATTTGCATAAGGAACTATGGACAGAAGCAGTATCTACGGCTTGTTATTTGATAAATTGATCACCATCAACTACAATAGGATGCAAAATTCCTCAAGAGGTATGGAAAGGTCATCCTTGTCATTATTCTAAAGTAAAATTTTTTGGTTGTGATGCATATGCTCTGATTCCGAAACATCAGCATTCTAAAATAGATCCTAAATCAAAAAGATATATCTTTGTTGGATATGGTGATGGGACTAAGGGATACAGGTTGTGGGATCCTACTACTCACAAGATCATCATTAACAAAGATGTTAAATTCAATGAATCTTCACTCGATAATCCAGATGTAGATGATAAATTGAAACAGGATAATGTACCTAAGTTTCAACATATTCAGTTTGAAACCAGTTCAAATACTGATGATAGTCCAGATGAACAAGTTTCAGATGTAGATCATGAACAAGTTTCAGATGCAGATCATGAACATGTTTCAGATGCAGATCATGAAGAAGTTCCTACAGATAATAATCAACAAATTGTGGAAGAACCAGAAACATCTTTAAGGAGGTCCACGAGAATTAGACGTCCTCCTAAAAGGTATGATGATTATGTTACTTCAGTTGCTTTAACCGCTAATGATGATGAACCTTTGTGCTATCAGGAAGCTGTAGAAGGTTCTAACAGTTATAAGTGGAAAGAAGCTATGAAGGATGAGATGAAGGCATTAGACAAGAATGCCACATGGGATCTGGTAGAACTTCCTAAAGACAGAAAAATTGTACAATGTAAATGGGTTTAAAAATTGAAAAGGGGTGTTGATGATACAAAAGACACGAACAAAGCAAGGCTGGTTGTGAAAGGTTTTTCTCAGAAAGCAGGAATTGACTTTCATGAGATATTTTCACCAGTTGTAAAAATTGTTTCAATTCGGATTGTGTTAGCATTAGTTGCTTTACTTGATTTAGAATTACAGCAACTAGATGTTAAAACTGCATTTTTACATGGAGATTTAGATGAGGAGATTTACATGGAACAACCAGAAGGGTTTGTTCAAAATTGCAACAAGAAATTTGTCTGCAGGCTCAAGAAATCATTGTATGGTCTGAAGCAGTCGCCTCGACAATGGTACAAGAAATTTGATTCTTTCATGATGAGTCAAAATTATATAAGAAGTGAATATGATCATTGTGTTTACTTTAAGAAATTGAGAAATGGCATGTTCATTATCTTAGTGTTATATGTTGACGATATGATTTTAGCAAGCAAAAGCATAAGTGAGATCAACAAGTTAAAGGCTCAGATGGCTAGGACTTTTGATATGAAAGATCTAGGAGCAGCAAGACAGATTTTGGGCATGGAGATTTTTAGAGACAGGAGCAATGGTAAGCTGTGGCTATCACAAAAGAATTATATTGAGAAAATACTATTGAGGTTTGGTATGAACACTGCGAAGCCTGTTTCAGTCCCTTTAGCTTCCCATTTTAAGCTTTCTTCAATTTTATGTCCTAACACAAATGAAGAAAAGGAATATATGTCTCGAATTCCATATGCCAATGTAGTAGGTTGTTTGATGTATGCAATGGTTTGTACATGACCAGATATTTCACATGCAGTTGGGGTTGTCATCAAGTATATGGAAAATCCAGGAAAATAACACCGGTCAGCAGTGAAATGGGTGCTTTTGTATCTGAGAGGCACAAGCGATTATTGTATCACTTATAGCAGAAGTAGTGAATTTGTTTGCGGATATGTTGATTCCGATTTTGTAGGTGATTTGGATAAGAGAAGGTCAACTTCAAGATATGTCTTTACTCTTGCAGGTGGAGCTATAAGTTGGATGTCAAAGCTACAAAACATTGTTGCTTTATCCACTACTGAAGCAGAATATATAGCTGCATCACTTGCTTGCAAAGAAGCGGTTTGGTTGAAAGGTTTGTTTGGTGAGTTTGGTAGGTTGCAGGACAAAATTATGTTATTTTGTGATAGTCAAAGTTCAATTCATTTGGCTAAAAATCTGGCCTATCACAATAAATCAAAGCATATACCTATAAAGTACCATTTTGTAAGACATGTTATCACTGAACAGGGAGTCTCTTTTGAAAAAGTGCATACAAAGGAAAACTGTGCATACATGTTCACGAAACCAGTTTTATTAGAGAAGCTACGATGGTGTCTGGCTTCTCTTGGCTTGCATAAAAGATAAAAATAATAATGGAACAGGGTATCAGGCTAATTGTTGTCAAGGTGGAGATTGTTGAGATTTATTTTAATTAAATTTGGAGAAAATCTCATGAATATGAAAACAATAGGATTTGTTGCTAAATTGACTCCATCTAATCCTGAAGTGGAGTTATTGCATCCTATTTTGTTGTGATTTAATTTATGATTCAGTTTCTACTCCCAGCTATAAAATGTAAGCCCGTAGAGGAAAATGAGTATGAGGGATGTGAGGTGAGTGGAAGAGAAGTGCAAATGAGAAATTCTACTGTTGTATTATTCTGTTTATGAATGAGATTGTCTATGCCTCTATTTGGTGGACGTAGCCCATATTGGTTGGGTGAACCACGTTAAATCCTTTGTCTCATGTTTTATGCTGTGTTTGATTGTTTTTCCATTGCGTAACTCTAAAAATGATTTTCTTTAGGTCAATAATTGGAGTCACAGTTGGAGATCTCTGATTCTTCCTTGTAGAAGGAGGTCTTGAAACCCCTCTTCCTCTTCGTGGAGTCGCCAAGTGATCAAATTTTTGGTCTTCTTCAGGTCACCAATTCTTTTCCACCATCAAGAACTGATTATCAATAATTCATAAGAATAGACTAGGGAGAATACTTCGTTACAAGGACTTCGTCTCCCAACAGACGCACCAAAAGATGTTGGCGCTGGAATTAGCACTTGGACTGCAGCAAGCGCCTGAAAAGATACATCTTAAACTCTAAGGAAATTTTAATGTTTTGTTTTATGGGATTGGAATATGGTATAAAATATGATTCACTGAAGAGAGATTTCGGTCAAATCCAAAGTTTTACTAAAGAGGGTATTAGAATCTGATGTGGTAGCAAGGTGTGAGTTTGTAGTCTATAAGGAGAGGAGATTATGAGATGAGAGAAGAATCAGTAGGTCTGTAAAACAAAAATATACTGCATTTAGTAGAAATTCACAAAAGAAGCGGTTTGACAATATTCCATTGAGAGAAAACTATTTCTAGTGTGACAAGATTCTCATTGAAATATCATGAAGGATAACTATCATGAGTGATGCTTTTCCACTGTTATAACATATATTTTATCGGAAATGCTCACTGTGTGAGACTAACAAGAACTGATAAAACACACAACATGCTTAAGAGACTAACAAAAACACATAACAGTATGATGATTTTCAAACTGGAACGAGAAGAAAGGAGATATGGAAACACAAGTAAAGTAGACAATACACACAAAAAATTGGTAATAAGTCCTTAGTAGTATTATTCCATTTCATTCACAAAAAATATTATAGATCATATAAGTCAAAATTTTATAACCACCAACCAACCCTGACTTCATATCAGTTTGGCATATATATACAAAATATGATATTGTCCTCTTCCACAGAAAAAGGTAAATATGTTTCAACAGTCATTGCAACCTCGTGCAAGAGGTGAGGCTTATTTAAAACTTTGATACGGAGTGCTATGACATAATGGAAATAACAACATTAAGGCTAACAGTTTGAAGTGATTTGTATGATGTGGCAGTTTTATGGGAAGATTCCTCTTTCGTTTTGGTGCAACCAACTCCATAAAAAGTGAAAACAATAGTGAAAATGGTGTGTGGTTGTTCCTTGAATGTTGCCCGGTGTCTAGTAAAAACATGTCGGTACTGAGAGTAGTGGTAGAAAAATGTTTGAGAGAAATTTTTTCGGCGTTCCGCTATTCCTTAATCTTTTTGGTTGAAACCCTTTATAATGGCGAAAAACTCGAAACTTTTGGATAGAATGTGGGAGTTTCATTTTATGATAAATTACAAAGAAAATCATTTAAAACATGTTTAATTGATAGAGGAGACATGGAGCAGAAATAAATGATAAGTGAGGGGGGTGGTGACGTGGTGAAGAAGTTGGACCGAACGCAAATCGCGCATCAGAATTTTTATTGTGAAATGCGAGAGTTAAATGTTGAAAATGGTGAAGTGTGATGTGAGATGGGAGTGGAGGTGACGTGGCATAGAAATGGGACCAGTCGCAGATCATGCATCAGAAGTTTTATAGACATACATACGCGTGCAATCAACAACGATAATTTTATCAAAACTTTTAAACAAAACGTAAAATTCTCCCAAACAATATGCATTCACGTGGAATTGTGGTTCTAGGGCCCCACAACCTGGTGACCAATCAGAAGTAATCGCAAATCGGTTGCCCACAAATTTAACTTTATACTGATAATGTCTAAATCGTAAACTATGTGACTTGTGAAATCACATTGGTGCGCTACGTTGACACGTGCCCTTCACCTCATCGCATCGCAAATCGCTTAACATACTATGCGATTGCTTTAATGATAAAATTTAAAAATTGTGATTTGAGAAATTGCTTTATCTATGCTTTAATCTACATCGTTGATCTGCACCTAGATCTGACGGTCTTCCTTGCTCGCTCTTCGCCTCATCACATTGCAAATCACTCAACATACCATGCGATTTGACTTAACGATAAACTTTAAAAACTGCGCTTTGCGAAGTCACCCCATGTGCGCTTTAATATTAGTCATCGATCTGCTCCCCTTTGGATATGTGATTAAATCATGGTCATTCATTATTTTGCACGCAGTTCTTCTCTGTTGCTTCATTCCTTAGTCTATTTCCCGACCAGCTTCCTTTAAATATTTTTTTTTTCTCTTCTCTAGATCTCTCACTCTGTTGGTTAAGTTGTTTTCTTTTGGCCACGCTTTGATTTTAAAGGACATTGGTTGCCACGAAGCCTTAATTTTCCTACTTCAAAATCTGATTACATGTTTACCTGTAGCCTCTTTTCTGAGATAACCAAAATCTTAGTGAAATAGTTGCGCTTTTCACTGTGTAGAATATATGACTTCCATTTTTTAGAAATAGCTGCCCTTTACTGTATTAATGTTTTGAAAATGAATTTGCAACAAAGGTAGCTATTATTCCATAACAGATGACTGCAACTTTATTACCCATGAAATGACTAACCTTCAACACTAATATAAGTCAAAATAGAGAATTTAACTTATTTTAGGACTCTAAAACGCTATGACACCTATTCACTTAAAAAATACCTTGATGTTGGGACTCTTTTAAATTTGATTGGAAATGACTCAAACTTTGGACATATACTAGGACACAATAAAAATTTGAAAACAGTAATAAAATGGTGATTGCACCATTAACATTTTCAGTGCTAACAGCTGGGTTTTATTTTTTAATCAGGGAATTGACTTCCCTTAATCTCTTTTTTGTTCTGAACCCCCTACATTTCCAAGAGATTATATTCATTAATCACTTTCTTGGGTTACCTAACCCCTTGATAGGGCCCATGTTGTTTCCTTTTTTCCCTCCTCCTGTTGGTGAGGTAAATCCCCTCTGCGAACAGAGGCGATCCCACTAGCCCTAAAGTGGGTCTAGCCACAAATGAGACACGCTATGACATCAATTCCTAGTTAAGAATGGAAAAAGACTTGGTAGATCACTTACCATAGGTCCTGCGCTGTTGTGTCGTCCTGAAGAATGGCTGCCTCCCGATCCTGATTCGACAGATCACGATCCGCTCGTTCTCACGCCCGGACACCTTCACATACACAAGAAACGAAGATGATACACAACATACTATTTTGCATTCCTAACTATCAGTCAGTCGAAGAAGACTAAATCACATGCATTAAATAAACATAACACAGAGATGGAATCAATATCATAGTCGAGTATATTAAGTTAAAGAAGGAAGAGTACAACCAGGCTTCGATGTTGCAATCTCCTCAAGCAGGGTTCCAGCGGAGCACGTCTCACAAAGCTCGTTGGGAATTCAGACATGACTCTCTCTATGGGATCCTCCTTGGTTCGACCTTCTCTATAGTGATTACTCAGCTATAATATCTCTTCTCCAAGTTCAGCTTCTTGGCTATATGTTCAGCTAGGAGGGAGAAGGAGAGGTTAGGATCCCTATAATCATGGGGTGAGTCCTATCCTCTAAGAATGTTCCATCAACCATTTCCTAAAGGAAGAGATTCGTGGTTTATCAAGTTTAACCACTTGCAATGAGTCGTTCCTGAGGTGGTTAAAGGAAACTTCCGCCTCCAATTTGTTAAAAAAACATTCCAAAAAAGGTTGGCGCGGGCTCAACACAGGGACAGAATGCCAACTGGTGTGGCCTCTAGTGCAAATTTTCCCCATTGGCGCGAGGGATGAACTGGGTGCCCGTGCCAATGCCAAAATAAAGGTTTTTGAGTAATTTCTGAGGAAATTTTCAACAGGAAGAATCATGTCCTTATGCAGAAGGATGCAAAGAAGGTATTTGCAGATTTTGACACTGCTCATAGGTCACGGAAAAGATCCTCCAATATGCGGGGAGAGGGATTGTAGGGACGGTGACAAAATGATGTGTAACAGATGCCCCCTAAAGCATGAGGTCCAAGAGAGAGGGAGGGGTGAAATGCTTTATGAGAATGCGTTCGACCAAAACACTAATGTTGGAAAACCTGCAAGCACGAATACAACTGATACATATGATATATGACATGTGGCATGGGCACAGCCATCCATAAGAGAGTATATAAATAATGAGATTTGAGGTTTGGACACAACCATCCAGCAGTAGGGATCAATAAATAGACTCATGTATGGTCGCAACCATCCAATCAAAGGAGTCGTACAATAAGTCATAATAATCCACAAAGAACCCGTAGCCTGGACTTCATCAGAAAAAACCTAGGGTCTTGCGCTCCATCTCGACCCAGACATAGTACAAATTCGAGCATGTGAATATGTGAGCTGAAGTATAACATGCAAGAACATCGTCTGATTACCAGCTAATGATGAAAGTTGTTAACAGACGCGAGAGAAACCACCAATAATGATAATGGCTCTCAAGGTACAAAAGGTATAATCCATGGCATGTGAACATTGATCTGACGTCGAACACCCACAGAGTCAGTCGATTGAAGGCTAATGATGTGGACCTTGCGTTGAATGCGAAGAACCTGCCATTGAGGCATGCAGGCTCCAAGGTACCTGAAGGGAGTCTCTAGACCAACTTCTTGGATAATGAGCTGGAGTCGACAAGAAGTGACCTTGATCGAAGGTGGACCATAATGTTTCCCACATCATCAACACGAGACAGAGGAATATGATGTTTGTGAATCAAGACCAACAGAGAATCAGAGGGAGGTTAAAAACTGCAGAGGCAAACTTCTCTTGAACATATTGGCAGCATGACACTGGATTTGGTAGTTTTTGAGATCAAGGGATCTGAGGTTATGGTGACATGGCAAAGAGCAGATGAGAAGTCAAAATAGATTACCCAAACCCATGGAGGAAAGCAGATAACGAGATGAGATGTCCCCAACCCGACACAAATGCAGACAAGTGCCATGTTCAAGAGCGACATACTGCCAACACGACTACGATCTTGGTTCCATTTTCCCCCACCATTTCTGGCAAGTACCCCAATTATTTTTGAAAACAAGCTTGAAGGGGATAGCATGTGCTTGCGCTGTAAGTTTCTTCTTCGGAAAAATCCAACCTAGTACATTTTACAAGCCCTAGGAAGGAGGAACTCGAGTAACGTCATTGTGATGGAGTCCGATTTCATCAGAGTCTAACGAGTCTGACAAAGGGAGAACTTGGTGTCTTTTAATATTTAGAGAGTTTGGAAAGACAACAAAAAAGAAAACTCCAGCAGTCCCTTTTCATAGGTAGTCCCACAGACCCAAAAAGGTAGAAAAATATGTCTGAGAGAACCTCCTAGTCATGATAGGCTAGGGTATTCCTCTTTCGTAAATAATCTATCCCAACCTGAAAAAGGTGTAAACGTATACTGGGTAGATATTTCTTCACATCCAATTTAACGAGCTCAAAACGACAAGCGACTCAGCAATATTTTCTATTTTAGAGAGTCAAAAAAGAGCTGAAAGGTGACTCTAGTAGTGACTTTTTCGTGTTTTTACCGAGTCCGAAAATGTATAAAATACAACTCGTCTCTTTGTCATAACCACGTGAAAAACCTATTGCTACACAAAAAGACGCGTGTAAAACATATTCCATGAAAATAATATGAAAATATATCGACAAATATGTTTTAAAACCTATTTTAGGACTTTGAAAAGTTATAAAAGACCACATATGGTAAAAAATATTTACTTTTCACTTTTACCTCTTTTTCGAGCAATAGAGACCCATTTCTCTTGCGATCTTCAGTCAACAATTGTGGACAATCCAGTGGACCAATCTGGATTCCGTTTGTTTCAGGTAAGAGCCGATTCCATTGACCATCTTTTAAGCTATATTTTACTTTGTTTAGTTGTCATTTGGGATCCCTTAGGGGAGGATTGGCAAAATCTAGGGCCCCGCGGTTGGCGCAAGTTTCAGGCACAGACCCGCGCCAATCGACCCTGTTTTACACAGGGGTCGCGCCAAGTGGCGCGACTATTAGCCAAATAGTCGTGCCAACCATGCAACCCAAAATCCGCTTTAAATTTAAGAAAATGCAACCAATAGACTGCAAATTTTAATACCCAAGGGGGCTTACAATGTTCCTATGATCAATTGATGCAGGTACCAAGTGAAAAAATATGGTAATCGAGTGGAAGGAGAGAGAAAACGGTGAAGAGGATGAACAAGAAATGGAAAACGAACAATGCATGAATGCCCTCAGGAATTGTGGGCTCAAAAATTTCTTCCTGACGCCATGTCTCCGGGCTCAGCCCGAATTGCTTCAATATCTTATCAGCATTTGGGACGAAGATCAGGAGAAGTTCGTACTTCGGGACCAAGATCTTGAGCTCAAAGTATCTGATATATATTTCATCACTGGACTATCGTGTAGGGGTGCAGTCCCTATTATGACTAGTACTCGGCCTTCCGGGGAAAGCATGAAAATGGTAATGAACAGGGTGTGCCCAGGGGCACAAAAAGGAACAGGGAGTAGTAAAGTGGATATCCAAACCATCCCTAATCTAGCACTGAGAGTAGTGCTACACACTATCACATGGGCCGCGGGATCACAGGCATCGCATAAGGCTATGAAGACGCAATTACTTCTTGCTTCAAAGTGTATGAACCCAACCATCTTCAACTGGGCTGAGCCTGTAACCATGAACATCAAATGGTAGCTCACCAAATGCAAGAAGACCAAACTAAAGCAATTTTGGTATGAGTCGATTCTGGTATCGTTCTTCTTGGAACGATTACCCATATTTCAACGCCAGGACGCTATAGTCCCGGAGCCACCACTGAGAGAGCCACGAATGGCCCGATGGGTGGCATTGATGCCCAAAGCAGGGGGTGGCTAGCAGATGTCCTAGAGGCTAGAGTTTTTTTATTGGCTCCGACGACAGCTGATTTTCATGGAGGATTGGCCCTACACCGACACAGACTTCACCGGAGACCTAGACCTCACACTCCCGGAGGGAGAGGATTGGGACGAAGAACTTGGTAAGAATCATTTTTTATTTTTATGAGTTTTATGATTTTTTGGTATATATACATGTTCCAACAATTAATCTCATATGGATGCAGATGTTGGCCCAGAGCGTCATGCCGGTATGTCTCCAATAGCGAGGCGGACTCCTTGTGACTTCGATCCTCAGGGTGAGGGCCTTGACGAGGATTTAGTGCAGAAACTGGAGGGAATCACTTGTGGGGTCCCAGATTATGCCTGTTTTGCTGATGTACCTCGAGCTGACCAGAGGCACACTGTAGGAGTGCCAAGCCGTATCCACCGCTTGCTGAGGCGGTTGGTACGAGCGATGACGTGCTATCATGAGCACCACGCCGACTAGGCACTTAGGCTTTATTTCTGCACATTTTTGAGAGACATGTTGTCTCATGATGTAACTGAAACAGACATATATTATTTTTTCTGGGTTTTATGATGCACATAGTTTTAAACACACGATATATATACATATATATACATCTATTTTCTTGCACAGATCTTTGCGCATGTGATGATGCTTTTATACAAATCATGCAAATGCCTAATACAATGTTTAGTTAATGTATCAGTTAAATAATCTGCATAATAAGTAATGACCAAAGAAACAAGAAAAGTGTTCACAAAGGGTATAAAACAAAATGATTTCATTTTTATGCAAGCTCGAAAAAAAAAGTAAACTATGCTTGAGATTAGTTTCATGTTGACACAAGCTTGAAACAAAAGTAAAATCTGCTTGAAAAAAAAGGCATGCCCCCCAGCATGGTGACTCAATTCGAGGTGTACATGCCCCCCAAGCTTCAGTCCATAGAAAATGGAGTGAAGGTTCAAAAAACGAGATCAAGAGAAAGACTCGACTAGGATTTTACGAGATCTTATCAAGACTCGAATTGGACGGGTACGTGTTTCATTGTTTTAACGAGATTGACACATTAAAATAACTATCCTCAAAACCTAATTCATTTTTTAACAAGGTCAAAATAGAAGACGAACTATCCTCGAAAGAGCTTGTTTCATTTTTTAAGGATCTTGACACAAGAAAACGAATTGTGCCCCAACCACCTTGTTTCATTTTTTAAGGAGCTTGACACAAGAAAACAAACTATGCTCCGAGAACCTTGTTTCATTTTTTAAGGAGCTTGACACAAGAAAATGAACTTTTCTTCGACAAAAACTCATCATGATGAATAAGAAGTCATAGATTCCAAGAGGTTCACCTCTGGTGGGAGAACAATATCTTGAAAATCAGGACCTAATGCCCCCAACACACGATCCACAATGACACTATCACTGATTGCGGGCACGAGATACGTAGCCACATAATTAACCTGCGGCGAGGAATATACAACCAGCGGATAAAGACCCGAAAGGCATGATGGTGGACCAGATGTCATGTCGAGACCAAATAATGAAAGTTCATCGATGGTCATGATCCGTCCTTGGTGTGGAAAATGGATCACATGAAAGAGGGAAGAGACAACTGCCCCCATGCCATAAGTATAATCATACCCCAAGAGAAAATTGAAATCTAAGGGGCCTGGAACATCCATCACGTCTATATGGAAGGTTTTCCCTCCCAAAGTAACATGCAACTTCGGAAGGATCCCTAACAGCTAACTAGTTCCTCTGTTAAAAGCCAACAGATTCTGGGTAACAGGCATAAGCGGTGGAGAACCAAATGCTTTCCAAGTAGTTGAAGAAAAAATACTAACAGATGCGCCCTCATCTATAATGGTGCTAGGTACGACCACATCAAAGTTTTGTACCGTAATCTCAAAAGGCACATGAGACGAAAGGCGGTATCTAACAAATCGACTCCAATCAAAGGAAGCGACCAAACTACTTTGGGGGGATACCATTGAACTGAGATGGCTTTCCCCCGGTGTTACCGGAGTAAGAGGAGCACTCTCCTAGACTTCCATCATGGGAGTAGGAGGAGCATATTCTTGCATTATAGGGACGGATGAATCTTTCGCCAAGTCTAAGGAATCTGAAGAAACAAGAAGAACATGGAGGGGATGAGATCGACTCTCAACAGAAAAGACCTGATGAACCACCGAAGGGGTCAGATCGATTGATCCCATGACCAACAGTTGGTCAGGAACAGATCCCTAAATTTGAATTTTCGAGGGAGTGGGACCAACGAAGGATAATTCTTGACCGACCTTTGAATCAACTAGCAGAGGACTCGAAGAAAGTTTATGGTAACCAGCCGGAAGGCAGGGTGCAAGAACAATAGATTTTTCCAACACTCTCTTGGCTTCATCCATGTACGGACAAAGGTGAATGGGATGATGCCCTTCACACAACTTACAGGGATTGGTAATCTTGCCCTGTTTTTTATGAATCTTACCAGTGCTAGTCGAAGATGTGTCAATATGACTTCCCGAAGCCAAAGTAAACGGCGGACGGTCGTCAGACCATGCGTCAAGTACCTTGGGAATACCAGGGTAGTCTCGAAATACCATGGATGGTTTTGCAAGGGAAAGCTTCTTAGGTGAAATAGCTGCAGTATTAGCCTCTCGCTTATCTGACTTCTTCTTCTTTGTCTTCCTCTTCTTCTTCTTCTTAGCCACCTGGTTACTGGATTCCAGACTTTCACCAGGTGAAGCAGAAGAGGAGGACGAATAAATAGGAGAAGAAGGGGAGAGGTCCACCTTAGAAGCAACATGATGTTGTTCAGGTGGAGGAGATGGTTGTACGATGGATGGAACACTCGGGACCACCGCGGTTGAAAATAACCATACAGGAAATCCAGCAGTTAAACCAGGCAGGGACAACGTTTCCATATAAGGAGCACCAACATTCCCAAAATCAAGAAAAGGACCAGGATTCCCTTCAGAAGGGATTCCTGTGTTAGTGAACTCCGGAAACATTACCATCAGAAACAACTTTTAAAACAACACCCTAAGCAAACTAACTTTAACCAGGAATATTTCATAGGTAGTTAATTTTTAAGACATTGAAACAAAACTCTACCGTTTCATATTTTAAGAGTCGAGAAACAGGCAAAAGGTGACTATATAAATTTCAGGTTGGAAATAAGCATGAAAGGACAAGTGCTTGATGATCTTTTCAAATTTATGGATTCAGTAAAGATAAAAAATTATTGCTCAAGTAGTCTAGGTAAAAGAGTGTACCAGGTCCCCGTGAACTGCCATATACACCTTGATTATAAAATGAAAGAAGAATCAACCAAGGACTGAACGTACGTGCAGGTAGTCTCCTTGAATGCTATGTTCAGTGTATCACGGTTACAAGGCGGCATAGTCGGCTTCCTATGGATAAAAGGATTGCAACCTAGAGGGGTCTCCCTTTATATACTCGACGGTACAGGGAGCACAAGTCCGTACTAGCGCTGTCTGAAGCCAGATGGAGAGCAACAACTGCTAGGTTTTAAGACGCTGGAACACGTCTCTAACTTAGACCACTAAATGTTTCGTTAAGTTTCAATGTTGCCTTAGGTTAATTGAATAAATTTTAAGTTGATCTTGTATTTATGTTTCAATTCCAAGGTCCTACTAAATGTTGGATCTCACAAATTCCTGAATGCAAGCTACATGCCATAAAATACCATTTCATTCAATGAAGAGCTATCTACGAGAAGGTTAGGAATTTCAAGCGATAACAAATAATGAGAACTCGCAGAAGTATCACTACAGAACCTGATGCAAACTAATGAGAACGAAAAATATTTCCTAGAATGTCAAATGCTAGTTATGCAAAATATTTTCCAATTCTTATGATGCAAACAAAAAATGCAAGCACAAAATATATTTTTGATTTTTTCAATGTAATAGAGCAAGCATTGCACTAAATAACATGAAAAATGAATCTTCACACTAGTTCGAGAATGCTAATGCAAGAGTCGAAGTGAAACAATTCAATCAACCTACAAGCAAACAAAACAAAGACCCAAACCAATGTCACAATCTCTCAAATCGAAGAAAGATGTCAAAATGGACCCATACAAGCAATGTGATCTATGCTTGGAGTGATAGGAATAAAAACTAAATGAAAGAGACAAGACTCACTCAAGACTCATTTCACCAAAAAAACCACTCAAAATGGATCTAGGGAGCTGAATGCAATCAAGAAAATAACAAAGGTGACCGCGAAACAAGAGACCCAAACTCCTACAGGAGGCTCAGCATGTCAAAGCACTAGAAAGTACTAAAGCCATGATGCTGAAATAAATGGACAAACAACCGAAGGAAGAAGGCTTATCACAGTCACAAAAAAACCCAAAGCACTCAAATCAAGTCAAGAAAACACCCAGAGACACCAGGATGGAACAAAAACTCCAAAACAAGGGAAACCCTAGCACCTAAAGGAATTGGCGTGATTGTTTGGTTGTAATCCGTGCTAGACAGGGGATGGCGCGGGTGATAAACTAGCAACTCACGCTAGTGGGTGCAACTGTCAATTTGGAAACCACGCCAATCAAGCCAACCTTGAAAAGATGAAAATTTGGAAAAACAGAGGTCAAAACTGATCCTTTAGGGCTGAAGAGGGGCCTAAAACTCAACAAAACAATCCAGAAAAGGCAAGCTAAGCAAGCAAAGACCAAGAAGAAGATCTAATAGATGAAAGAAAAACTCGCACTGATCCCCAGTTGAGTTGCCAATTTCTTGGTGAGGTAAATCCCCTCTGCGGACAAAGGCAATCCCAATAGCCCTAGCGTGGGTCTAGCCATAAACGAGACACACTATGACATCAATTCCTAGTTAAGAATGGACAAAGACTTGGTAGATCACTTACCACAGGTCCTGCGCTGTTGTGTCATCCAAAAGAATGGCTGCCTCCCACTCTTGATTCGATAGATCACAATCCGCTCGTTCTCACACCTGGATACCTACACATACACAAGAAATGAGGATGATACACAACATAATATTTCACATTCCTAACTATCATTCAGTCGAAGAAGACTAAATCACATGCGTTAAATAAACATAACACAGAGATGGAATCAATATCATAGTCGAGTATATTAAATTAAAGAAGGAAGAGTACAACGAGACTTCGACATTGTGATCTCCTCCAGTAGGGTTTCAGTGGAGCACATCTCACAAAGCTTGTCGGGAATTCAGACGGGACTCTCTCTACGGGATCCTCCTTGGTTCGACCTTCTCTATAGTGATTACTCAACTATAATATCTCTTCTCCAAGTTCAGCTTCTTGGCTATATGTTCAGCTAGCTTTTGTAAAGGGAGAAGGCATGTTTATATAGAGGGAGAAGGAGAGGTTAGGATCCCTATAATCATGGGGGGAGTCCTATCCTCTAAGAATGTTCCATCAACCATTTCCTAAAGGAAAAGAACCGTGGTTTATCAAGTTTAACCACTTGCAATGAGTCGTTCCCGAGGTGGTTAAAGGAAACTTCCGCCTCCAATTTGTTAAAAAAACATTCCAAAAAATGCTAGCGCAGGCTCAACATAGGGACAGAGCGCCAGCTGGCACGGCCTCTAGTGAAAATTTTCCCCATTGGCGCGAGGGATGAACTGGGTACTCGCGCCAATGCCAAAACATATGCTTTTGAGTGCTTTCTAAGGAAATGTTCAACAGGAAGGATCATGTCCTTATGTAGAGGGATGTAAAGAAGGTATTTGTAGAGTTTGACACTACTCACAAGTCACAGAAAAGACCCTCCAATATGCGGGGTGAGGGATTGTAGGGACGGTGACAAAATGCTGTGTAACACCTCCTCCTTTGTTTCTAGCTCCAACTAGTCGTTGAGGGATGGTGTGTTGGAACCCAAGTTCCTTGTCTTTTTCTGTCTTTTCTTTTCAGATTTTCTTGTTTGTCTTTAACCCCGATATTTTCCCTTTTCCACCTGCCCTATTTTTCCTTTCGATTGTCGGGGGATCTGTCGTAGATCTGGGGTGAGTTGAAGTACCCAAGCCTTCTTTTGATGATTGGAATTCTTCTTCACTTTCTTCCTCCAAAGAGGACTCTTCATAATTGCTTGATGATTCGAGACTTGAGTTCACCAAATTTAGAGTTTTGGAGGGCTGAGTTTCGAGTCCCTGCAGAGTGCCCAAGGATTTATGAGTGACCAAAATGAGGGGAGTAGCCACATAGATAGTTTTAGAAGCCACCTTGACTCTGGAGCAGTACCTAAAACCTCGAAGGGGTTCTTCAGATACAACCCCTAGGCCAAAGAAGACCCTGCATCAGGGGGGGAGAGGCAAAGGGGGGGGGGGTTGGTGGGCACCCCTAAGGGTCGAAGGGGTCTTAGAAGGACCCAATTTATTAGGATACTGAGATTTTTTTCTCCTTTTAACCTATTTCCATTGTTCCTTCAATTCATCTCCAGGTGGCACTGGAGCCTCCTGGTGCTTGGGGTATTTTTTGGCAAAGTGTCCATATTAATGCCACAATTTGCACTTGAAAGGTAGTTGGTCATAGTCCAATTCCTAGACATGGGACCAACTATCCATAAAAGGAGTGCAGTTGTCAGGAGGCCCTTTTCAAGGTCCACCTCCACACAAATCCGAGGAGAACAGGCCATCCTTAGACTTAGAGTAGTCTATGTATTTTCCAAGGGAGTTACCAATCAGCCTGAAAGTTGCATCATTTTAGAAGTGAAGGGGGAGGTAAGGAATTTTCACCCAGAATCGGATAGAAGAGGGGACATCACACTCTGGATTGAAACTCAGGCTCCAACGGTCCAGGTACATACCTTGAGAACCCATGAAATAAGGACCACTCTGAAATACCAGGTCCCTGTCAGGCTTATTCTCAAAGTAGAAGTTAAAGAAGCCCTTCCCACAGAATGAAGATATGACAACTCCTTTGATTAGGGGCTTCCAGTTATTATCCACCCATGATTTAATCGTGCGAGGGGAAGCCAAAGGCTCATGAATTGGCCTCTTAAGCCTCTGCCCATAAGCTGGAGAGCTCGGGAGCAAGCCTGTGGAACACAAATTTAAATCTTGGGGATCTCTGCAAAACAATTAATGAATTTGGATAGCCCATGCTTGAAAAAACACGAAGCAGCCACCACCGGTGTATTGAAAGCCACAATATCTTATGGGGAAGGCACCTCTTGGGAAGGCATAGTCATGGGGGCGGCTAGCCAGCCCGAGAAAGGTCGTCAACCCAAGGCCCACACACAATGCGAAAATTCTCGACCACACTGAACTCCAAGAATGACAAGCACACTCAGTGTCAGAGAAGAACCACCAAGGGCGCAGGAACTCCAGGCCCAACCAACAGGGTGCTAGTGGGCAAATATTGGAGCACCGCATGCCTGCGGAATCAGGACCTATAACTTCTAAACTAACCACCGACCTCCCGTCAACTGCTCCCAACCTCAACCGTATTACACTGTGTACACTGGATTTGTTACCAACCTGTTGGAAAAAGAACTAGCCAGCTTCATATTTATGATTATTTCAATTTAATAACCCCATCTATTATAATTGAAACTAACGTGTCTTTATGTAATAATCCATATCAACATTGTTAAACACGCGGATATTGCACATAAATTTTCATAATCACTCTATCCTAACATTGATTATTTCATATAAAAATGATCCCATATCCTTAAAATTAATATTTTAGAGAAATATTTACCAAATAATTTTAATTTTCAACATAGTAATTCATACTACCATCTTTACAGAGAGTTTCAATACTATTGTAATTACTAAAAACTTCTACCATCCTAATTCACTATCCAACACTACAACTCATATCATAAAATTTGTATAAAATATTCATACCATTGGAACTAAAAAGAAAATGTAGGTTCTCGAGGAGAAAACATACTTATATGTTTAGGTTTATGATGTTAGGGAATTCATGGAGGATTAGAGTCACTCCTCCCAACCAATGAGAATGGGAAATCACGTCCAATTATTTCCCCGAGCTAGTTGTCACTCCGAGAACAATTACTTGATAGTGCCCCAACAAGGTCTGTCCAAAGGCATCAAGATTGTACTAGTCCAACCCAGGAGCTCATAGACTCGCAAGTTTGTCTTAGGGATTCCACTGACCAATCACCAGCTCAGGAATACCCTATTGGCAGTGTCCTACCTTCCTCAACATCGTTATGTTTGAGGATTCAAATCACTCTTTCTAATCTCCCTTCTCATATGCCTCAGGTTTTAACTTCCACCATCTTGGCTTACTTTCCCCAGCTAAGATGATGTATCTTTTGGGAGGGGAGTAACTGTCTAATAAGTGAAACTTTCACTTAGTGACTTTTTTGTATAATTTCCTTGTCTGCCTTAGCCAAATTATTAAATAAAATTTTAAAATAAATTTTAAACCCTAAAATTTCCCACTAGGCCTTCCACTTATCACATAGTCTTCCAAGTCATTGTAGTAAAAGTAAATTAAATATTTTACTTTTCACTAAGGGGAATTACATATCCCCCCCCTCGAGCGAAACACCGTCCTCGATGTTGCTTCTAGCTCTTCAAAATAGGTTGTAATATAGCTCACACCTGAAATTTTCATCTGTCTAGATTACCTTTACTAAATAAAGTGCCTTAGATGCTCTTTATCCTAGTGATAGATATATCTCTTTCGTAGCATGATTTCTCTCTTATTGAGAATACAGAAGTTCGACCAGGAACTCTCCATCTGGTTCGACCTACATTCACAATTATCAAGGATATCATTAGTTTCCTTCGATAATTATTTAAGAAACATGTATATACATATAATCATCTCAATTTTTTTATATGCACCATCATTCATTATTTATGTACCCATCAAGATTTTTCAGCATTCTTCGCAACCTCACAAGAGTTAACAACCTACAGTCAATTAAAAATTAGCAACATTATTGCAAGCTCGACATTAATAGCAATAAATCACTTTCCTTACCAATGACTATGCCCATTGACCAAAACTTCATCATGTGGTTCCACTATAATTTCAAATTAGGAAAGTGCCAACTTTATTTACACTATTTATATAGTGATAATAAGTTTTTCTGAAACCATTTGTTGTTCTTATCTTTATGATAAATTACAACTAGTGCATTATCATGTTGGGAAGCATTATTATGCTTTTAGTTTAATTCCAAAATTAACATATGCATTAATCATATATAAGTATAGTTTAGAATAACTTTCTTTTACTGTCATTTTTAAGGTGGTTATATTGTGGTCTACTTTGTCAAAGTAACTTAGCTGTGTGCATCTTGGATTGCTTTTTTATTTCCCCTTGAAGAGAAAACAAAGGATCCATTTGCAGTGTTTCTTCAATTTTTTCCCTTTTCATCATGTGTTACTAGTTGTTGATGAAAGTTATACATAACTTTGTTTACATGTGCATGCATAGGGTTTCTCCCTTTTGTGCTTGTGTGTATATTGATTGTCTCATGTTGTCTACGTTAATTTATTATATTTATTTTCTTATATATTGGTCCATAGTATGTTGTTAAATTTATTCCATAGTAGCTTATTTTAATGCATTTGACTTGCAAGGAGAATAATTAATTATCTTATTATACCATTTTCCAATAATCATACTTGTTATCATTAATCTTTTTTTCCTTTTCTAATAATATCACCATTGACATGTCCCTTAGGTAGCATCATATTTCAAAAAGGTGTTGCATCACAACATTACCAAATTCCGAGGACAATTTCTATTTCCCTTGTCCGTTGCTCAAGTGGACCTAGATATGTCCACATTAATTCTCTGTCATTTGTTTCATGAATTTTTTTTTATTAAGGTTTTATAGTTCAGTTGGTTTCCCTATTTTATTCTTCTCCTTCTAATATTTCTTAGTAGACCATCCTGACCAAAAGCACAAGGAAATATTTGAAGAAACCACTATGACAATCCAAGGGCACAATCGAAAATGGTATGAGCATGTTTAAATATCCAAAAGATAACAAGAAAAATATGTCTCCAAGTCTTACAACCATGCTTTTCCAACATGCTTCACCCATGATTTTCTCATAAATCTCTCCTTAGGGTTACATCCCTCTCTATTATGTAAGTTATTGTCTAAGTTGGTTGGGATTACATGTGCCCCTCCCTTGTTTTAGTTGCATCAGCTACAAGTCTCTTCCCTCTTGAATTTTCATGCCTACTAACTTCCTCGTGACATCTTGTTAATTGGATCATCTTGACATAACGAGTTTGTAAGCAAATGCTCATTCAAAGCAATCGTCTAACAAAAAATCCTTTATGCCTATAAAATTCATATTGAAGTTCTTTGAGGTACCATTAATTGGTGGCATGATGCACTTTTCATGATATATCATCACACGAAAACATGCATAGGTTACTCTTGGGCCAATATGATACCAATGTTATTTTTATTACAACTTAATTTTCTCAAGATTATATGTCGCGCTTTTTCAAGGGGGAAATAAATTAAAAGAAAAAATAAAAAGTAAAAAGATGAGATATGAGATATGATTACAATGGGGAATCACCGAGACTTTAAATATAGCCTCATGGTGTCCCTTGGTGAAGAGGCATGATCTTTGATCATGCCCTTTCACTTAATAAAACCTAATATAACTATATCTAACTAATAATTAATAAAATATACATAACATTGCCCCTCTCTTAAAGATGCTTTGTCCTCAAAGCATATGTAACGATGGACAATGTTGATGAACGCCTGGGTTTCTTGAGTGGTGGGCTCTTGCTTCCCACATTTTAAAAAGATCATGGAGCATATTCTCGAGATCCATCTGTTGGTGATGTGGATAGCGACAAGATTTGATATTGACAGGGTCAGGTCCTTTCTTGACTTCTATTGGATGTTCATGTTCAAACGAGAGATATACGTACATGTGAAGACAAAGTAAAATTAAAAAGGAAGAGTAAAAGTAAAATTAAAAAGGAAGAGTAATTGCTCGTGGTTTACAAGCTCGTGGTTTTTGGGCCCATGGTATTAAAAACCCATTTCCCCTTTTCAAAACAACGTGCCTTTTCAAAACAAAGTGACTTTTAAAAACAATATTATATATATATATATATATATATATATATATTTCAAATAATCAAATAATAATAATTATTATTATTATTATTATTATTTAAAAATATATATATATATATATATAATAGAAATCATTATTATTATTTCAAAAAAAATTAATTTAATTAACTAATTAATTATTAATTAATTTTAAAAAAATAAAAAAGGGGAAAACTGGCAGAAAAATATTCCCCGCCTCATACACGTTCAATGTCTTCATCGATGTTGATGGCTGAATTCCAGAAGAAATTGGGAGATCTTGAGAAACAAATCAATAATAATTCCGAAGAATTCGGAAAAAGATTAGTCGATCTTGAAGGTACAGTTGCAGGGCACTCCAACGACATCAAAAAGATTCATGATATGACAAATCGAATAGAAAGACAAATGTGGCTAAATCATCACGAGGCCACAGAAAAGCATAACGAAGCAATGAACAAGATGACAGAGCATAGCGAAGCAATGAACAATATGACAGAACTCTTCAATAAGCTAAATTATAAGATAGATAAGTTAAGTCAGACACAATCCCCAATATTTCCTAACATGGAACAAAATCAACAAAACAATTTCGCATATTCAGGAAACTCAGAAGAGCATCAAGAAAAGACCGATTCCCCACATCATCAAGAAGATAGTAATGCATATTTTCAAAATAAGCAGCTCTGGAATGCATTTGCTAATCAATATCCCCTTGTTGTTCCACCAGTAGCATATCAGCGAAGAGCCAAAATTGAGCTACCCAAATTTGATGGTAATGAAAAAAATAGCGTTGCATGGCTTAATAAAGCAGAAGAATATTTTGAGATT
Source organism: Pinus albicaulis (assembly GCA_034641835.2). Lineage (NCBI taxonomy): Eukaryota > Viridiplantae > Streptophyta > Pinopsida > Pinales > Pinaceae > Pinus > Pinus albicaulis. The sequence goes on from CM076578.1 coordinate 1,014,218,562, forward strand.
TATGACATTACTAGTGATGACGAAAAAATTAAACATGCTTCCATGAAAATGGAAGGAGAAGCATATAATTGGTATATGTGGTGGAAAAAGATGACGCTCACTACCAGTTGGAGGAAATTTAAGGATGCATTCTTCAAAAGCTTTCAAGGCATAAAAGAAGAAGAAAAAAATTTCAACGTTTATCAAATTACGCCAAAAAGGAGATGTGGATGAGTACACTCGAGAATGGGAGACCTTGGAAACACGAGTACCAGGATTGTCGGAATCTCGTCTAATCCAGTCTTACATCTCAGGACTTAAAATCCACATACAAGAAGAGCTCGAACTACATGAAATTACGTCCGTAGAAGTAGCAAGGAAAAAAGCAAAAGCTGCTGAAAAGAAATTTGAAAGATTATCAAAACCAAAAAAAGTATATTCGAGACAAATATTTCCTCAATCTGAAAATATAGATGACACAAAATATGTCCCACTCCATCTTCGTGAAGAAGAAAAAAATAGTGTGGAAAAACAAATAATGAGAGAGGGCAAGTGCAAGCGTTACGGTGAAAACTGGGACCCTAAGCACATATGTGCTAATGGAAAAGCGAAAAATCTATACATTTGTGAAGCAACTAATGACGCTAACAATAATGATTCATATATAGAAGGATTAGGAGACAACTTAGATTTCTCTCCAGAAGTGGATGGGGAAACTATTCCGCAAGTGTCATTATCAGTTATGACAGGCATATCACAACCTCAAACCCTAAGGTTAAGAGGAAATATCAAGAACAACAACGTAATGGTTCTCGTCGACACTGGCAGTACCCACAATTTTCTAGATTAAACCATGGCAAAAAGACTTAACATATTTACCTTCCCCATGCCTAATATGAAGGTAATGGTGGCCGATGGTAAGAAGATTGAGAAAGTAGGGAAATGCCATAAGGTCAAACTAAAGATAAAAAACTTTCATTTAGAATCTCCATTCTACACCGTTCCATTACGAGGAGTGGATGTGGTCTTAGGAATTCAATGGCTACAAAATTTAGGTACTTATTCTGCCAACCATCAGAAGCAGTTTATAAGTTTTAAGTGGAAAGGGCAGAAACACAGGTTGTATGGATTCCAAGCCCCAGAAGATCAAGTCATATCTTCCTCTCTGATGATGAAGATGATTCAAATAGGAGCGCCAACATCTACAGTACAATGTCATCAGTTAGAAATGTTATCTTCAAAAGGGAGCCACGAAGAGTCATCAGAAGAACAAGGACTAGTTCGGACACACGAAAAAGTCTTCCAAGACCTGCCAATAAAAATACCTCCTAATAAGGAACATGAACATCCAATAGAAGTCAAGAAAGGACCCGACCCTGTCAATATCAAATCTTGTCGCTATCCACATCACCAACAGATGGATCTCGATAATATGCTCCACGATCTTTTTAAAATGTGGGAAGCAAGAGCCCACCGCTCAAGAAACCCAGGCGTTCGTCAACATTGTCCATCGTTACATATGCTTTGAGGACAAAGCATCTTTAAGAGAGGGGAAATGTTATGTATATTTTATTAATTATTAGTTATATATTGTTATATTAGGTTTTATTAAGTGAAAGGGCATGATCAAAGATCATGCCTCTTCACCAAGGGACACCATGAGGCTATATTTAAAGCCTCGGTGATTCCCCATTGTAATCATATCTCATATCTCATCTTTTATAAATAATAATATATACTTATTCAAGTTTACCAGAGTTTTTACACTCCAGACTCCCCAGTAAAAAGGTTCACTAATCCCCTTACTAATTTACTTTCATCAATCATGAAATCCAGACTTACTTATGCCAACCAGTTATTATTGTATTAACTTATTTATACCTTAATCATATTATTCACATCCAAGTTTGTATCTTTTCATGTTATCACTATTGATTTCTACCATGTCACTTACCAATCCTTAATTTGGCGAATAGGATTCCAACCCTACTAACCAATTACCCAAGATGACCCTAACGATATGTATATTTTATAATCACACAAATGTTTATTTTTCTCTATTCAAATTCACAAGTTATTAGTGCATGTCCAATACACCCAATATGTGATCTATGTCTTTATGTATTGCAAGGTTCTTGATCCCCTTTATTTGTATCCTTTTTTATTTTTGTATACACTTCATTATGTGTATAAAATATGCAATGCACTTATTATTTTAAATGTTTCACAATGTTGCCATAGTATCTCCCCTTTTACGCTTGCTTCCCATTCACAGGTAAAATTACCCTTATGTTAAAATTAGAAAGTTTATTTCTATTAACGAGTTTTTCTTTCATTCATTCTTCTAGCAAAATCCTTAGTCAACATCCAATAAATGGACAAAGGGGTTACTTTATACTTATTAAATAATTACTTCCCAATGTACCTAGTGTAATATTCAAGTATTACTTACTTTAGCACCAATGGTACTCTTACCCCGAAACATACTTGCCTCGTTCCTCGAAAATATGGACTAGGGCTTTAACATAAAAAATCTTCATGAATACTAATTTTATATATTTTTCGAACTCATTTTCCCATAGTCATGGGATACGATTTACTACTCAACATGTGTTCATAATTAAATCTTCCAAACAACTATTCGCTCTCTTAGGTGCCCAATATATCAGTCTTGATAGTTTTTCCACTTCTCTTTACTTGGTTCTATAGAAATTTATTTGACTCCTCACCTAATAAGAAGCTCATAGGCCACAATATTGCAACATATGGCTCTGATACCACTTGTAACATCTCCCTAGGCTCAAATTACCAACGTAAAATTCCTTTTTATTTTGTTTTACTTTTACCTTATAATTACTCATACCTAACATCAACATCCTTTGATTTCAATACATTTTCTCACTAAGTAGACAGTGTAGCATTACGAAAATCATATTTATAATGGCTTATGTTCTTTTCCATTTAAAAATGTATCTGATCATTGGAGTTTTAATTCGATACACTATAGGATGTGAGCACACTATGTCACCTTACTTGTGGCTTATTGAAATCATGGTTTACTAGATATGGTCTTAGTTTTATAATTTATCAACCACGGCAATATATATTTCGAGTTGTGTGCCTATCATCTTAATTTTTAATCCTACATACCTCTTGTTTTATAATATGACTTGGCGTTTGAATCCTTGAACCCTCTCAAAGTCCAGTGTTGAAATTTTTACATGGTGGTACATTCATCATTCTACACACTGGCTAATCTAACGGTTGGGATCAAACGGTTATGGTGGAAAGAGGACTTAAAATGGTAACTACCTCTCTCTCCCATCTACGTCACCTCCAACCATTTGCAAATTTGTCTGCCAAGGAAATTTTCTCTGCAACCAATTTCACTTCTCTAGGTTTTTCAGCTACACATCCCATTCTGATAATTTTCTCCATCTAAACATAGTCATGAGAAATTTATACTATTTATTTGATTTTTAGTGTTAATTACATCTTAGTATCGTACTAAACCCCATATCCCTCAAATTTTGCTTACACGAGAAGTTTCATTTCCTGGAGAGTTCAACGAGCCAGTTGGAGGTATTGACGCCATAATTTGGTGCCAAGGTGAGATTACTTCCGCGAAATCCGTCTTTTTTTGGTTTTTTCTTCCCAGAAACACATGAGAATATATGGGATTCCATAATAATTTTATGGTTTTATTGAGGTAATTTCCCTTTGGGAAGTTCCTGTAGGGTTCCATGAGTATAAGACTCTTTGTGTCGGCTACAGGTAACACTCTGGCATAGCCTAACTGGCTCTTTGTTTTACTTAGTACATTTAGTCAATGAGATTAGTGTCCTGGAGTTTTGTCACCAAGGGATTTTCATAGTTGAATTGTAATTTTATTATTTACAGTGGGGGACATGCTTACTGGCATAGAAATCATGAAGGTAATAACTTAATAGTGTTTTTTTTTATTTTTTTTGCTTGTTCGTGTGAAGATTAGGAAGCTCCTGCTAAAGAACATTAAAAATTATTCCATACTCGGTTTAGAATTTGTTCTCTTGAAACCAAATTTTTATACTATTACTCTTCTTCCAGATTTTCATGTGGACTTACTTCCTTGGTTCGAGTGTTGTTTTAAATTTGAGATTTAAGAATTCGAGCTTATGGCCCATATAGGGTTTTTTTTTTATTTGAAGCCACAAATTCCTCTTGCATAGCTATCTCAATCTTGTCTAAATATTTATTTAGGCTTTTCTTCAAAAGGTAAAACTCCCTCACATAGAGGTACTCTATTTGGGGATCATGTTAATTATATTATTGTTGTTTAAAAGAAGTATTTTCTCCCTTATGGTTACCGAATAATAGAATTTCAATTTTTGTTTAATGTTCTGGTTGCCCCAACCCTTTAGGGTTTGTTTCAGTACTTTTAAATAAATACCCTATTTCATTTATACAAAAACTTACTTGTAATTGTTCAAGGACTATTAAGTCTATGAAGCAAAGTCATTTGTCTAGTTCTAATAGCTGATTTCTCCAATTTTAGTTCTTGTGAAATTTTCTTATTTATATGTATCTATGGCAACTACACCAATCTAGTGTTATGTGATCTGATTTTTTAGCTTGTATATTCATATTAAGAATATAGTTACATTTTCATTCCAAACCAAGATCAGTTCGGGGTTTCCTTTCAATATATGTATTTCGATTACTTGTAGGACTCATGTGGTACTTATTTATATTGCTAGTGTTCTACTTCAAAGGTTTAATGTGTCTTTCACCAGCCTGTCCCAATTCTTTAAGATTATAACTATTGTCCCAAAATTGTTCTAGGTTGCTGGTCCTAACTAGACGAGCCTAGGAACTAAATTGGTTCCACACAAATTGAACACTGAGGGTTTATTAAACTCGCTACAGTTTTTGGCCCCTTTTGTAATTCTCTTTCATTTAAAATGTAACTTTGTCAATTGAAACACTTAGGTTTCTTATTTGATACTTAAATTTTGATTTAAGTTTCTATGTTTGGGTTCATTTTTTGAAGTCCAACAAGAAATTGCATCATACACATTAGTGTGGGGCCAATAGGTCCTAACAACACACACACTAGTGTGGGCCAAATTAATTAATTAATTTGGTGCAATGTCTAATTTAATTTTCCCTTAATTAAATTGGACAATAAAATGTAATCTTATCTCATGATCACTTGTAACAATTAACTATGTGATAAACTCAGTTAGCTCATGTATTTTGATTTGAGGGTGGTTGGTGAGGCATGAAGAGTAATTCTATTAGTTATGGAGTTTTAATTGCAGTTGGTGCATTAGTATAATGCATGTGTAATCAGTTAACTCAGTTAGGTGAGTTAGATTCAGTTGAACTAGTTGTAATTGTTTGTTACACTAGTGAGAGATCAAGTGAATTAAATATTATTTAATTAAAAATCAGTGATCAGCCATATAAATGATGATTTACTATTAATAGATGCATGCATGTCAGTTCCAATGGAGACGCAGTTGAGACAGAGGTTAAAGGGAGGTTAATTATTAGTTGTGTGATTTTAGTAGTTTGCTTGCATGCAACCAGACATCCATTTTTGTGCCCATGATCCTAGTGCAGTTTAGGAAGGCCAAAATTCCTAAATAATAAGGATTACATTCATCAGGAATTACGCAAGCAAGGAAGGATGTTTAGAGGCTAATAAATGGCTAAGTGTTGGCCAGTTTTGTCCAAGACAGTGTGAGATAGTTAACAGAGTGCAGGAGACTCTTGTGAGAAGAGTGCATTGTAATTGTTTCATGATTCCATGGTGAATATACAATAGAAGATAGAGGGGTTTTGAGCAACAATATTTCCCCAAGAAATTATATGTGTTGTGGTTTGATTTGATTCTTTCTTTTCTTCATGTGATTGGCGATTGTGTTTAATTTCCGCAATTGATGTGTAGAAGTGATTCAGTATCTAGCTTTAGTATATTGTTAGATTGGATTAAATCCATTGATATACATATATTTGTATAATTTCTACATGGTATCAGAGCACATGAAATCACTATAGTGGATGAGAAGTTGAGTTTGTGACTGAATAGAATTCGAATTGCAAAAGAAAATCTTGGTGCGATAGATGATTTAGGATCGAAATGGCTTTCAATGGCTTGAGATTGGAGTATGCACTTGAGGGAAGATCTAACTATATTGCTTGGAAATACAGGATGTAGGTAGTACTGGAGGACAATGGGCTGAATGAATTCATTGACAATGATGTTCCCAAACCCGCTGTAACAGATGCTGCAAATCTTAATGCTTGGCAAAAGAAGGTTGAAAAGGCGAGGAGGATATTATTGGAGGGAGTATGAGAAAACATTGTCTCAAGTTTCAATGGAAAAGTGACATCATATGCAACGTGGAAAGCTTTGAAAAATCTATTTCAGAGCAGCAGTGATCATATAAAATTGGCACTGAAGGATAAACTCAAGAAGATCAAAATGGAGAAAGGTGAAACCATGCTGAAATATTTAACAAAGTTTGTCCAATGTCAGGATGAGCTTGGGAGCATCGGAATTACTGTTGTTGATGACGAATTGGTGAGCCTAGCCCTTCTAGGACTTCCTAAGAGTTGGCATAGTTATCAGGACTCTGTCAATGGAAGGGAAAAGCTGCCTGATTGGGAACGACTTTGGTCAGATTTGGTGCAAGAAGAATTCAAGCGGAATACTAGGGATGGATCTTCATCTAAGAATGATTATGAATAATATTGTGCTTTGGCTGCCAAGGAAAAGAAGGGGAAAGGAAATAAATTCCATTCCAAATCTGAGTCCGGTAAAGATGGTAAGAAGCGTGACATGTCCATAGTGAATTGTTTTCACTGTCACGAGCATGGGCATTATGCCACTAATTGTCTAGAAAAGAAGAATAAAAGAAGGCTTCAGGCTCTGCAGTTGGTAGGGATTTGGCCTCGCAATTTGAAATTGACTTCTCGCTCATTGCATGCATGGTGTCAAGTGCAATGGGATCAGTGTGGTACTTGGATAGTGGTGCATCCTTTCATGTGATGGGAGACAAAGAAATTTTCAGTAGCTTGGAGGAGAAGGACTTCTAGATGCATATCGAAATGGGTGATGACGGGAGGTACAGTGCAACTGGGACTGGTATCATTACCTTCTAGAGACAGTCAGGCAAACCCTTTCAATTAGAATATGTAATGCATGTACCAGGCTTGAAGAAAAATTTAGTCTCAGTTGCAATGTTGGAGGATAGAGGCTATGATGTTTTTCTTCAGTGAATGAAAATCTTTCTTGTGACACAAAACAACAGGAAAAACCAAGAATATTGGGATTCAAGTTAAGAATCTATATAAACTTGATGTAGATGGTTGTGCAACATTGATGGGTAAGGTGGACAAAGTGGTGAGCCGGGATGAGGGTGAGTTATGGCACACGAGATTGGGCCATCTTCACCACGGAGCCTTGAAGGTCCTGCAGTAGATTTCTATGGGTCTTCCCAAGGGTACTCTTGTGCAGTCAGACACATGCAAGCCATGTACTATGGGGAAGTATGAAAAGGCCACTTTTCATGAGAAGGAGAACGAGCTTCAGAAATCCTTGAGAGAGTTCACTCAGACATGTGTGGACCATTCTCTACTACTTCGACAAAAAAGCATAAGTACTATGTGATATTTGTTGATGAATTTTCTCGAAAGTGCTGGATCTACTTCATGTAGAAGAAAGATTAGGCGTTCTCAAAATTTCTTGAGTTCAAAGCACTTGTGGAGAAAGACACGGAGAAGCATGTGAAGCCTATTAGGAGTGACAATGGTGGCGAGTACATCTCAAATGAATTCAAGAACTTTTGCAACAAAGAAGGAATTCAAAGAGAGTTGATTGCGCCTCATAACCCATAGAAGAATGGGGTCACAAAAAGAAATAACATAAAAATTGTGGGTGTAGCACGAGTAATTTTGCATGATCAGGGCCTCGTTGCATCTGTGGGCCGAGGCATGCAACACAGTGGTATTTTTGAAAAACCATTGTCCTCATCGGATACTTGGCATGAGTACACCAAAAGAGGATTTTACTGGTAAGAAACCTGATGCTTCACATTTTAATATTTTTGTCTCATTTATTTATGTGCATGTGACCAAAGACGCTAGGAAGAAGATAGAACCAACAACTAATATTTGTATATTTGTGTGGTGTTGTGGATGATTTTGTCACCCCCCTAGAGACAGCCTAGAGTTGCCATAGACCAGTGCCTAGGACATCTTAATATAGCAAGGAGCCCTTTATAATTGGGTTGTCAGTCCAAGAACTCACTTACTATCTCTTGTTTGAAACAAGGAAACTAGATTTGGATGGGACCAATCTCTCTCAGAAGCTGACACAAGAATAATGTAGGAACATCAGGTAAAACTTCAGCATGAAAGCATCAGACAGTTAAGAGACCGCTTACTGTAAAGAGGGCCGATTCAAATAATACGTCACAGAAATCAGATATCAGGAAGTGAGTGCAGTGAGGAAACATAAGAAGATATTAGCTGACATATAAGGGCGCACCAATTTACGAATCCTTAAGTCACTAATATAGCAGAAAATATGGAAAGAGTGAACATGGAACAACATATCATGACTAGGCCTATTTAAAGCGCTTGACTAATTCCAGAAAGGGCACCACTTAAGATGAATCCTTACTGCAAACTAGTGAGCCACTCGCATTCTAGAACATGATACAAGAAGATAATTTGCATGGAAAAAGATAATGTATTAACACATAAGAAAAGTTACATACTGTGAGATATCAAAGACTAGAATCCTCAATACAGTTATAACCCCTCCTCACTGAGACCCTACGGGCTCTGAAAATTCATACAAAAATATTACAAGATGAATACATAAGTCTTCTCGCTGCACAGTTTGCTGACAGAAATCTGGAACCCTTCAAAAATCTTATTTTTCAGTATTTATAGAGAAGACCGAAACTTCTGGAGGAAGAGGTAGACGAGGCACAATTAATGACTTAGTTTGAATCCACCTGGCGGAAAACATTCGCGCCTTCTCTTATGAATGACTAACTATAAATGAATACAACTAACAATCCGTCTAAAGAAATAAATGCTGGGAGATAAAAATCTCTTCACATATAAGACTGAAATAATAAAATATATACAACATGTTGCCCGCGGCTGAAAGAAAATCTGCTGCCGTAAGAGATCTGAAATAATCCGCATTTCTGTACTGTACTCTTGGCCCTTGGCTATGGATTTGAATCCTGGATCTTTAATGCGGGGAGGACGCATCTGGAGAATTCTGAGAATCCACATCTATGTTTTCTTTAATAGCGGTCATCTCTCCCACCTACCCTCGACTTCTTTCTTTAATTTCGCCAGTTAAAATATGTCCTTCGGATCTTAAGGCGCCAGCTGAGTCGTTTTAAAACCTGCAAAACCCGCAAAACATTAGAGAAAAATGACTCGGTGACAGGGAATGTGGATATGACAGCGGCCCTGGAGTCGGTAGCACAGACTAGGCAAGATATTGAAAAGGTGCAGGGTGACAAGAAACGCATGAACATAATGGAGAAATGGAGGGTGACAGGGCAGAAAACAATGGAGCGACCACAAATGAATGGGGCAACGGTTCATAAACTATGACACGTCACCAGAACATATGAATGGTGGAGGAAGGACACAGTGTACACTTGTGAATAATGATGACACGACCATAGGAGGTGGGACCCAAATCGGCAATCGCAATCGGAAAGTGGAGCGGGGAGGCAGGAGTGGCACATCTTAGAAGTTCCGATCGCGATTGAGGGCAGGACAGCGATTGACCCAGGACCGTTCGATCTCAGAGCAAGATCAACGGCTACACCTGCATCGGAGGGTAATAAATCGGCGGGTCATAAAGGTCTGTTGCGCACGGGCCCTCCGTATAAATTAATTTTTGCGCCGTTGATTTAAGTTAGATCGGACGGCCAGCATTGCGCCCGATCGTTAGGACAATAAGCCCCTTCTTGCTCTGAATTATGGTTTTGAGACTCAGGTCTTATGGAAGTCGTAGCGGGAGGGAGTCAGACTCTTAAGGAGTCGTCCCGATTGCTTAAATTTGGGTTTTGAACCATTTTGAAGTAGATTTTCGGGTGGATATAGTAATAGCAAGCAGGGTCATGAGATTTTGGGTCGCGGCAAGGGTAAATATGTACAACATCGGCTCCACCTGGGGACGACATGTTCGTCCTCGGGCATGTCGAGAACACGCAGACCATTAAATATTTCATTTTATTTTTCTATTCCCCTGCACCTTTACTTCAAGTAATTATCAACATTACTTTCCTTTATAAAAATAAAAGCCAAAACAAACTATATACAGTATATACAACCAGACAGTTCCAGCCTGGGTCAGAATTGAAAATAAGGCTTGAGGAACTGGCCATTCACGGGTGCATCCAACAAATCACCCTATAGATTTTCTAGAGTAAAGGTGTTGTTCCTTCCCAGCTTCACTATTTTGAACGGCCCGAACCACAATGGATCAAATTTAGCATGTTTGCCCTTTTCTGCTCTGCGAACATCCCATCTAAGAACCAGGTCTCCGACTTGAAAATTCCTATCCTTTGCGTGCTGATCAAAGACATTCTTCATTTTTTCCTGGTATTCTATCAGTCTCTGATCTACCTGGTTCCTCGTTTCCTCCAATTCTACCAGCTGATTAATTCTTCGAATCATGTCATCTGGTTCTTCTTGGTTCTCCTGCATAAAACGTGCTACTGGCAATGCCAATTGCAAAGGAAACACTGCAGCCCGTCCATATACCAGCTCATAGGGTGACTTCCCTGTTGCTCTTTTGCTGGTTATCCTATTTGCCCATAGAGAAAATTTTAATTGGGAGTCCCAGTTTTTCTGATTTTCAGCTATTGTCTTCTTCAGGGCTCTCACCAGGGTTTTATTGGATGACTCTGCTAGACCATTTCCCTGTGGATAATATGATGTAGAATGAGTCAGGAGGATGTTATATCTTTGGCAGAATTTTATGAACCTGGCTGACTTGAAAGCCTGTGCATTGTCAGTTACAATTCTTGCAGGGCAGCCAAACCTAGATATGATATTATCTTCTATAAAATTCATTATTACAGCATCTGTAGCATTTCTAGTAGGTATGGCTTCCACCCATTTCGTGAAATAGTCTGTGGCTGTCAATATCCACTTATGTTGGCCACTGGATGGGGGATGTATCTCTCCTATAAAATCTAATCCCCATTTCTGGAATGGCTCATTTACATGAATTGGGATTAGGGGCAACGCTGCTAATTTCTGTCTTTCTGCAAACCTTTGGCACTTATCACACGCTCTGACCCAAGCAAAAGTATCTGAATATAACTTTGGCCAGTAAAAACCAGCCTTCAAGATTTTGTGAGTTGTAGCCCTCCAGCTGTAATGTCCTCCACATATGCCCTCATGGAATTCTGTCATTACATTCTATACTTCATTTTCTGTGAGGCATAACAGTAATATACCCAGAGGGTCTCTCCAATAGAGCTGTCCATTCGCAATTGCATATTTCTGAGATTTCATCCTTACAGCTCTGTATTTCACTTTGTCACAGCCAGGGGGACAGCTGAGTGTTAACAGATATTCAACTATTTCTTTATACCAAGGACTAGTTAGATATTTCACATGTATCTTTTGAGTAGCCACCTCTAGTCCGTGTTGCTCTTCTTCTTTTTCTAATTCTTCATTTGCTATCACAGATAGATTAATGCCCAAAGCTTGATGATTTGATTCAGATAACATTTTGGCAAGTCCCTGTCCTTTGATCAATTTAGTAGGCCTTATATCCAGATCATACTCCTGAATTTTTGCAATCCATCTTCCCCTCCTACCTTCGCTGTCTCCCTGAACCAGAATGTCTTTGACTGCCGCGGTAGGGACATAAGCTGTGATGTGAGACTGCAAAACATAAACTCTGAAAGCTTTAAGAGACTTTACCAGGGCATATGCCTGCTTCTCCAGTATATTATATTTCAATTCAGCATCATAAAGCACTTGACTGAAGAAAGCTATGGGCTGTTCATATCCCTCTTCATTTTTCTGCAATAACACTCCAGCAATGGTATGAGGTGAAGCAAATGAGAAAATCATAAATGGTTTTTTGTAATCTGGCCCTGCTAGCACAGGAGCTTCAGTGAATGCCCGTTTTATCCTTGTGAATGCATCTCTAGACTCCTGGGACCATTTTACTTCATTTTCCTTTTTCAACATATTGGTTATGTGCCTAACTATCTCTGCATAGTTAGGGATAAATCTTCTCAAGAAATTAATTCGGCCTAAAAATACCTGTACTTATTTCTTATTTCTTGGCAAAGGGATGCTGTTTATCACTTCAACTCTCTTAGGATCAATTTTTACACCATCTTTAGTCACAATATGCCCTAAGAGTCTTCCCTCATCTAATGCAAACAAAGATTTTTGAGGATTTAGAGAAAGGCCATACCTTCTGCATTTTTCAAAAGTTCTTCTCAAATGCTCAATATGCTCATCATCATTCTTTGAGAATACTATGATATCATCAAGATACACCACCAAGAACTTGTCCTGTTCTCCGACAAAGGCTATGTCCATTGCTCTCTGAAAAGTAGCTCCTGCATTAATTAATCCGAATGGCATCCTTGCATACATAAAGGTTCCCCATGGTGTAGTGAATGCAGTCTTCTTTTGGTCTTCTGGGAACACGGCTACCTGGTTGTAGCCTGAAAATCCATCCATCATTGACATTCTAGATGCTCCCACTACTTTCTGCAGGATGTGGTCCATCTTGGGCAGTGTGTAGTTATCTTTGAGAGATGCCCTATTCAGATTTCTGAAATCTACACACAGCCTTATTTCTCCATTCTTCTTCCTAACAGGAACAAGATTTGCCACCCATTCGGAGTATCTTAATGGTACAATTATCTTGGCCTTCAATAAATTTTTAATTTCTTTTTCAATGGAAGGAAGAAGCAAAGGATTAATCTGCCTGAGCTTCTACTTGTATGGCTTTGCATCCTCCCTCAGTGGAATCTTATGTTGTATAATATTTACATCTAAAGTTTTTAGGTCCTCGTAGGACCAAGAAAATACATCTTTGTAAGATTGAAATAGCTTCAAATATTTTTCTTTATATTCTTCTGGGATTTTCTTGGATAATTTGATCATTTTAGGATCTGCATAAGTACCCAGATTCAAGTCTTTCACTTGATCTTCTTCTACTTCTTTGTTTGGCTGCCTTGGAACATCATCTTTATTAAATAACCTTTCTAGAGGTACCAATCCTCTAGGTATCACATTACCTTTCAGCTGCAACACTTTATTTCCTGCTATTATTTCTTCCCATTTGTTCTCGGCAACATTTTCAGCTCCTTCCTCTTCGTTATCGTCAATCTCCATATTGGAGAATTCTCCCACAGTTTCCATAAATCTTTTCATTTGTTCATCATCTTCGAATACCTGCCAATGCTTTATATTATCTGGAATGGATGGTCTGTAACGAACCTCCACTTCATATCTTAGCAGTGGATTCTGAGGAGGACGGAATGTACTGGCAGCTACAGCAAGAGAATCTGCTATTCTATTTCGCTCCCGGGGCATGAACTGTATGTTAAATGCTAAAAAGAAGTTTTCTATCATGTCCCATACTTCATTTCTATATGCTCTGAGCCGTGGATGTTTAGTTTGGCATTCATTCTTAATCTGTCTCACCACCAGTTCAGAGTCTCCAAACACTTTTAAACATTGGATGCCCATGTTTCTAGCTGTCTGTAATCCCAGTAATAATGCCTCATACTCAGCTACATTGTTTGTAGCCTCATATTCCAATTTAAAAGACAGCGGCACCCATTTCCCTATGGGAGAAATCAACAAGACCCCAGCTCCATTGCCTTCCCTTGAATTAGCTCCATCAAAATGCAAAGTCCAAATCTCTGATTCCTGATATTTTTTAGGCTGCTCAGCCTGAATTTGACCAAAAAGGGGCTCATGAGCGTAACTTTGGTTCTCTTCTAGCATAAAACATGAAAAGTCTCCCTCTTTGTTATAGATTGGGGAATTATCTGAGCAGTCAGCATTAGTTACCATTTTAACAAATCTTGTCTCCCTGTATAACCTCCTTTCCTGACCTCCAAAGACTGGGACAGTAGCATATGTTAAATCCAATTTAATTGATCCCCCAATCTTTGTACCCCAGGACCTTGACAACAGCATGCCAAAGCGGGCTGGGATATCAGCAACCACGATGTCCATGACCACACTTTTTGCTGGGATTTGAGCCAAATTAACCACCAAATCTTTAATCATTCCCAGGCATTTTACTCTTTTATAATCAAACGAATATAAATCTTTGTATGGCCTTGTAATTTGCATCCCTAGTTGTTCCATGACAGAGAAAGGCATAAGATTATGGGAAGCCCCAGAATCTAACATGCAGTTATGTAACAGCAGGTCATGAATGACTAGGGATACGTAAAAAGGAGGAGTGGAAGGATCTATCTCCTCGACATGTGGGCCAAAGACTACCATGGGTCTTTCTTCTTGAAGATTTAAACTATCAGGTGCAATTGGTAGTTCAGGAGGAAGAATGAAAGAGGTAACTTGAGACTGATATGCAAGTTGTTTTAACAACTCAGTCAGAGGGACAGGAATCTTAATCTTCTCAAGTTCTTTTTGCAAATTGAAAGCAAATGTGGGATTTTCTAGCACTACCTATTTTGACTCCTTATTCTCAACTGAAGATTTAATTTCTTTTGACACTGGCTCAGCATTAGGAGGCCCGACTAGTTCAGAAGAGGAGGGAAACTGATCATTAGACTGCAAGGGAGTATTCAGAAGATTCTTACCTTTTCCTATACATCTCTTTGCTGCTGATTCCTTCTGAGCAGATGATTCCTTCTGAGGTGGTTCTTCTTCTTGCTCCTGAGTTTTGGTCCTCTTCCTCGAGGATCTGAGATCATATTTGACGTTGAATTGTGCTTCCATGAAATCAGCAAATTGCTTGCAGTAATGGTCAATTTCTGCTTCTTCGTCTTCTTCTTGTAGGGGACACTTCATATCATCATTATTTGAAAGAGCCAGATTTGAATCTTCTAGTCTATAAGCTGCATCTCCAGCGGAGTCATATGCTGGTCCTTCCAGGTACAAGGGATGAGGTACCTGATCTTGCTGTTCTTTCGCTTCTCTTGGCAATATCTGCAACGGAGGCTTTCTGTATTGAGGATTATATCCTCTGTTTGGAGCGTTGTAATAGTTCTTGGGAGCTGCACTTTTAGCTTCCAGTTCTAGCTTGACCATCTTCTTTATCATCTTGCTTATTTCATCCATTTTATCTGAATCTTTTTCTTGATTAGAGGTAGAAACCTCTTCTTTGCCTTTTCTTCTAGTTTCCGGTTCTATTTTTCCTTTTAACTTCCCGGTGGCAGCAAAATTTTCCTCCAACTCTAGAGCGTCTGTCTGGGCATCATCTAGAGTAACAGGCATTCTTTCCCGCAGAGAAAAACCGAAATCAGAATCAAAAGCTGCTATGAAAACAACTTTGGCTGCAGCTTGCTGGGGTTTCATATCAGCAGGAAGGTTTAGATATAACTTATTGAATCTTTTGATGAATTCTGCCACTCCCTCATCGTGTTTCTTCTTTAGCGTATTGAATTCAACGAGGCACTGCCCTTGGTCTTTCTTTTCTCCCCACTTCCTGAGAAAAGCATTCTCCATCTGGTCCCAAGTGGTGATTGAATGATTTGCCAATGTCTTGAACCACTTTCGAGCTTCACCTTCCAAGGATTGCACAAATAACCTCAAGACCACATCCAGATGTTCGACATTTAAGCTCTCGGCAAAAGAGCAGAAGGTCTCGAGGTGCTTCTGGGCGTCAACTTCATTTTCACCATTGAATCTTGGCAAAATTTTCAAGTAATCTTGTGGCATGTCGTTTAGCACTTGGGGCAAGGCCAGAGGAGCATATTTATTTAAAAGAAAAGCAGGAACATTGGCCATTGGAGGAGGCGGGGGTTGCACAACAATTTGAGATACGGATGAAGGGAGAGGAGTAGGAGGAAACGAAGTATGAATAACAATGGGAATATATTGCACAGAAGCCTGAGGTGTAGATGGGAATAACTCACGGCTAACAACAGCTACTTCTGTGACCTCTTTAATTTCTTCAGCCTCGAAAGTAGGATAAGATTCTCCTTCAATCCAGGTAATTCCTCTACGTGGAGTTTCTGAGCGAAACTCGGGTTTTTCTGTTCTAACTTCTTGAGAAGAAGAGGGCGGATGATCTTCAACGGAATATTCAGGATTTTCGGAATGAACTGTCTTCTTCTCTTTCCAAGCTCTTTTATGAATGATCTTTTCTGGGTCAGACATGGGTGTTTTCGGCTGGGAGGTATCTGACCTCAAATGGGGCTTCCGGGAAGCCAGGACTTCCAATACAATTTATCAATCAAAGACCAGTGGAGTCGCCAAGGTGAGAAATCTGCAACTCTTCACCTCTCTGTGCTCACCTGATTAGAGAGTGAAAATAAGATGTCGAACCCAGGGAAACGGATATTCTTGAATTTGATCCCCGGCAACGGCGCCAGAAAGATGTTGTGGATGATTTTGTCACCCCCCTAGAGACAGCCTAGAGTTGCCATAGACCAGTGCCTAGGACATCTTAATATAGCAAGGAGCCCTTTATAATTGGGTTGTCAGTCCAAGAACTCACTTACTATCTCTTGTTTGAAACAAGGAAACTAGATTTGAATGGGACCAATCTCTCTCAGAAGCTGACACAAGAATAATGTAGGAACATCAGGTAAAACTTCAGCATGAAAGCATCAGACAGTTAAGAGACCGCTTACTGTAAAGAGGGCCGATTCAAATAATATGTCACAGAAATCAAATATCAGGAAATGAGTGCAATGAGGAAACATAAGAGGATATTAGTTGGCATAAGGGCGCACCAATTTACGAATCCTTAAGTCACTAATATAGCAGAAAATATGGAAAGAGTGAACATGGAACAGCATATCATGACTAGGCCTATTTAAAGCGCTTGACTAATTCCAGAAAGGGCACCACTTAAGATGAATCCTTACTACAAACTAGTGAGCCACTCGCATTCTAGAACATGATACAAGAAGATAATTTGCATGGAAAAAGATAATGTATTAACACAAAAGAAAAGTTACATACTGTGAGATATCAAAGACCAGAATCCTCAATACAGTTATAACCCCTCCTCACTGAGACCCTACGGGCTCTCAAACTTCATACAGAAATATTACAAGATGAATACAGAAGTCTTCTCGCTGCACAGTTTGCTGACAGAAATCTGGAACCCTTCAAAAATCTTATTTTTCAGTATTTATAGAGAAGACCGAAACTTCTGGAGGAAGAGGTAGACAAGGCACAATTAATGACTTAGTTTGAATCCACCTGGTGGAAAACATTCGCGCCTTCTCTTATGAATGACTAACTATAAATGAATACAACTAACAATCCGTCTAAAGAAATAAATGCTGGGAGATAAAAATCTCTTCACATATAAGACTGAAATAATAAAATATATACAACATGTTGCCCGCGGCTGAAAGAAAATCTGCTGCCGTAAGAGATCTGAAATAATCCGCATTTCTGTACTGTACTCTTGGCCCTTGGCTATGGATTTGAATCCTGGATCTTTAATGCGGGGAGGACGCATCTGGAGAATTCTGAGAATCCACATCTATGTTTTCTTTAATAGCGGTCATCTCTCCCACCTACCCTCGGCTTCTTTCTTTAATTTCGCCAGTTAAAATATGTCCTTCGGATCTTAGCAATGGAGGCGGCAAGTTAAGGCGCCAGCTGAGTCGTTTTAAAACCTGCAAAACCCGCAAAACATTAGAGAAAAATGACTCGGTGACAGGGAATGTGGATATGACAGCGGCCCTGGAGTCGGTAGCACAGACTAGGCAAGATATTGAGAAGGTGCAGGGTGACAAGAAACGCATGAACATAATGGAGAAATGGAGGGTGACAGGGCAGAAAACAATGGAGCGACCACAAATGAATGGGGCAACGGTTCATAAACTATGACACGTCACCAGAACATATGAATGGTGGAGGAAGGACACAGTGTACACTTGTGAATAATGATGACACGACCATAGGAGGTGGGACCCAAATCGGCAATCGCAATCGGAAAGTGGAAGGGGGAGGCAGGAGTGGCACATCTTAGAAGTTCCGATCGCGATTGAGGGCAGGACAGTGATTGACCCAGGACCGTTCGATCTCAGAGCAAGATCAACGGCTACACCTGCATCGGAGGGTAATAAATCGGCGGGTCATAAAGGTCTGTTGCGCGCGGGCCCTCCGTATAAATTAATTGTCGCGCCGTTGATTTAAGTTAGATCGGACGGCCAGCATTGCGCCCGATCGTTAGGACAATAAGCCCCTTCTTGCTCTGAATTATGGTTTTCAGACTCAGGTCTTATGGAAGTCGTAGCGGGAGGGAGTCAGACTCTTAAGGAGTCGTCCCGATTGCTTAAATTTTGGTTTTGAACCATTGTGAAGTAGATTTTCGGGTGGATATAGTAATAGCAAGCAGGGTCATGAGATTTTGGGTCGCGGCAAGGGTAAGTATGTACAACATGTGGTACACTGAAACTCCCCACAACTATTGGGTGTATTTTCAAAACAATAGAATGATTGTTGTGAGACGGGATAAAAAATTTGATGAGGAGAAAGCCATGAGATTTTCCCTTGAGAGGGAGTTGGATTTGCATGCAGAGGAGGAACTCTTGGTTCCAAAGAATGAACCTCAAGATGTGGAGCAACCACATGCAGAGGATCATGGAGTGGCAGAAAACACTCATGCAGATCCATCCACTAGAAATGGTAGAAGGCGCACCACTGAAGCTGATAGAT
Organism: Pinus albicaulis; assembly: GCA_034641835.2. NCBI lineage: Eukaryota > Viridiplantae > Streptophyta > Pinopsida > Pinales > Pinaceae > Pinus > Pinus albicaulis. The sequence goes on from CM076578.1 coordinate 1,014,237,432, forward strand.
TGAGACTTGATGCATCAAAGAATGTAGGAGCCCTTACTTCACTGCGCAGACAGAGATAGTCTCTAGACATGTTTACTGGATACATGGCTCTTATGAGCAAGTGTATTGTGACTGAACCATCTTCCTTTCAGGAAGAAGTGCAGCAACCAATTTGGGTTGATCCTATGGTAGAGGAGTATGACTCCATTTTCAAGAACAGTGCATGGGATATTGTCCCAAGACCGGTCGGCAAATCAGTGGTTGGATCTAGATGGATCTTGTTGAGTCTCAAATCTACATCTTTCTTATACACCTTTCTAGACCTTTTTCATTCACCTGGACCTTCTAAGCCATCAATATCATTGCATATTAATTGTAAAAGAGCATTTAAAATGGTTTTTAACTATGTTTTGTGTCTACTGTTTGATTTAGATTTTTGCTCATTTAGTAACGGAATCTTGTCACTTTAAACGGTATGCTGCAACTTTCCACAGCCATTTTGTTAAAGTCTATATTGCAGGTGTCTTTAGGCAAATCGAGCCACATGGGCAAGTTAGAAATGACATGGACATGGATCGTGTCCTATTGGCTTAGTCGAATTCACCTAAGAAGGCTGTGGTCAAAGGTGGCCAAGTGGTGGTCAACCATAGAGTCCCACGGTGACAGAACTCTGTTTCTCATCACGTGAAGATTTGCGTGGCCATTTCTAAATCACCGGAGACATATCAACACCTGTAAACGGCTCCATAAGCCGAATCCAACATCCACTCTCCATAGATTTAATCCTCACGGCGGCCATAATGCTAGATCTCTAGACGTGATGGTTCACATGTCTTCTATCAGCGCAGACTTTATGGAATTAGTTATATCTCCCTCTGTTATAAATAATGCGTTCTCATACGCATAATAGGGAGATCTTCTTTAGCTATGTAATGTAATTGCGTCGCCATTGTGCTGTGACATTATCTCTCTGTTATGACCGCATTTTAATATATGAGAAGACTCTGTTCATAAGCGTAATTCGTATTTGAAAGTTGCTCCCCGAGGTCTGTGCAGAGGGCCCCTGCACACGCTGAGGTTTTGTGTATTACTGTATAGTTTCATGCTTCATTTCTTTATGTTCATTGTGCCATAATCATTCACGTGTATATAGATTACATCTTTCATGGTATTTACATTTCATCTTTGTCCATAATCTTTCATGTTTTATATTTTACTTCTGTCCATAATCTTTTATGTTTTATGTTGTTGTTAACTGATCAGTGCTCTTGTTTCAGATTACAATAGGCAGCCCGGGCATTTGCACATCTTTTTATAATGACTAATGACATGGAATCAATATTGTCCTTCTGCTAATTTACTTTTCTTAGTTTTTGTTTAAATCCATCACTGTTTTGTTTATTTCAGTCTTGCACATTTGCTTTAGTAGTTAGATTAGATATTAAATTGCTCATGTCATTTTCAGTTACCTCCGAAAGCCATAGCAAGACTAATGGTGAGGGATTGAAGTATGAGTGTGTAGTTTGATATTATTTTACTTTTCTGCAAGTTAGATATTAAACTGTTCATGTCATTTTCAGTTACCTCCGAAAGCCATAGCGAGACTAATGGTGAGGGATTGAAGTATGAGTGTATAGTTTGATATTAGTTTACTTTTCTGCAAGGTAGATATTAAATTGATCATGTCATTATCAGTTACCTCCGAAAGCCATAGCGAGACTAATGGTGAGGGATTGAAGTATGAGTGTGTAATTTGATATTAGTTTGTTTTTCTGCAAATTAGATATCAGATTGCTCAAGTTGTTTATGATTACCTCCGAAAGCCATATAGAGACTAATGGTGAGGGGTCAGAATATGAATTGATGTAATTTGATTTTAGTTTTACTTTACTTGCAATCTTTTCTTTGAGTACAGTTTCTTTTATGTTTAGACAGCAGCAAGGGTAATGGTTTTCATGATCAATAGTTCACTGTTTGTTTTAACTAGAATAGTGGCACATTTTCACTTCCTTTTAATTTCGTCATTGTATGTTTAAAAATCCTTTTGAAGTTTGAAGTTTGGTAAATCATTATAAAGGACATCATTGCCTTGGACAATCATAACCATACTTGTCTTTTATAATTTCCATCTCACATTAGGAAACCAACCAAGATAAAAAAAAAAAACCAAAAACGACAAAAAGTAAGAAATAGGTTATCTTGCACATATAGTGTGCCACACTTCGTCAGCTTACGAATCCCGGATTGACAAATTAATGTAGCAATTTAGGACACACTAAATTGACCAAACATTTTGGCGCCGTTGCCGGGGAAGTGTAACTAGGTAGCCAATTTCTTAAAAAAAAAAAAACAATAAAAAGAAGGGAAAACTTGATAACTTCTTGAAGTATGCTCTCCTCTTGCACCTAGTGTGATCTGGAGGATCAGAAAAGAGAGTTATTGGTTCGGTAATTTCTTAAGTATGCTCTCTTCTTGCACCTAGTGTGACCTGGAAGATCAGAAAGAGAATTATTAGCCCAACTTTTAAAAAATAAAAAAAAATAAAAATGACATGCATAGAGCAAGAGATTCTAGGGGAAGGTTTATAGCCAAAGCCAAGAGTTCGATTTTCACAACTCCATCTTCTTCAAGGCATAGACAAGATTCACCACCATCTACCCCTAGCCTTAAGATTTTTGGAATTCAAGGAGCAGCTGAATTAGAGGATTCTCCTATACCACCTACTAAATCTCATTTAGAAAAGGATCCTTTCTTTACTTCTACAGGAGAGTATATTGTAATCAAAGAAGTAGAATCACTTGAAGAAGAAAAGGAAGAGACTCCCTCTCATCCTCCCTTGATAGAAGAACCAGAGGACCTTGAGGACTCTAAAGAAACTATCATGGCAGAGGAAATAATAGATGGATTTGGAGGTAGAGGTAGAGGTAGAGGAGGAGGAAACAATGGAGACAACAATGGTGAAGGTAATAATGGAAGAAATAGGGAAGGAGACAACTTGTTTGGATTCCCTATAGTTGATGAGGAAACTCATACAACGATGAAAAACATCTCACCATATGTCCTCCCCAACTTTTATGGATTGCGAAGCGAGGATCCTGAAACATTTCTGTTTGAGTTTGAAGTCATGTGCCGAACCTATGACTATATGGAAGACTCTCAAAAACTCAAACTGTTTCCTTCAACATTGAAGGGAACCACTTTGAAATGGTTCATGGGATTAGCCACCCAATCTATTAGGACTTGGAATGACATGAAACAAACATTTTTGGATAGATACTTGGACTATTGTATGCCCACCAATCACAAGGATGAGGTATTCAAAATGATGCAAAAAGAAGATGAAAATTTGGAAGATTTACTTGAAAGATTTCAATACAACTTAAAAAGAGCAAAGATGAGCAACTTATATGATGAAACTTTGAAAGCCCTCATATTAAAAGCCATTAGAGATGAATGGATAGATATTTTAAACATGATGGGGAAAGGAGACATTTCTCAACTTCCACTTTGTGACATAACAGAATTATGTGTCCATCTCTCAAGAGGAAAATCTAAAACAGGAAAAGGGCCTAGGGATCCTTCTCTTATCAGGGCTAACAAATCTGCAACTGGATCAGTAAGTAGGGCAGAGATTGGAAATATGCTTGATGAATTAAAAATTGATATCTTAGGGAGCCTTAGTGAACAACTAGACACCCTTAAGATCCAAAACAAGCAGAAAGCAGAAATAGATGCTCTAGCCATCTTTTGTCCGAAATGTAGGAAGAAACATGCTTTAAGGGAATGTCCCTTGGATGCAAAAGTTGTAGAAACATGTATAATTTTCTCAGAGAATCATGAGATCAAGGATTGTTCTTCAATCCCTGGACTCAAAGATGTCTTTCAAGAAGACCCAAATTCAGTAGAATCTCTCTGTTTTGTTGCAAGAAGACCTTGGCAGGGGCAACAAACTCAAGGGTTTAACAACGCTATGAATCTTCAAACCCCACCAAATTAGAATCCTTGGCAACAACCTTGGCCCCAACATCAAAATCCATATCAACCATGGGTACAAGGGATGCAAAATCCTTATGGGAGATTTGCTCAATTTTATCAATATCCTCCATATTTTCAAAATCAACAAGTTCCACAACTTCCAAACCCAAATCCACAACTTTCATTGCCATTTCCACAACAACAACCTTCTCAAAAAAATCCAAATCCTCAACTCATGCTTCCATACCAACAAAATACAAATCAATTTCCAGCTCAGCCATTGCCAAATCCTAACAATAAAAATCCTCAGAATACTTACATGATAGAAGGACAACAATTTCCTACCTATATGATGGTTCCTCTCAATGATGTACAACTCAAATCTGGTAGAGTTTTAGAAAAACCTTCTATAGATGTCCAAGAGCAAGATACCTATGAGGAGGACTCTCTTAAAGCCAATAAGGGTTCTGAGGAAGCATCTCTTCAAAACTCAAACATTCAAAAAGAGAAAGAAAAGTTAACACCCACAACTCCTATAGTTGAGCAACCTGCATCTTCATCTACACCTCCTTTTCCTGAAAGACTACAAATTGACAAGGGGTGGAAAAACAAATCTTGTTGCCTAACTATGATTTTCTAGATGAATTGAAGAATGTTTGTATCAAGATTCCCTTGCTACAAGCCATTCGAGAGATTCCTATTCTAGCGAAAACAATAAAGGAGTTGAGTTTCAAAAGACCAGGAAGGAAACTAAAAGACACAAGAAGAATCCACCTGGTAGGAAAAATTGCAGATATCATGATGGGAAAAATTACCATGCAGAAGTATGTAGATCCAGGAAGTCCAATTTTCAAGACACATATAAATGGGATAGAAATTCCAAACACATTGATTGACTTAGGGGCTGCTATCAACATTATGAGTAGACAAACTATGGAACAACTAAAACTTCCTAACCTTCTTTTTACACCTACTTTACTGCAACTTGCAGATCGATCAATTATTAAACCAGATGGTGTATTAGAAGATATTTTAGTCTCCTTAGATTCTTGGGAATATCCAGTAGATTTTATGATTTTGACTCCCAAGAGTAATCTAGGAGGGCACCCACTTATCTTAGGAAGACCTTGGCTAGCCATAACTGATGCTTTCATTAGTTGTAGATCTGGGGATATGTACATTTCTAATGGTAATTCGACAAAGAAATTCAATTTGTATCCTCCAGCAAAAGCAATCACAGAAGTAGGAGACAATGAATGGGTTGATGATGAGGATATTATACAATCTGTCTTTACCATTTCGGAAATTAGTGAGGATAGTCAAATTTTGAACACATTAGAAAATTTTGAGACATCTTCAGAATATGACCCCACACAATTTCAGTTGGAATCTGACATAGAATATTTATCATCAAGACAAATGTCTCTTTACTATATTGAAGAGTTTGGTAGTTCTACCATTGACATTTTTCCAAGAAAAACATTGAATATCAACAAACATTTGTAAAAGTCACAACAGGAAAAACTAACCAAAATCTTGCAAAAACATTCTATTGCATTTGCATGGGAGTATACTGACATGAAAGGTATTGATCCTAAGACTTGCATCCATCATATCTATATTGAGGAAAACAGTAGACCAATCAGACAACATCAAAGAAGGATGAATCCAAATCTTAGGGAGATAGTGAAAGAAGAGCTCCAAAAATTACTCAATGTAAACTTCATTTATCCAATTTCAGATAGCTGATGGATTTCTCCTTTGGTTATAGTACCTAAAAAGAATGGTAAATGGAGGGTATGCATTGATTACAAGGAATTGAACAAAGAAACTTTGAAGGATCACTTTCCTTTGCCTTTTATCGATCAGGTATTAGATACATTAGCAAGTAAAAAGTTAGTTAGGGCTTCCCTCTATGGTATCGATCATTCTTGGATGGTTTTAGTGGCTATAATCAAATTCAGGTAGCACCTGAAGATCAAGATAAGACCACATTCACCTGTCCATGGGGAAATTTTTCCTATCGAGTACTTCCTTTTGGGTTATGTAATGCAACTACAACATTCCAAAGAGCAGTACTAGGAATTTTTTCTGATCTAATCCATGATTGTGTAGAGGTTTATATGGATGATTTTACAGTTTATGGTAATTCATTTGAAGAGGCATTAGAAAATTTGGAAAACGTTCTTATAAGATGTAAAGAAACAAACCTTTCATTACGCCATGAAAAATGCTTTATGATGTTTACTGAAGGGATTGTTTTAGGACATCATATTTCAGGAGATGGGATTAAGGTTGATAGATCAAAAGTTGAAGTCATCTCCAAGTTGCCTATTCCAAATTGTCGAAGAGATGTTAGAAGTTTTCTAGGATTTACTGGTTACTATAGAAGATTTATAGAAAACTTCACTAAAATAGCATCTCCACTCTTCAAATTGCTTACAAAAGACTGTGAATTTAAATGGGATCCTGATTGTCAATCGGCCTTTGAAACTTTGAAAACAAGAATATCTGAAGCACCTATCTTGAGAGGACCAAATTGGAAACTCCCTTTCCATATTTCTACAGATGCTTCAGATACAGCTCTAGGAGTTGTGTTGGGTCAAAAGGATTTAGTCCCTTATGCCATTTACTATACCAGTAAAAATTTGACTCCCACTGAGTTGAACTATACTGTGACTGAAAAAGAGTTTTTAGCTGTTGTTCATGCAATCAATAAATTTAGACATTATATAACAGGCTATGAAACTTTTATTCATACTGACCATTCTGCAATTAGATATTTAATGAAAAAACCTGTTACTAATGGCAGAGTGACAAGATGGCTCTTAATTTTGCAAGAATTCAATATTACTGTGTTGGATAGACCAGGAAAACAAAATACAGTAGCTGATTTCTTGTCTAGGATTCAGAATACTAAAGAAGATTCTCCTGTAGAGGATAAGTTTTCTGATGAATACTTGTTTGCAGTAACTATTAAAACTCCTTGGTATGCAGATATTGCTAACTATTTGGTTACAGGGAAACTACCTTCACATTTATTTCCAAGAGAAAAACGAAAAATTATTCAAGAGAGTTCAAAATATTCATGGATTTCTAACGAATTGTTTAAAACAGGGCCAGATCTTGTGATCAGAAGATGTGTCAGGGAAGATGAAATGCCTGATATTCTAAAGGCATGTCATGATGAACCATGCGGCGGACACTTTGCAGACAAAAGGACGGCCTATAAAATCCTCTCTTTAGGATATTATTGGCCTTCCCTCTTCAAAGATACAAAACAATATGTCAAAAGGTGTGACAGCTGCCAAAGAGTAGGGAAACCTACCCTTTCAAATGAAATTCCATTGCAACCACAGGTACTCATTGAACCCTTTGAAAAATGGGCTTTAAATTTCATTGGACCTATTAATCCACCATCTAAGCAAAAGAAGTATATATTGGTTTGTACTGATTATGTTACTAAATGGGTAGAAGCCAAAGCATTAATATCTGCTACTGAAAATTCAGTTGTTCATTTTCTTTATGAGGATATTTTTACTCGCTTTGGTGTTCCAAGAGAAATTGTGACAGATCAGGGAAGCCAATTCACATCCAACTTGGTGAAGAAGTTGATGGAAGAATACAAAATCAAGCACAGAAGATCTACTCCTTACCATCCGCAAGCAAATGGTCAAGTGGAGTCTACAAACAAAGTTCTCGAAAGTATCATCACCAAAATTGTTCATCTACATAGAAGAGATTGGGCAGAAAGGCTTCCTGAAGCCTTGTGGGCCTACAGAACTACATGGAGAAATACAACAGGACATTCTCCCTATGAACTTGTTTATGGGAAAGAAGTCCTGCTCCCCATTGAGTTCCAAGTCAAGACCTTGAAGATAGCATTTCAGTTGGGGATGGATCTATCAGAAGCCCAAAAGCATAGAATGGAGCAGTTAAATGAGCTAGATGAGATCACACAAGAGGCAATTCTAAGAACTGATCTAGTTCAATATCAAAGAGCTAAATGGCATGAAAAATACATCAAAGAGAAGAAGTTTCAAGAAGGAGATTGGGCATTGTTATTTGATTCCAAGTTTAAATATTTTAAAGGAAAATTTCAGACTCATTGGCTTGGGCCATATGAGATTGACAAGATCTTTAGCAATGGAGTGGTAAGAATCAAGACCATTGATGAATTTCAAACTCCTCTTATTTTGAATGGCCACAGATTAAAAGTCTATCATAAGCCACTCTCAAAAGAGGAATTTGTCAAAATGTTTCAAGAAAATTCTGCAATCAGGCTGGTACAGAAGAATTCTTCTTCTCCACCAGCCTAGCTTTTGTTCTTTTCAGTTATAAAAAAAAAAAATGTATAAGCCTGAAAACCAATCATTGATTTGCAGTCTTATACAGAAAATGTAGGGTGAAAATCAGGAACACCTGACACCCTATATTTTCCAAAAAAAAAATAAAAAATAAAAAAATCTCTCTTTCATTTCACAAGTTTTGTGACCACCCACTCCATTCCATTCCACTTCATTTCACTCCACTTCATTCCATTTCACTTCATTTCATCTATTTCATTTCATTTCACCAATAAAATTTTATTTCATGACCATTTTCATTCATTCAGTTATCATTCTTCTATTTCCATTCACCCAAATAATAGTTGTGTCAGTTTCCGCAGCTGACACCTGTTTCCGCAGCTGACACCAGTTTCCGCAGCCGGAAGCAGATTCTGCAACTACCACTCTATTTTCAAAAGAATGTACATTCAGATGTATTTCCACAATCATGAAATCAAATTCAGGTATGAAGACATATTATGAAGATATGGGGCATTCAAGACATCAATGAGGAGCAACTAATTGAAGAACAATGAAAAATGGCAAGAATTCCAAGGTATGAGTAAAAATTTATTTCAAATGGCATTTAAGCACATTTTTACATAGTTATAAACCATAGCTCCATTATATGCAATGATTGTGTTGAAAAACTCCGTAACCATTCCATGATCTCTATATGATCCTCCCACAATCCTTGCATTCATTTTCAAATGGTCCCATAATCAAGCCTCCGATCTTCACTCATACTCCGATACTACACCTGTGATGATGAAACGTGGTTGATTTGACTACGGCTTCTTTCAGCCGCATAAAATCCGTAGCCGTTTTATAAACGTGCTTACATTTACTCTGCAGCCACCCAAATTTAAATATTTCCGGATGCGTTCTACTCCTCCTATTGTTCTATTGATCTCACAGCCGCATTTCTACCGTGCTCACGTAACCCTTCTCTGTTCCGCTTCACCCCATTTGTTCTCTATTACGCTACAGTCTGTATACCCATTCTCTGATATCTGCCTACAGTCATCGTGCTCATTTCCGCTCATTTAGCCGTCTTACCTCCGTTGAACCCTCCTCACGCAGACAAGTTTTAAAGAGAAGAAAGAAGGATGGGTCAGTTGTTGAGAACAGAACCAGAAGGACCTAAATTCATGGAAGGATACCCGCAAGTCAGGGATATATTGAAAAAGGAAAAGTGGCTTCGGTTTATCCAAAAGTTTAGAGGCTACCATAAAGACGTGACAAAAGCTTTTGCAAGGTCTTTCAATGGCCTGGAGGTAGAGATTGGGGACCTCAAATTTACGGTGAATGAGGCATCCATAGCAGCTGACACAGAACTTCCTCAAGAAGGTGAACGCTGGTTCAAGAACAAGAGTATTAGTGATGAAGCCTGGAGAGTAATCCTACGTAACCCAGGTATGGATGTAACTATTTTTAAAAGGGGAATTCCTGTTCATGCTTTGAAAGAGGAGTGGGCTACTTTGCTGCTAGTTATTCAAAAATTTATCACCTGTGAGGGCCGTTTTGGGTCAATGTATATGTATCATACCCGATTGCTGATGAATTTTCTAGATAACCAGACCCTCAATCTGCCATACTTTTTATTAAATAGTTTGAAGAAGATGTCTATGAACGTTCAGAAGCATTTAGGGGACGTAGAACCACATTTATATCACCATGGTCTTGTGAAAAATTTGATTGAAAAACAGTTAAAAGAGAAAAAGGACACATGGGAACAATTTTTGATTAGAAATTTCTTTGAAGAACCTCAAGAAATTCCTGAAGGCGGTACATCAAGAAGGAGTAGGAGAAAGAGAACAAATGATGAAACTCAAAGTACTCCTACTATTACAGTTGAAAGAACTAGTAGAGAAGAGAGACTGTCAAAAAGAAGGAAGGAAGAAACCAAGGGTAAAAAGCCAATAAAATCAAAAGAGAGAAAAGGCATTGAGGCTATGCATCAAACTCCTTCTTCAGAAGAAGATCATCAAGTGTTATCTGAGAGACTAGTTCACCTTCAGAAACAATCATCTATGGCCAAAAAGAGAGGAAAAGGGAAACAAAAGCAAAAAGACAGTAGTCCACAGCGTGTAAGAAGAAGTTCCAGGCTTAAAGGGAAGTTGAAGAAAACACAAATGAAAGGACCCCATTTTATTGATTTGGGAGAAGAAACATCTGAACAAACTCCATCTGGCCATAGTCCATCTCATTCTCAGTCAGACAATGAACATAGTTCATTTCATTCTCAGTCAGACATTGAACATAGTCCATCTCATTCTCAGCCAGACGTTGACATGACCCCTTTTCAGCCAGATTTTGAAGACAATTCTCCTCCACGGCATTTTGGGGACAGCACAATGAAAATGACACCTGAGATAGACCCAAAGAAAAAATAAGTGTATGATTATATAGAATCTTTAGAAAAAGCAGCCACGGGTCCCAGTACTTCATCCACTCAGCCTCACACAGCACAAGAAGATCTAGTCCAATCATTGAAACAAGAAGTCTTTGAGTTGGAGGTTTTAAATAAACACATTAAAAATGAAAATGAGGCATTGAAGGAACAAATAAAATTGGACAAGATCATTCATGACAATACCATGCTACATCTGGGACTATGGCAGAAAAAGAACAGGAAATTGAAGAAGAAATGCCAGAATTTAAGTAGAGCACTGGTTAATATCAAATTCAGATGCTTGATGAAGAAGCCCAGGATATTAGCAGCACCAAGGAAGAGGAGAAGAGGACTGGATGTACTGGCTGAAGTATCAAGGCATATGAATTGAAGAAGGATTATCAAAATTTTGGTTGCATGAGGACATGCAACACCTTCACAGTGGGGGTATGTTGAGTCTCAAATCTGCATCTTTCTTATACACCTTTCTAGACCTTTTTCATTCACCTGGACCTTCTAAGTCATCAATATCATTGCATATTAATTGTAAAAGAGCATTTAAAATGGTTTTTAACTATGTTTTGTGTCTGTTGTTTGATTTAGATTTTTGCTCATTTAGCTGTGGAATCTTGTCACTTTCCGCAGCTGTTGCAACTTTCCGCAGCCATTTTGTTAAAGTCTATATTGCAAGTGTCTTTAGGCAAATCGAGCCACATGGGCAAGTTAGAAATGACATGGACATGGATCGTGTCCTATTGGCTCAGTCGAATTCACCTAAGAAGGCTATGGTCAAAGGTGGCCAAGTGGTGGTCAATCGTAGAGTCCCACGGTGACAGAACTCTGTTTCTCATCACGTGAAGATTTGCGTGGCCGTTTCTAAATCACCGGAGACATATCAACACCTGTAAACAGCTCCATAAGCCGAATCCAACATCCACTCTCCATAGATTTAATCCTCATGGCGGCCATAATGCTAGATCTCTGGACGTGATGGTTCACGTGTCTTCTATTAGCGCAGACTTTAGGGAATTAGTTATATCTCCCTCTATTATAAATAATGCGTTCTCATACGCATAATAGGGAGATCTTCTTTAGCTCTGTAATGTAATTGCGTCGCCATTGTGCTGTGACATTATCTCTCTGTTATGACCGCATTTTAATATATGAGAAGACTCTATTCATAAGCGTAATTCATATTTCAAAGCTGCTCCCCGAGGTCTGTGCAGAGGGCCCCTGCACACGCTGAGGTTTTGTGTATTACTGTATAGTTTCATGCTTCATTTATTTATGTTCATTGTGCCATAATCATTCATGTGTATATAGATTACATCTTTCATGGTATTTACATTTCATCTTTGTGCATAATCTTTCATGTTTTATATTTTACTTCTGTCCATAATCTTTTATGTTTTATGTTGTTGTTAACTGATCAGTGCTCTTGTTTCAGATTACAATAGGCAGCCCGGGCATTTGCACATCTTTTTATAATGACTAATGACATGGAATCAATATTGTCCTTCTGCTAATTTACTTTTCTTAGTTTTTGTTTAAATCCAGCACTGTTTTGTTTATTTCAGTCCTGCACATTTGCTTTAGTAGTTAGATTAGATATTAAATTGCTCATGTCATTTTCAGTTACCTCCGAAAGCCATAGTGAGACTAATGGTGAGGGATTGAAGTATGAGTGTGTAGTTTGATATTAGTTTACTTTTCTGCAAGTTAGATATTAAACTGTTCATGTCATTTCCAGTTACCTCCGAAAGCCATAGCAAGACTAATGGTGAGGGATTGAAGTATGAGTGTATAGTTTGATATTAGTTTACTTTTCTACAAGGTAGATATTAAATTGCTCATATCATTATCAGTTACCTCCGAAAGCCATAGCAAGACTAATGGTGAGGGATTGAAGTATGAGTGCGTAATTTGATATTAGTTTGTTTTTCTGCAAATTAGATATCAGATTGCTCAAGTTTTTTATGATTATCTCCGAAAGCCATAGTGAGACTAATGGTGAGGGGTCAGAATATGAGTTGATGTAATTTGATTTTAGTTTTACTTTACTTGCAATCTTTTCTTTGAGTACAGTTTCTTTTATGTTTAGACAGCAGCAAGGGTAATGGTTTTCATGATCAATAGTTCACTGTTTGTTTAACTAGAATAGTGGCACATTTTTATTTCCTTTTAGGAATTAATTTTGTCATTGTATGTTTCAAAACCCTTTTTAAGTTTGAAGTTTGGGAAATCATTATAAATGACATCATTGCCTTGAAAATTTATATCCATACTTGTCTTTTAGAATTTCCATCTCACATTAGGAAACCAACCAAGATAAAAAGAAAAAAAACCAAAAACGACAAAAAGTAAGAAATAGGTTATCTTGCACATATAGTGCGCCACACTTCGTCAGCTTACGAATCCCGGATTGAAAAATTAATGTAGCAATTTAGGACACACTAAATTGACAAACAGATCTATAAGGTGAAGCAAGTTGCTGATTGGAGTGTGGAGAAGTATAAGGCCAGATTTGTGGCCTAGGGATTCTCACAAGTTGAGGGGATCGACTATGAAGAGACTTTCGCACCAGTCGCGAGGTACTCTTCCATTAGATCTATCCTTGCACTCTCAGTGCAGATGGGGTGGTGAAATCATCATATGGATGTGAAAACTGCATTTCTCAATAGAGTTATTGAGGAGGAAGTGTACATAGAGTAGCCAGAAGGTTTCTAGATCTTTGACAGTGAGTCGCATGTGTGTCAACTCAAGAGAGAATTGTATGGGCTAAAGAAAGCACCTCCTACTTGGTACACTTGAATTGACAGCTATTTCACTAGGTTGGGTTTCACCAAAAGTAAAGTTGATGCAAACCTGTACCAGATAGTGGTTGATGGTAAGCTCTTGATTATCATAGTTTATTTTGATGATTTAATTTTGATAGGTGATGAGAAATAGATAAATTCATGCATGGAGGATCTTGCAAGGGAGTTCGAAATGAAGGACATGGGACTCCTTCACTATTTCCTTGGTTTGGAAATATGGCAACGAGATAGTGAAATTTTTGTTTCTTAAGACAAGTATGCCAAAGAGATACTGGGTTAGTTTCACATGGAGAGATGTAAACCCATGGACACTCCTATTCCAAGAAATTGGAGGAAAGAGGATTCTACTTCAAGAGAAGTAGTGGACGTTACTGTCTATAGGCAGTTAGTGGGTTCATTGATGTACTTAGTGAACATTAGACTAGACATTTGCTACGCAGTTAACCAATTGAGTCAAGCTATGGTTAAGCCGACCAAGCTAATTTGGAAGGTGGGGAAGCATGTATTGAGATATCTAAGCGGCACTACAGAGTATGGATTATGGTATAGACAGACAGAGGGAGTGAAGCTTCAAGGCTTCACGGATGCAGATTGGGCAGGTAGTCCATCAGACAGAAAGAGCACATCAGAAGGGCTCTTCAAAATAGGGTTGATAGTAGTTTCTTGGTACAACAGGAAGTAGTGATCGGTGGCACTCAGTTCAACCAAGGCAGAGTACATGGCAGCAAGTCAAGCTACATGTGAGGCCATCTGGATGAGAAAGATCTTGGTTTGTTTGTTTGGTTCTCAGATGGAACCAACAGTGATACATTTTGATAACCAGAGTTGCATTAAAATCTCGGTTAATTCGATGTTTCATGATAGGTCCAAGCACATAGACATCCGGTACCACCATCTCATATATTGTGTTCAAAGGCACATAATGTTACTTTAGTACATTCCCATGGAAGATCAAGATGCAGATATTCTGATGAAGGCGCTCATCAGGAGAAAATTCGAATACCATAGAGGCAAGATCGGGGTGGCAGATAATCCCTTTCTTGTTGAGAGGGAGTGTTGAAGTCTAACAAGAAATTGCAGCACACACACTAATGTGGGACCAATAGGTCCTAGCAGCACACACACTAGTGTGGGCCAAATTAATTAATTAATTTGGTGCAAAGTCTAATTTAATTTTCCCTTAATTAAATTGGACAATAAAATGTAATCTTATATCATGATCACTTGTAACAGCTAACTGAGTGTGATAAACTTAGTTAGCTCATGTATTTCGAGTTGAGGGTGGTTGGTGAGGCATGCAGAGTAATTCTATTAGTTATGGAGTTCGAATTGCAGTTGGTGCATTAGTTTAATGCATGTGTAATCAGTTAGTTGAGTTAGATTCAATTGAACTAGTTGTAGCTGTTTGTTGCACTACTGAGAGATCAAGTGAATTAAATATTATTTAATTCACAATTAGTGATCTGCCATGCAACTGATGATTTACTATCAATAGATGTATGCATGTTAGTTCCAGTGGAGACCCACTTGAGACAAAGGTTAAAGGGAGGTTAACTATCAGTTGTGTGATTAGTAGGTTGCTTGCATGCAACCAGACATCCATTAGAGTGCCCATGATCCTAGCGCAGTTTACGAAGGCCAAAATTCCTAAATAATAGGGATTGCATTCATCGGGAATTGCGTAAACAAGGCAGGTTGTTTAGAGGCTGAGAATTGGCTAACTGTTGGCCAGTTTTGTCCAAGACAATGTGAGACAGTTAGCAGAGTGCAGGAGACTCTTGTGAGAACAGTGCATTGTAATTATTTCATGATTCCATGGTTAATATACAATAGAAGATAGAGGGTTTTTGAGCAGCAAGCTTTCCCCAGGAAATTATCTATGTTGTGGTTTGATTTGATTCTTTCTTTGCTTCATGTGATTGGTGATTGTGTTTAATTTTCGCAATTGATTTGTATTCAGTATCTATCTTTGGTACATTGTTAGATTGGATTGAATCCATTGATATAGATATGTTTGTATAATTTCTACATCATTTACCATTTTACTACTTGCTAATAGTACTAAGATTTCAAGAGTTGGTGGAACTTGGTCTATCTGGATTCTACCATTCACTCGACTCCAATACTTAGGTGTGTATGTTTCCATAATAGAGACTATTTCAAATTAATAACCATGTATGTTATAATTGAAACTAACACGTGTTTTTTTATAATCCATATCAGCATTGTTAAACAAAGGGATATTGCACATAAATTTTCATAATCACTCTATCCTAACACAGATTATTTCTTATAAAAATGATCACATCTCCTTAAAATTAGTATTTTAGAGAAAGATTTACCAAATCATTTTAATTTTCAATACAATAATTCATACTTCCATCTTTACAAAGAGTTTCAATACTATTGTAATTACCGAAAAGGTGTACCATACCACTTCACTATCCAACAATGAAACTCATATCATGAAATTTGCAAAAAATATTCATATGTCTATAATTACAAAGACAATTTAGATTATGGAGCAGAAAAAATACTTATATGTTTAGGTTTAGGCTTCCAAGGAATTCACATAGGATTAGAGTCACTCCTCCCAACTAACGAGAATGGAAATCACGACGAACATCCAATTCTCCCCCCTGAGCCAGTTATCACTCCTAGAACAGTTACTTGACAATGACCCAAACAGGTTTTCCCAAAGGCATCAAGAATGTACTAGTCCAGCCCACAAACTCACAGACTCACAAGTCTCTCTTAGGGATTCCACTGGCCAACCACCATCTCAATATTACCCTATTAGTAGTGTCGTTCCTTCCTCAGCAACATCTTGTTTGGGGAATCAAATTACTCTTTCCAGTCTCCATTCTTAGATGGATTAGGTTTTACCTTCTACCCTCTTGGCTTATTTTCCCCAACTGAGATGATTTATCTCTAGGGAGGGGAGTAACTATCTCTAACTATCTAGTAAGTGAAACTTTTTCTTAGTGACTTTCCCCATAATTTCCTTGGCTGCGTTAACCAATTTATCAATAAAATTTTAATAGAAATTTTAAACACTAAAATTGATCACTAGGCCTTCCACTAAGCCCACAGTTTGGCAAGTCACTATAGTAAAAGTGAATTAAATGTTTTACTTTTCACTAAGGGGGATTAAATGGAGCCTTTGATATAAATTGTTAAAGTAAATTGCAAATGTAATCCTATAACAAAAACTTCAAGTGGCTACTTCAACCTAAAAAAACCCATATGTTAGCTCCATGATAAAAATCACCCAAGACGACTAAGTTCTTATGCAAAATTATAAGCATAATTAGACTAAGAAAGTGGCATATGGAAAAGAACATAATTATGTGAATAAAGGTTGTTGCACTTGATGGTTAAAAATCAGGAAAAATAAACAGGAAAATAGATGCAAAAATATAACAATTCCATGAGCCAACATCTCCCCCCAGCTTAAGTATTTGCATGTCCTCATGCAGACCCTTGTCACTAGTTCTTAACATGTTGAGAGTGTATTCATGTAAGATCATAATATCCTGAAATATCTTCTCCTTTGGCCCTATAACCTCAGGAAATGACCAACCCTGTTTCCCAAATTTTATCACACGGATGGTATGGATGATGATACTAATAAGTTGGAAGCCAAACAAGAGGAAACTTAAATATAAGTTCAATCTGTCCTATGCCACTTTACTTAATACACTTCATATATTGATGAACTATGGATAGAGCTTGCATAAAGTTTTGATAACAAAATGGGTTATCTTCTTTCAACTCTTGTTGACAAAGATCCCATCTTAGCTTGCTTCCTACTAATGCACTAGGTTTCATCCCTTGTATATTCTAGAGGCATATCTATAAGAATGAATCTTGATGGTCCATTAAAAATGTTTTGGTGGCTCTAAATTGCCATATCTTATTGTATATATGTGCAACAACTTCAACTGAGTCAGGCTCATTTCTTATGTGCAACCTTACTCGCCCCTTATTGGTTGTTATAGTGTCGTATGCATCCTTCCAGCCTACCTAATTTTGAAAAAAATATACAAAGGCCCTTAATTGGACCTTCCCCAAGTAACGTATCAAATTAAAATATTGGTCTCCAAAGTAAGCAAGGTCATGCAGATATAGCTCACATAGCAAATGTTGCTCTAAGAATTTGGCACTCTGAAAAGTTTCCAAGAAATCTTGGATTTTCCTTATTTTATATGGTCACTTTTCCTTGAGGTATATCAGTTGGAAGAGGAATTTTTTTCTGTTGAAAATATAAAGGATAAGATGGAGAAGGGAGCCTTCCACCTAGGAAACCATTAATAAGTTCATAAATTAGTTCCTTCTCTTGCACTTCTCTCTGCAATTCCTTTACTTTCTTTATTTCTTGATTCCTCTCGTTTTGAACTTTTACAAAATATTGAATCCTAAGACTTTAAACCCATTATTTATTTAAATTCTTGACCATTTCCTCATGTTATTTCAAGAAAATAACTTCATCCTTAGGAAAATTTGCTAACTTTTTCCATTTTTCCACTTCTCCAAGAAAAAATGATGCTCTCAATAATTTTTCAGATTTCAATTGAGTTGTTTTAGATGTTGTTATAGCTTCAGTCTTAGAAATTTCTTCTCTATCCCCTTTCTCCTCCTATTGCGCTATCTCAACTATTGGTTCTTATGTAACAACAACGTTGTTGATAGGTTCTTGTGAGGCAAAAATCACATTAATTTCAGTCTGTTATGTTTCAACTGTTGGTTCTTGTGTAACAACAACGTCATAAACAAGTTCTTGTCGAGTAACAGAATGTTTTTCTTCTCCCTACTCTACTTTGAATTTTGTTTCTTGTGTAAAAAGAGCATCGTCAATGGGTTCTTCTGGAGAAGCAAGTCGAAATTCTTCATCTTTTTCTCCTACTTTAACTCCAATTGAGACAATGATAGATTCCATAGCCCTGTCTTCATTAAATATTTGTTTACACCCCTTACAATATTTCATAGTTAAATTAGTGGATGGTGTCATTTATACTACTTCTGCTAACATGTCTAGTCCAATTCCCTTCTTAAATTGAATTTTCTTCTTCACCAAGGCAAGTTATTTCCTTAACTCCTCATTTCCTTTTTCAAATTTTCAATTTGATAGAAAAGAGGGTATTTATCAGTCATACCTGGTGAGGGAGAAGCCTCCTACTCTTCTTTGAATTCTTTCGTTGTTGGTTCTCCCCTTTTATGTTTTTCCTCGAATTATGGTGTAACCGCAACATCCTCAAACATAGGAGCATCTTCTTCTGCAGGATTTTCTTGTTTCCTTCATCATGTTGTTCCTCAAGCATCTTTGATTCAACTGTAACATTGTTTTTTTTAGGTGCTAGGGTATCTTTTCATGTGACATCCACTCGCACCCTTTTCTCGAGGGTCCTTCCACCAATTTGATTTTTCATTTTTCTCTTTTTCACCTTCACTTTTTCTGCGGCATCCCTTGTTTCTTCATTTGTTGTTTTAGGTATTGTTGTTGCTTCAATAATGGCTTCTTTTGGTTTTCTTCTTCAATAGGGAACCCATGATGGCCCTTTTAAGATGATTCACTAGACACGTCCACATGCTCCTATGTTCATTCCCTTTTCCCTCCTAAACATGTACCAGCAGAAGTCTTAATAGAGCTCCACTTCTTAGGGTTTCGACAACCAGGTCTAAGATATGTATCAACCCTATTTTTCTTAGAAGCTACAATTTCTTTTCTCTTGTAGGGTGCGGTTCTCTACTTTTCTTATAGGTTGTAGTTTTTCTACTCTTGGGGGGTGTAACAACCCTACTCCTAAGGGGGTGTGGCTTCATTAATCACGGGTGCTGTTTAAATACTCTCCTCGTGCTCCTCACTCTCATCATCCTCTGCACCAACACAAGGTCTTGCTATCAGGCCATGCCATGAACTTACTTGTTCCTGTAAAGAGTGAACTATGATTAACTTAATAAGTGTATGGTTGTTCATGCAAGTTTCTATATGCTTTTCCCATCACACTGCCTCTGCCATGTGTTGTAAGGATTTCATCAAATAATATGGCAAATTTATCAACTGCCCTATCCCCAAGTGTGCCATTAGTTGAAAATGATAATTAAATATGATGCCAAAATGATCCTTGTAGGTAATAAATTTATGAATAAATAGGGTTACATATTCCCAAGGGTGAGGAAGAGATGTTTTGCCAAAACCCCTACCCTTAGTCCTCAATTCTTCTCCTTCCTTCAAAAACAGAGCCATGGCTGGTGGATTTTCCACATTCCTTGAAAACCATCGAGCCCTTGTCTATGGAAACTTTGTTACACTTGTGATTACCTTGTTTGTAACAACAATTGTAAATTCCCTGACTCCATAGTGTTGTTCATTAAAGGCTTGACCAAAATCCAGAGCAACCAACTCACTAAAACCCTACAATTCCTCAAAATAAGTCAACACCCAACATTTCAAAAAATTTCCAGAGCCTCCGGGTATTGTAACGGCATGTCAACAAATTCAAGTTCATGCCTTACCGCTACTCCTCCCATGGACGCCCAAGATTGTAACTGCTCAATGTTGCTAGAGACCTATTATAGGGTTGCCTCGATTCACACAGACGCTTGCTAAGGAGAGAATTTCAAGATGTTAGAATTGATATTAGTTACTCCTTTTTTTATTACCAAGTTGGGTTCTTAGTACAAAAAGGATTTTGTACGATTGTGATAATTTTTAAATATAACAATAAAGGTAATAAGGGTAAGGGTAATTATGGCAACAATAATGACGATTACCTTGATACAATTAATGTGAGGGTAAAAATTAATGACATCTGCAAATTCCAATCTTACGTTATTATAATAAGGTGGGGTAGTTATCCATCGAATGATTAATGATTTGAGTGAAATCATAGTGTATCATTTAATGACATGATACACTCCTCCCCCCCCCCCCCCCCAACTTATTGTAACAACTTTCCTAAACATATGTACAATAGGGTAATGATGTCACTTCTTAAGTACAAATCCCATAAATAAATTACAAAAGAACAAACTCATCCTTGGCTTACCGTTTGGATGAGATGGGACCGTACTGGTCAAATGGTGTTGTGAAGATATCCTTATGGCACAATTTAAAAATTGAAATTATGTTGGTATGATGAGATGAAGGATCCTTGTTGTGACAAAAAATAATTTATCAACTCAATGTCAACTCTGAAGCAACAATAATGAGTCTCCAAAAATGGTCTCCAACTGTAACAACGATGTCAGTAACAACCATATGAAATTGTAAAACAATGATGACATCTGGTCATATATTCAACTATAAAAACAATGTATTAATAAAAGTTGAACTATATGAACCAAATGGATCCCAAGTTGGATTTGTAACAACAAATTTTGAAACAATAAATCAATGATTAAGAAGAATTATTACGGTGCTGTTACAAAGAAAAGAAAGTGTTTACCTCCAGTAAGCTGATTTTCGATCATCACAATCATCCAATAGTGCCCCAGGGGGGTTTTCACCTTTGAATTCTTATTTCTTTTTTATTTCTTTTTATTAATATTTGTTTTCCTTTTTTTATATATATTTTTATATTTTATTAAAAAAATTAATTAATTGGCAACACAAGAGAAACCTGCTCTGTCCTAACAACTTCAAGGCCTAGACTTCAATTGAGACAACATTCACAAATGAATCCTTAGAGGTAGGCTTATGATATAGCTTGATACGATGTTCATTTACTAGAAATGATACTTGAGAATTATCAAAGGTTATCAATTTTAGAGTATTGTTGTCAAAGAGCACTTCTACCTCATAGGGACCTCTAACCACCTGGTTTGCAACTTGCCCTTAAAATCCTTGAATTTGGAACCATAAAGTAAGGCTCAGTCACCCTTCTAAAAAAAATTCTTTTTAATTAACCTATCATTCCACTTAGCACATTTTTGCTCAATAACATATATTCGTTGAACAAAAGCCAGGCGTTTTTCCTCTAACTCATTCAGTTGTTTCAACCTTTGTTCTTAAGCTGCAGCCAAATTTAAATCTACTTCCAAGGCAGTCCTCAATGTTTTAATCTCAAACTCAATGGCGAATATGGGATTCTTACTAAAACCCAATTCATAAGGGGGAAAACTTGTGGTATTTCTCCATGTTGTAGTGTAAGCCCATAATACCTCAAGAAGTCTCTCCACCTAATCTTTCCTATGTCCTGCCAAAGTTTTATGTAAGAATATATTCAAGCACTTTATCAGTACTTTCCACCTACCCATTTTCCTAAGGATGATAGGGTGAGGTAATCCTATGACTAACTCCATATATTCTGACAAGATCCTATACCAGCTGAGAGGTGAACTGTGCTTCTCCATATGTTGCTATTTCCCTTGGAACTCCATATCAAACAAAAAATTCTTCAAACAAGAAGTCTAAAACAACATGATCAGTCACCCTGGTAAGTGTCGTGTCCTCTACCCACTTGGTAACATATTCTGTGCAAACAATAATGTAAATATTCTACTGATATTGGGGATTGATCAATCACATTAATTCTAATGCCCATCTCTCAAAAGGTTCCACCACCAAATGATGTTGTAATGGAATCTCCTCTGATTGTGTCAATTGACCCATTCTCTGGCAACTGTCACAACCCTGAACATACCTCTCTTCATCTCAGAATATAGTAGGCCAAAAGTATCCCATTAGTAACACCTTATGATTTTTCCTCCTATTTGAAAAATTCCCTCCACAATGTCCATCATGACAGGCCTTGAAGATTTCATGGATTTCATCCTCCCTCACACACCTCCTAATATGTTGATCAAAGCTAGTGAGAAAGAGGTTTCCATCAACCCAAAAATATTTTGCACTATGTTGAACAATCTTCTTTCTTTCTATAGGAGAAAGGTGATGAGGTAACTTTCTTGTAGCAAGATAATTAAAAATATTTGCATACCAAGGTGAATAAGTGGACACTGCAAATATATATTCATATGGAAAAGAATCCTCAACAGGAAGATCATCAATAGCACTAGTTAGCGAAGAAAGAAAGTCTACTACAACATTACATTTTCTAGATTTATCTATGACTCAGTAATATCAAATTCTTGGAGTAACAACAACCACCTAGTAACCCTAACCTTTGTAATATGTTTTCTCATTAAAAATCAAATATTTGAATGATCTGTATGCACAAAGATTGAATGACCAGTGATGTAGTGGCTAAATTTATTAATAACATGTACAAAAAAAAAAATTTACTTCTCTGTAATGTATAATTTAACTTTGTAGGAGCCAAAATCTTGTTGATGTAACAAATTACATATGTTTTATTTCATTCTTGTTGACCAAGCACAACTCCAATGGTTGTGTCAGAATCATCTATAGAGATGTGGAACAATAGATTCCAATATGATCCTCTCAAAGTAGGAGTTGCTTTTACACATATTCAAATCTACAAAAGTGTTTTTATGCTTATCATTCCATTCAAACTCATTATCTTTAGTTAACAGGGAAAATAAAGGTGATGCAATTTTAGCAAAATTATTATAAATTTTCTATAATAACCTACTTTCCCTAAAAAGATTTGCACCTATTTTGTGTTTTAGGAGTAGGGACCCTTACAATTACCTCTACCTTCGTTGGATAGACTTGAATACCTATAGAAAATAGATAATGTCCTAGAAAAATACCCTCAATAATCATCATATGGTATTTTTCAGTGTTGAGGCATAGGTGGGTTTGAATGCAACACTCAAGTACTTTTTCAAAGTTATCAAGGCTTCATCAAATCCACTCCCATAGGGTGTGAAATCATCCATAAATATTTTTAAATATTCATTAAATATGTCAGCAAAAATTCCCGATACTACTCGCTGAAAGGTTACAGGTGCATTGCACAATCCAAAAGGTAAGACCATATAAGCATAGGTACCCCAGGGGCAAGTAAAGGTGGTTTTATCCAGATCTTTAGGGGAAATTTAAATTTTATTATAACCACTAAATCCGTCCATAAAATAAAATAATTTCTTACCAAACAAAGTATCTAGGACCTTATCAATGAAAGGTAATGAAAAATGGTCCTTTTGAGTGGCTTTATTTAATTCCCCTGTAGTCTACACAAATTCTCCATTTCCCATTTTTCTTAGAGAAAAAAACTAGTGGAGATAACCACTGGTTGTTTGAAATAGGATAGATGAAATATTTGTCTAGAATGTTTTGGAGTTCTTCTTTTACAACACCTTTCAAAGTTGGGTTCATTCTTCATTGAGGTTTCCTAGCCAGCTGAGATCCTTTCTATATATATATATATATATGTGTGTGTGTGTGTGTGTGTGTGTGTGTGTGTGTGTATGTATATATATATAGATGATGTGTGCATAAAGTAGGATGAATTCCCTTTATGTATTTGTAACCCCATGAAAAATATTATTTTTTCTAAGTAACAACACAAATTTTTCTCTTTGTTCAAGAGATAAATTCAGATTAATGTTAAGGGTTTTTCAAGCTCAATTTCTACTGGTACACTTTTAATATTGGAGGTAGTAGGTATATCATGTGTAACAGTTTCATCAAAAAGTTCTTCCTCGTCATAATTATCTATTGCAACATTTAACAACTGGGATGTACATGGTGTAATAGAAGAAGGGTCACTAATGAAATTACTAATGACATTGTCTTCGGTCTCACTTTTGAATTTTAAATTTGTACTTATAGTGAGTATTGGACGAGCAACCATTTCTTCCAACTCAAATTCTGATTATGGGGGGTTTTCGGATTGACAGCTTGGTTTGGCGAGAGGATAAATGATAAGGTTCTTGGTAATGTATCCATATGATATATTCATACATCCAAACCTACATCCTATATAAGTACGAGCAGTTTCCAACCATGGTCTTCCTAAAATCAAAGGATGTCCACCTAAACATGTTTTAGTCTAAAGTACCATAAATTCTATTGGATATTTCCAAGAATCAACTGAGATGATAATATCTTTTAATATCCCCTCAAGTTGGATTTTAGACCTATTTTCTAACTCTAAAATAGTAGGGTTTGGTCTTAAATTTATAAGCCTAAGTAGTTTCACTGCTTCTTTAGTTATTATATTGATGGTAGCCCCTAAATAAATCAAAGTAGTAGAAAGGGTTGTTCCACCAATGTAAACAATCACAGTGGAATTGCTGGAGTTCTCATATTTATTAGGCATATTGTTTCCTAATATCAACTCAAATAGTTTACAAATGACATGCACATTAGGAGGGTCCCTGGGTTTTCTACCCCGTTTTTTACCACATAATTCCTTTATTGTTTTAGCATAAATGGGAACATCCTGAATTGCTTGAAGAAAAGGAATCCAAGCATGCAAGTTTTTCAATTATGTTAAAAAGTCAGATTATACTTGGAGAAAATTTTTGGCTTCAGTTAGACTTTCAGGATAAGTTGGCCTCAAATAAGTTTCACTTTTAGTAGATGTAACAACTTTCAGTGTTGGGGAAAGATATGTTGTTACAGTGACATTAGTTGTTACATGAGCACTAGCTATAGTGTTTATTGTTACAATCTCATCCATTTTTTTAGCACTATGTGTATCATCAAATGTTACAATTTGTTTTTTTCCTACATAACCTTGAATCACATTTCCTCCCCCTAATAAGTTTCCATCTTCGTTTTCTATTATCATAGGGGGAAGAGAAGGGTTTATTGTTCTACCTAAGCGACGTTGAATTTCATTACATTCTAACGGTAAAATGCAGTAAGTAAAAAAATTAAGGATTCTACATGAGCATTGCCTTATTATTAGGGTTAGGATTGGGTTTTGATGGAAACTAAGGGCATATTAATGGAGCACTCACAAGCACATTGGAAGGTATTTGTAATTTTTGTTGCATTGGTAATTGCACAGGCATCAAGTTTGGGAGAGTAATTCCACACCAAGGTTGAGGCCATGAAGAAACAAGCCACTAGGGCCAAGGCATAGGATATTGAATTAGAGAGGAGTTAGGGGTCTTCCATGAAACTATTGGATATTGAAACTGTGGGGGTGGTTGTTGAACATTATATACATTAGACCAAGAATGGAAAGGAGAAAGAGTGTCTTACATCGTACCTGGTGGTTTAATTTGCCAAGGATTTTTAGATCCAACAAAGTAGGCTTCTTCAACATATTTCCCTTCTCCTTTGTAAATCACCTTAATTCTAGGTAATTAAGGGCATTGATCCGTGGAATGATCACATTCACATATGGTGCAACTATTGAGTGGGAATTCCCTCAAAGGATGCTTCTTTCGACACTGAGAGCAAAAAATGGCCAATGCTTGCTCAACTTCTCCTTATTTTTGTTTTTCCTGTAATACATCAAACTAATATGACATTGAACTCATGAAGTCGATTTTAAATTTCTCCAACAAATTCCCAATTTCTACATGAGTTGCTCCAGTATTTGCTAACTTAAAAAACCTAGAATATGTATCATGTGTCATGGTCTAATTTCTAGTAGATCCCCTAGAGCTCCTTTGAAAAAGTTGAAAGAAGTCATCATAGGACTCCTAAGATATATATCCTTTCCCCAAAGTATTCAACATATTAAGGCAATCATCCCTCATTCCCTTAATCAATTTTTTTTTAAATGTATCCTTATCCAAATTTTTGTGATGAGACCCTTGAAAATTATACTGAAGGCATTCAACATATTCCTCCATATTTTCATCCTGTGTCTGAGTAATTGAAAATATTTCATTCTTCAAGTCACCAGAATGACAGTAGTCATGGTACTTTTCTAAGAAAACTTTCTTCATTGCATCCCAAGTACCAATAGATCCCCCCACTGAATCCCATAAACCATTTCAATGTTTCCCCTTTTAATGTGGCTAGAAACAAATTTAGATTTTGTTTCTTATTGGTGTAGTCATAAATTCTAAAAAGGACATCAAATTCTAAAAGGAATGTGTCAGGATATTCTTAGACCATACCTTGAAAATTGGGAAGTGTAGATAAGGGTATATTCTTCATCAGAGCTTGCCCTTGAAGATTCCCATTGGGAAAATTAAAGGTGGTGACTGAACTTCCATCCATAGGTTTTTGTTGAAAATTCATAGCAACTATTACAAATGGTCTCCCTGATGAAGGAGGTTGTTCTTCCCTTGGTGATGGAAGTTGTTCAGGATGCCCAAGTTATGCAATTTTTTTAGGATCTTTAGATGGCTCTAACGATTCAAACAAATGCCCATTCTTCTTTGTATCAGCAATTCGTTTCACTGCACTACCAAAGTCCAGAGTATGATAATAAAACACTTGTTCCCTGAGAGCCAATCCTTGGTCAATTAAGTTTGTATCCTCGTAACTTTCCTTCAGAATTTGATTCTCTCCTCCTGTTGTTACATAAGTACAAGAGACCCTAGGACTTGTTTTTGTAGATTCATCAAACTCTATATCCTTGCTTAATACAGGTGTGTCAAAATATACTGGCTTCTCAGGGATGGTCTTAAAAGGTTCTTTCATTTTTATCACCTTCCCTTAAGTAGAGGATTATGCTTCAGCCTTCGAAATAATTTCTTGTATATAAGTTGTCCTTCAAAAATATCTATTCTTTTTCATCATTCCACGTCCTCTTCCACCTGCATGGTTATTTTTTTTAGGGGACCGTGTTTTTTTTCTTCATTACTCATGCAATACAATCATATGTGCCCTGATCCTAGCGAGTCCAAGCCCGCTTTAGTATGTCAAAGTGATACACAAGTTATTACCTCTCATCTTACCGCCTGAAAACCTCAGAATCGGGAACACATCTATGAAATTTATAATCAATGCATGCAAGTAAGGTAGTCACACAAATTCACCTTAATAGCCTTCCAAACAACAACACCAAAAAATGTTGGCGAAAGAATTGTCCATTTAAACCGGAGCAACAATTCCACTCCTAAATTAATTATCAATCCGGATAGGCTTGAATTAAGGCTAACATGCAAAATCTATGCATGGGTAATTCTAACTATCAAAATGAATCACAAACCAAGGTCATTGCACACTCAGTCTTAGCAAACATTCAAGCTATTACACACTTCAACACAATCAGAAAAAGATTCACACAATTGTTGAATAAACCACACTGTTACACAACCATTCTCACTCAGAAAACAACACTCATTCAACCCATCAATCACTTAGTCAAATTTTGAACACACACATTCAAAGAAAGTGCAATCCAATATGTAATAGAAAAGTAAATAACTTGTTGTTACACAAGTATGAAGCATTGGTCCAGGACTATGTGGTCGCACCATTCAAGAGCTTTCTACAATCAATAACTCATAAATAAAATAAACAGAAACAGTGATCACATAATTGAGATTAATTAATGAAAATAATCAATATATTCTAATTAACTAGTTATCCCTGCCAATAAGGAGGGCCCTTCCTCCTCAACAAGGGTTGGTGCACAAAACTGTGCACATGCTACTCAAAGAAATATATACTACTACAAGGTTGATATTTGCATTAACAAAAGATCGGGATTTAAAAAAAATTATGTTTCCCCCTTCTTTCCAATCCTATCTTCTAAAATATTTGCTACCCACGTGGGCAAACAATTCACTTCTTTATAATTTTTTGAATACAAAAAGAAGATCATCATGAGAATATTTTGATTCTCATGTGATCTTAAAATAAAAATATATCTTAATATTCCAAACAACATTTTCCATGTTAGAGGTGAAGTTGTAATAGTTTTCATTAATTACAATGATTTTTACAAATAATCTCAACTAAGTGCTAATATTTCTTATCGATGAATATCTCTTGGTAGTTGAACTGACTTTGACTTCATGTCCTCCTTTGTCTAGTCTAGATGACTAATTAGAAAAGACATCGTGCGCGAGGAAAACTGATTGTGTATCAGTTACAACTCACGGAGTCGTTGATCCAAATTGATAAAGGAAACTACAAATGTAATCCTGTAACAACAACTTCAACATACCACTTAAACCTGAAACAACCCATATATTAGTTTTATGATAATAATCATCTAAGATAGTATTTTTAATGCCAAATTATAAGTAGAATTAGACTAATAAAGTGACATATGGAAAAATAACATACTTCGGTGAATAAATGTTGTTACAGTGGTAAAATGTTGTCTTGCTAATAAAAAAGGAGGAAAAAGAAATAGGAAAATAGATGCAAAAAGATGACAATTCCATGGCCCAACGCCACCTACAGAAGAGAATTTGTTAGGAGCTATGAAAATTTTTAAATCAAGCACAAATAATAATGGTAATATTGTGTGCACTATAACTTTGATATTGGGGATCTAATACTCAAATTAAATTTTGTATCAATATGGAATTGTCAATTTTGCTCATTTTACATTTCCTCTATACTTGGAATTTTTATCAAAATGTAGAAATTAGTATACACTAAGCATGCATACATCCAAATTCCCCTTATCTCACAATATTTTAACTTCTTGCAAAATATAGAATCATTCCACTATTAATCTTTTGCGGAAAATTAATTGCAAACACATGTGAAGCATAAATAAAAACAATCGCACATAACATAGTTGTTTAACGGGAAAACCTGGAGCTGAAAAACCCAACTATCATATATTATGTATCATGGAGATCATGCAACAATCTCATACAAAGCTTAGTACATCAAGCTCTCAGTACAATCAATCGTCACCACTAACATAGAAGAAATCTGCAAATCCATGCACCGATCTCTGCCCTCCTGCTAGCCTGCCTCCACTGCGCAATCCCTACTGAAGAATAGCTATGAATGAATTCGAATTACCCTTGCCTTGACTGCACAATCCTCATTGAAAACTCTGATGTGTGTGTGGTGCAATCAATGCATCACTATAGTCACAACGGATAGTCCATCTTTCCCTTTCACCTATCTCTCCATTGGGTCTCCACTAGAACTGACATGCACTATAGTTAACTGTTGTATTGTTCAATTAATTAATGAGTTATTATTTTTGAATTAATTAACTAATTAATTCACTCCACTCTCACTAGTGTATCATTCAGTTAGACTAGATACAACTAGCTGAACTGAGTCTAACTGAGTTAAACTGAATACAACTCCATGAACTACTCTTCCAACTCTGTCATAACTTTGCCACTTCAGTTCTAACTGATTCCTCCATGCATGAACCACCAGTAAACCCTAGGAATTGCGTAATTCCTTCAGCCCACTGATTTTCCAAATCTGTGCACTAAAATTAAGTGCTCCAAGAGAATAAGTTGTTGTTTATTGTTGGATTATTATTAAGAGCTAATAATAATCGACACTTCTATTTTTAGATTGAAGATCTATAAATAGACTTCGCCCAATATTCTAAAAATAGAATTTCATCTATTTTTCCAACTTGACCAACCATCCACAAATAGCATCCTGCAACTTCTGAAATATGATCACCATGTCTAAAAATAGACATAGTCTAAAAATAGACTTGCGCCAAAAATAGCTTGCGGGCCCACTTAGTGAAGGCGACTCTTTTCATTAAGTTCATTATCTTGTTGAATCTCAACACTCCCTCTCAACAAGATAGGGATTATATTTCACCCTGATCCTGCCTCTATGGTATTCGAATTTTCTCCTAGTGAGCACCTTCATTAGAATATCTGCATCCTGATCCTCCGTAGGAATGTACTGAAGCAACATGATCTTCCGCTGCACACAATCTCCGATATGATGATACCGGATATCAATATGTTTAGATCTATCATGAAACACAAGATTAACCGAGAGTTTAATGCAACTTTGATTATCACAATGTATCACTGTAGGATCTAAATGTGAACCAAACAAACCAACCAGGATCTTCCTCATCCAGATAGCCTCACATGTAGCTTGACTTGCTGCCATGTATTCTGCTTCCACTAAACTGAGTGCCAGGATCTGTGTTTCCTATTGTACCAACAAAGCATCGTGAATCCACGTCTTTGAAAACCCCTCCTAATGTGCTCTTTCTTTCTGTTAGGTACACTTATTCGACTGTCAAATGAAACCATACCAAATTCACCTCATCCCAGTCTGACACACAGCCCATATAAACACATGAATGTGTCCATGAGATATCTAGGTTAAACATCCTTTATACTTCCAAAAGAGCTTGGTAGGCTTAACCATCACTTTTGAAAGATGGTTCACCACATATCATATGTCCGGTCTTATATTAACTAAATACATGAAAGAACCCACCAACTGTCGATAAACAATGGCATCCACTACCTCTGCCGATGTAGCATCCTCTTTTCTCCAATTTCCTGGAAGAGGAGTGTCGATAGGCTTGTATCCTTGCATGTGAAACTTCTCCAGTATCTCCCTGGCATACTTTCCTTGAGACACAAACAGTTCACCTTCCCGCTGCCATATTTCCAATCCAAGGAAATAATGAAGGAGGCCCAAATCCTTCATCTCAAACTCCTTTGCAAGATCTACCTTGAATGAGTGTATCAACTGCTCATCACCCATTAGTATTAAATCATCACCATAAAGAACAATGATTAAAATCTTACCCTCCACCACAATTTGGTACAGTTTTTCATCTGCCTCTCTCTTGGTGAAGCCAAGTCCAGTGAAATAGCTGTCGATCCGAGTGTACCAAGCACGAGGTGCTTGTTTCAGCCCATACAACGCTCTTTTGAGCCTACACACATGCGACTCGCCGCTAAAGAAATCAAATCCTTCAGGCTGCTCAATGTACACCTCTTCCTCAATGATCCCATTAAGGAACACAGTCTTCACATCCATCTGATGAATGTTCCAACCCATCTGCACTGAGAGAGCAAGGATGGTCCTTATGGGAGAATACCGTGTGACAGGTGCAAAGGTTTCTTCATAATCAATCCCCTCAATCTGTGAGAAGCCCCTGGCAAAAAATCTTGCCTTATACTTCTCAACGCTCCCATCAGCAGCTTGCTTTACCTTGTAGATCCATCTTGATCCTACAACTGATTTTCCCACCAGCCTTAGAAAAATCTCCCAAGAAATGTTTCTGACAATGGATTCATACTCCTCCACCATGGAATCTACCCATGTGGGATCCTGCACTGCTTCTTCAAAAGAAGATGGCTCTGTCACAATACACTTTCTCATAAGAGCCATGTATCTAGTAAATCGGTCAGGTGACTGTCTCTGTCTACGCTGTGATGTAGGGACTCCTACATTCTGTGCCGCATCAAGCTTCAGTCTCTCAGCTTCTGTGGTACGCTTTCTGCCTTGTCTGATGTTTGGTTCTGCATGAGTGGACTCCTCCACTCCATGAATCTCCTCCTGTGGTTGATCCACATCTAGAGGCTCATATTTGGGAACAAGAAGTTCTTCCTCTGCATGCAAGTGTAGCTCCCTTTCAAGCAAAAACTTCATGGCTTTCATCTCATTGAATTTTATATCTCGTCATACCACAGTCATCCGATTGTTTGGAAAATACACACGATCATTATGGGGTGTTTTTTTGTACCCCAAAAATATCCCAACTTCTGCAGTCGGCTCCAGCTTCTTCCTGGTGTCCTTTGTCACATGAATGTAAACAAATGAGCCAAAAATATTGAAATGAGAAATATCAGGATTCTTACCAGTAAAAGCTTCTTCATGTGTACTCATGCCAACTACTCTATGAGGACAACGTTTTTTCACATAAACTATAGTGTTGCATGCTTCTGCCCACAAGTGCATCGGTAGACCCTGGTCATGCAGCATAGCTCATACAGCACCCACGATCGTTCTGTTCTTCCTCTTCATGACCCCATTCTACTTTGGGTTATCAGACGCTATGAGTCCTCTTCGAATTCCTTCTTTGCTACAGAATTCTTTGAATTCGCCCGAGATGTATTCACCGCCTTTATTGCTCCGTAGAGATTTCACTTACTTCCCCGACTCCTTCTCCACCAATGCTTTAAACTCACAGAACTTTGAGAATGTTTCTCTCTTCTTCTGCATGAAGAAGATCCAGCATCTACGAGAATAGTCATCAAAAAATATAACATTTTGTTTTTGAAGAAACCGAGAAAGGTCCACACAAGTCTGTGTGAATTCTCTCTAGGATCACCAAAGCATGGTTCTCCTTCTCATGAAAGGTGGTCTTCACAAACTTACCCATAGTACATCCCTTGCATTGATCTTACTGTGCAAGAGTACCCTTGGGAAGTCCAGTAGAAATCTGCTGCAAAATCTTCAAAGCACCATGGTGAAGATGGCCCAATCTCCTGTACCATAATTCACCCTCATCCCAACTCACCACTTCTTCTACTTTGCCCACCATTACAGCGCAGCCATCTACCTCTAGCTTGTATATATTCTTAACTCGAATCCCTATATTCTTGGTTTGACCCGTTGTTTTATGTCGAAGGAAGGCTTTTCCCTCACTGAAAACAACATCATAACCTTTTTCTTCCAACATTGTTACCGAGACCAAGTTCTTCTTCAGACCTGGAACATGCATAACATCCTTCAACAATAATGGATTACCGGACTCCCTCTCAAAAGTAATGGTCCCAATTCCGGTCGCATTGTATCGACCATCGTCGCCCATCTCTATATGCATCTGTAGGTCCTTCTCCTCCAAGTCACTAAACAACTCCTTGTCTCCCATCATATGGAAAGACGCACCACTATCAAGATACCACACTGATCCCATATAGATTGAAACCAAGCATGTGATCAAAGAGAAATCAAGTTCAAATTGTGAGGCTAAGGCCTCTCAAGCTTCAGCTCCAGCAGCCTTCTTGTTCTTCTTCTTTTGTGGGAAGTTAGTGGCGAAATGCCCATGTTCGTGACAGTGAAAACACTTCACCTTGGACAAATCCTGCTTCTTGCCTTTAGCTTCGGATTTTGAAGGAAATTTCTTCCCCTTCCCTTTCATTTCTTTGGCATCCAAAGCGCAATTCTCTTCATCTTCATTATTCGATGAAGAGACATCCCTGGTACCCCACCTTATCTCTTCCTGCACAAGATCCAACCAAAGTCGCTCCCATCCCAACAGTTTCTCCCATCCATTAACAGAGTCTTTGTAGTAATTCCAACTCTTCAGAATCCCAAGGAGAGCCAAGCTCACCAATTATTCATCATCAACAGTAACCCCCACACTTCTCAGTTCATCCTTGTAGTGGAAAAAATTCGTGAGATATTTTGGAATACTGTCGCCCTTCTCAAATTTCATTTTTCTAAGCTTGTCTTTAAGCGCCAACTTCCTCTGGTCGCTTCTGCTTTGGAAAAAATCTGTCAAATCCTTCCACATTAAGAATGGAGTGGCTTTCCCATGAAGGTTGGACACAATATGGTCCTTCACACCTTCCAACAGAATTCTTCTTGTCTTTGCCATCTTCTTTTTCCATGCGTCAAGTAATGCAGCACCGCTAGATCCCGGCTTAGGAACATCGCTATTAATGAACTCCTTCAGTCCATTATCCTCCAGCACCACCTCCATCCTATCCTTCCAGGCTATGTAATTCGAGCTCCCATCAAGGGCATACTCCAATCGCAACCCATTGAAAGACATTTCAATGTATACTTAACTTCTGCACCAAGAATTTTCTGTAGAAAATTCGAATTGTCCACAAACACAAACTCAACAATTCTTCACAATTGCAATCTTTAAGAATTAACATTGCTCCGATACCATGTAGAAATTAGTATACACTAAGCATGCATACATCCAGATTCCCTTGATCTCACAATATTTAACTTCTTACAAAATACAAAATCATTCCACTGTTAATCTTTTGCGGAAAATTAATTGCAAACACATGTGAAGCATAAATAAAAACAATCGCACATAACACATTTGTTTAATGGAAAAACCTGAAGTTGAAAACCCCAACTATCATATATTATGTATCATGGAGATCATGCAAAAATCCGGTACAAATCTTAGTACATCAAGCTCTCAGTACAATCAATCGTCACACACTAACATAGAAGAAATCTGCAAATCCATGCATTGATCTCTGCCCTCTTGCTAGCCTACCTCCACTGCGCAATCCCTGATAAATAATAGCTCTGAATGAATTTGAATTACCCTTGCCTTGACTACGCGATCCTCATTGGAAACTCCAATGTGTGTGTGGTGCAATCAATGCATCACTATAGTCACAACAAATAGTCCATCTTACCCTTTCACCTATCTCTCCACTGGGTCTCCACTAGAACTGACATGCACTATAGTTAACTATTGTATTTTTCAGTTGATTAATGAGTTATTATTTGTGAATTGATTAACTAATTAATTCACTCCACTCTCACTAGTGTATCATTCAGTTAGACTAGATACAACTAGCTCAACTGAGTTTAAATAAGTTAAACTGAATACAACTCCATGAACTACTCTTCCAACTCTATCATAACTTTTCCAATTTAGTTTTAACTGATTCCTCCACGCATGAACCACCAGTAAACCCTACGAATTGCGTAATTCCTTCAGCCCACTGATTTTCCAAATCTTTGCACTAAAATTAAGTGCTCTAAGAGAATAAGTTGTTGTTTATTGTCGGATTATTTTTAAGAGCTAATAATAATTGACACTTCTATTTTTAGATCGACGATCTATAAATAGACTTCGCCCAATATTCTAAAAATAGAATTTCATCTATTTTTCCAACTTGACCAACCATCCACAAATAGCATCCTACAACTTCTGAAATATGATCACCATGTCTAAAAATAGACATAGTCTAAAAATAGACTTGCGCCAAAAATAGCGTGTGGGCCCACTTAGTGAAGGCGACTCTTTTCACTGAGCTCATCATCTTATTGAATCTCAACACAAAAAACATTATCTTCCAAACTAAGAAATTTTGTGGAAAATTTATCGAGGTAAATTTGTCTAACTTAATGAGGAGGTAAATTTTAAATTAACAAAATTTTCCATATATGTGACTTAGGATCCCTTATTCTCTTTTGACAATCCCCAAATTTCCTGAAAAGTGGGACACATTCAAAATTTTCAATAAGATTCGAGTGCATCTAATACATTTATTTGGAAAAATGATTCACTATGGTACAAATATCAGTTATATTTATTTAAGAACTCCTAACTCAAACAAAATGATTTTTTGGAATTACACACCTCTCCTATAGGAGGATACTCAGGATTTCTAAAAAATTACCACAGGGTCGAGAAGATTTTTTTTTGGGATGGCCTTAAATTTGATATTTAGAAGTTTGTGGCAGAATGTTTGGTTTTCCAACAAAATAAAGTTGAGACAATTAAGACGTCGAGTCTTTTACAACCATTAGCCATTCCTAGTCAGCATTGGGAGGAGGTCTCAATGGATTTTATCATAAGTTTACCCAATTTCAAAGGAAAGAGTGTCATCATAGTGGTATTTAATAGGCTTACCAAGTATGCACACTTTTCTGCACTATATCATCCTTTCAAAGCTAGTATAGTTGGTACTATATTTGTGGAAATAGTTCAAAAGATGCATGAAAAGCCAAAGATTATTGTAAGTGATAGAGATCCCATATTCACTAGAAATTTTTGGACAAAATTATTTTCTTATCTTGTTACTCAATTAGCCCATAGCTCATCTTATCATCCTCAATCTAATGGGAAAATGGAGATAGTGAACATATGTTTAGAAGGATATCTTAGTTGCTTTGTATCTAATAAACAAACACAATGGGTTAAGTGGTTACCCCTGGCAGAATGGTGGTATAACACTCCCTTCCATACTGCAACAAAAATGGCCCCATTTATGGTGCTTTATGGATATCATCCACCGTCCATCACATCGTATCTAAGAAACAATTCTAAGGTTCAAGTAGTGGAACATCACATTAAGCATGAACAATAATTTCTCGAACTCTTAAAGGATAAGCTAAATTTGGCGCAAAATCGAATGAAACAACAAGAAAATCAACATCGAAGTGAGAATTTTTGATGTGGTAGATTGGGTATTTTTATGGCTACAACCATACAAGAAAATGTCCCTTAAACAAGCTAAGAAGTATAATAAATTTTCAACCAAGTACTATGGACCTTACAAGGTGTTGCAAAATATTGGTACTATGGAATACAAATTGGAGTTGCATGCATCTTCGCAAGTACACCCAGTTTTCCATGTTTCATACTTAAAGAAGGTTATAGGTGGCATGTTGCTATGGCCCTTACAAGGTGTTGCAAAATATTGGTACTATGGCATACAATTTAGAGTTGTCTGCATCTTCGCAAGTACACCCAATTTTCCATGTTTGATACATAAATAATGTTACATGTGACAAATTCTCAGGTAAAACTATATTTCCATAACTTGACGAGGAAGGAAAAATCATATTGGATCCTAAAGAAATCATGGAAACAAGAATATGGAAGCTTCAAAATAAATCAGTTTCAAAGTATATCATTAAGTGGAAGAACTTACCTATTGTAGAATCCACATGGGAGGATGAGTATTTCATATAGAAGCATCTAGAACTACTCAAGCCTTGAGGACAACACATTTTTGAAAGAGAGGAGCATGTTGGGTACCTATAATACTAATGCAACCCCAATATTGTTATTGTTGTGCCCCATAGAATCCCACTATTGTTATTGTTGAGCCCTTGTTATATTATTTTTATGTAGGCACTAATTATATTTTGACCCTTTAGACTCTTATATATACCAAGGAGATCTTGTCATTTCAATCATCCAAGAATTGTTAATTCGTGTGATGTAAATGGAGGTTTCCCCCACGAAGTGGATTATTATCAAGTCGTTGATCTATATTTTCTTTTGTTTCTGCAATTATTTTGATTTGGATACATAAAAAAAGGCCGTTTGTCATCCTCTTCATGTAGCCATGTCACCATCATTTTCATTTTTAAAGGTGATCAACATATTTATCTTCATCAATGAACTTCCAAATTCTTCACATTGATGAACTTTGAAATTCTTCCTATAAACAACCTTCGAAATTCTTCATGTTAACGAACTTCAAAGTTGTTCACATCAATGAACCATGAAATTCTTATCATTGCTAAACTTCAAAATTCTTCTTATCGACAAACTCTGGAATTCTTCTCGTCTGATCATTTGAATTTCTTCTTCATCTTGAACTTCAAAATTTGTCATCTCCAAACTTATAAATTTTCATTACTAAACTTAAAATTTCCTCATCACTAGATCTAAAAATTATCTCATTGTTGAACATAACAATTTTTCATTAGTAAACCTAAAAAAAATCATCTTCAAACTTAAATATTCTCATCGTTGAAAATAAAAAAATTTCATCGATGAACTTCAATTTTTTGTCATCTCTAAACTTAAAAATTGCCTCATAAATGGACATAAAATTTTATCATCAACAAATTTAAAGAATTTCCTCATTGCTATACTTAAAAGTTGTCTCATCATCGAACTTAAAAATTGTCTCATTAGTGAACAAAAAAAAATATTATTGTAGAACTACAAATTTGCCTCATCGTCGACTTAAAAATGGTCTCAACATTGAATTTAAAATTTTTTCATCAATGGATAAATTTTTTTCTCATCAATGAACTTAAATGTTTGTTCTTTCAAAAATATGGGAATTGGTTCTTCAACTAACTTGAGGATTGTTTCTTCAACAAATTTCAGAATTGTTGTATTAGTGAACTTTGTCTCATCATCGAACTTAAAAATTGTCTCATTAGTGAACAAAAAAAAATATTATTGTAGAACTACAAATTTGCCTCATCGTCGACTTAAAAATGGTCTCAACATTGAATTTAAAATTTTTTCATCAATGGATAAATTTTTTTCTCATCAATGAACTTAAATGTTTGTTCTTTCAAAAATATGGGAATTGGTTCTTCAACTAACTTGAGGATTGTTTCTTCAACAAATTTCAGAATTGTTGTATTAGTGAACTCGATAATTTTGCATTGGAAAACTTATACAATTCTTCATTACTAGACTCCTTGATGGGGTTGAAAATTATTGATAGTGAAGGCTCGTCGGGGGCCTCGACATCCTCACCCACGCCACACAAGTCATAATAAAGTGTGACATGCATGCCTTCACCGGTAAGGGCGTGTCAAAGTTTCCGAAGATAGTGATGGTTATATCCATTAGAGAATTTTTTTGGTGCACTGTTGGTTGCTTAAGGTTATGGGACTAGAGGTGGTGGAAGTTATTGGGTGTTCGAACTTGTATGGTGGCATTATAGTTGTGCCAATCCTGCCCTTCAAGCCGGTTCAAGCTGTGAAGGAGCTTAAGCTAGCTCTGACGATGTTGTAAAATTAAATAAGGAGATCCATTGTAATCATGTGTGGGATTCGAGCTCGAGGTGGCTTCCTCAGTCTATTTGTTGTGTTTTTTAGCACGACCAAGTTGGTTGGGTTATGCTTTAATTCCACTTTCTTTAGTTTTCAAGGTGAATTATATTAGCAGACCTGTGGAGTTTCCATGGGCTCCCCTCTCTCCCCAGTCATTGCAAACATTTTTATGGAAGACTTTGAGAACAAGGCCTTAGCCACTGCACCTTTCCGTCTAAAACTATGGAAGTGTTTTGTGGATGATACATGTGTTATTTGGCCCCATGGACATGATAATTTAGAATTATTCTTCCAACATCTAAATATTCAAACTAACTTTATCAATTTTACTATGGAGGTCAAGAATAATGGTATCCTTCTATTCCTTGATGTTATACTTTCCAAAAATGATGATGCTTCCATTTTGCACCAGGTGTTTCATAAAAATACCTCCATGTTGAATCACATCATCATCTTGAACATAAAATAGGTGTTTTAAACACCTTGGTAACCTATGCATTAAGGATTTATTATGAGATCCACCTAAATGGTGAGAAAACCCACCTATTGGATGTTTTTAAGAAAAATGGTTATAAGAAATATCAGGTAATTAAGGCTTTCCAAAAATCCAGCCTAGGTCCTATACCAAAAAGGGACATCGCAAATTTTATCCCCAAAGTTCAAATTCCTTATATTCATGGAATCGCTAACGGGATTGCTCGCATTTTGAGAAAGAATTGGGTTTTAACCACCTTCAAAGCATTGAATACCATTTGGGGTATGCTTAAGTCTGTCAAGGATCTTGTTGACCCTTCTAACACGAAAGATTTCTACTTAATTTTGCGCTAACGTGGTGCTCCCTATGTTGGTGAAACAGACTAATTTGTTAATAATATGACTCAAGATCATGTTTTTGACACTAGATATTGTCATCCCATTCCTCTACTCTTGCGAATCATGTTGAAACAACCAAGCACAATATTTGCGTGGAAGACTTCAAAAGTCCTAGATAAGATAGACCACCATCATCACAAGAAGTTTAGAGAAGCCATTGAGATAATACTCTAGAAATCTGAACATATATGATAGTTTGAAGATTAGTAGAAACTAGATTCCTGCCTTTTCTTCCAGTTTTGCTTCCTCCTGAATCCTTTCTCTCCCCCTTCCTTTTCCGTTTTTCTTTTTGTTTTGTTTGTTTGTTTTGCTAGTGGAATAAGTGGTTGGGAAATCCTTATACTCGTGTGACACGAGGTTGATTCTTGTCTGATACCACTATAACCTCTAGGTGCAACCACACAACAACCATGCACAACTTATAGGTAAGTTGAGCTTTGAACTTGTGACCTGTGTAATGATACAAATGCCTTAATAATGTGTTCACTAGCCAACATGTCGCACCCCCAAGGGTTTTTCCCTTTTGTTTTATCATCCTTTTGTTTTCTTATATTTTTTTAAAATAAGTTTATTATTATATTTATGGATTAATATTTTTTTTTTGCTAATTAATAGATTATATACAGTAATATTTCATATATTATATTATATTATATAAGTTTTTGGCTTTTTCCTTTTATTAACATGTATCATATTTTTGGATATATTGAATTTAAAAAAAAAGGGTCTAAGTTTATTCTTTATAATATTTAATAATGTCATTTGCTATTTCTCTCACACACATATATTATTTTTCTTTTATCTTTTTTCTTTTTAATATTAATTTTGTTTTTAAATTATTTGGTCTTAGTTTGTTTGAATTATATTATTATTATTAGCATTTAAGTCCTTTAATTTTTTTTCACTTCTCTCTTTACGTTTATATTCTCTTTAATTATTATGAACATTTGAATTTTGATTGTCCCCTTTTTTTTTAATTTCCTACTTCCTAATGTTCAATTAACCTAACATCCCTTCTCCCCACTTCACTTCTCTCACTCATTTATCTCCCAGAGCTTGATCAAACTTAATATCTTTGTCCTGAGGATAGGCCACACTCGACGACTTAAAACATTAACCATAAAAACTTCGATGTGAGTAATCTGAAAACGCTAGAACAAAAAAAAAATATATATATATATAATTTACTATTAAAATTGGTAAACTTTTGGTGAGTATTATCTATTTAATCATATATATGTAAAAAATAAACGAATTTTAACCAAATGGGTGAATATTATTTTCAAA
Organism: Pinus albicaulis; assembly: GCA_034641835.2. NCBI lineage: Eukaryota > Viridiplantae > Streptophyta > Pinopsida > Pinales > Pinaceae > Pinus > Pinus albicaulis. The sequence continues at coordinate 1,014,278,310 of CM076578.1, forward strand.
AAATGTCCAAAAAAATAGCAATTAGCAAATTTTTTCCCTAAATTTTTTTGTGCTTATTAAGAAAGTAGTATATAAATATTCAAATTTAATTCTTAAATATATATTTATTTTTTCAAAAACAATATGATTTATATTATAAATAAATTAACAATATCTAATAACATTATACTTAGATATTGAGGTCAACTAATAAACAAACAAAATTTTTAGCTTTATGGTCAGGCTTAGACATAACAATAGAAAACCGAATACGACATTTGGTAGTCTTTGGTGAGACAAAAGCTCGAGATATTGCAAACTGTGGTTGATCGGTTTCAAGTTGCGATGGACAGTTTAATTGTTGAATCAGTGACTCTTGGAATCCTTAAAGAAGTATTTAGAATAGCAGACAACCCGTTAGGCGATTCGAGAATGCGGGACTTATGCAGAGAAATATGGACGATGCTTCTCCCTCACAAGCGGAATCGTCCAGGATAAACATGTTGGAAGCAGAAAATAATGACAATGGTTACTTTTGTCTAGGCGTTTTAATATATTTTTTGCAAGTACATGGTGTATCTAGGAGCCTTCTGGAGACTATAAAATAATAAGAGTCATAGTTATTAAATGGCAAGGTAGGAAAGGAAGTTTTGTTTTGTAATTTTGGAACACAACAAGTTGAAGACCTTGCTTCAAATCTAAAAGTGTTAGCTTGCAAATCAGTTGATTTAATATAAAATATAAAATAATCATTTCACATATATATTATTTTTTAACATGATTTAAAAGCTGAAATAATGTGTTTCAAATAAATAAATAATTAATTAAAAAAGACAAATTTTATATTTTTTAAATTTTAAACACATTATTTCAACTTTTAAATCTGGTTAAGAATATGATAAAGAAAATAAATTTCATATTTTTAAAAACTTTATTTTATCATTCATATATATATATATATATAATTCACCCTAAATTCATAACAGGTATGATATTCTTTAAATTTTAAAAGTTTGAGATATAATTTTATTTGATTTTTTTTCTCAATTTGTAATTAAATAATTAAGTTAAATGTTCAAAATTAAATTAAAACTGTTGTTGATTCTAATTTTTTTAGAAAGCAAAATGATTTCAATTCACTTGTTGGTTGCGCCAAGAGGTGCTCTTAGCCTAGTTTGAAAGAGATGTTGTAAAAGTCCTATACTACTTCATTAAACATTTTGACTTAGTCAAATTACATAAGATTAAAATTAAAAACAAAATAAAATAATAATTATAATTATTAATTAAACCAATCTACATCCATCTTAACTCCGGATCTACCAAGTGCTAAGAGGGATCAAATACAAAAGGAAGTTATTAATGTTCAATATTATATTACTATATAATATATGTATTTGTCTCTGTGTGTCTCTTTCTTCTTCCCTCTCTCTCCCCCCTCCATCTCCGTGTCTATCTCCCTCCCTCTCTCCTCCTCTCTCTCCCCCTCCCTCTCTCCTTCATCTCTTTATCTCTTTGTCTCTCTCTCTCTCTCTCTGCCTCTTGTTCAATTTTAGGGAGTCCTCTAAACTAATAATTACTTCTTGAGATCTTCATTAGGTTAATCCTTTTCTTCTGGTATTTTCATCATAAAGAAATTACACAAAAGATCTCAACATTAAAACAAAAAATGTCATGAGAATCATAAAGTGAAAACCACACAATATCACAATTATTTACCTTGGGAAATCCCACGTGGGGGAAAAACCCAACAACCTTTTCCTTAGATAAATCATCAAGTTCAACAAAGATACATCAGTCAAATACAAGGTAAAATATACCAAAAATGTAGCTAGGTCAAACGTTGACCAAATTGCCTCCTAGTGAAGTCAAGCTTGATCAGAATTTTGGTTTGCTTCTACATCAATGAATTTCGGTCCTGCAACTTGTCATATCTTAGAACAATTTGGTCCTGCAACTCATCCATCTATACCCAATACTTTTATCCTACAACTAGTCTTCATTACCATAGATACATCCTCCCTTTTCAACAAAAAATCATGCCTAAAACAATCTTCTTTTCATCCTCATATTAGGCTCTTCACTTGCCTCAGACAAATTTGAATTGCTAGCATAGGAGGAAGGTCGAATGAAACAAACACACACACACACACACATATTCTTTTGTTGGGCCGGATGGGTGCCTCTTAGGTTGGAGCCTACTTGAATATGAGGAGGGATGACTAGGCTTCTTTGGAGCCAAAAATTCAAATTTTATTTTTTTAAAAACGACATGAAGAACATGTCAAATATTTTTCTCTTTTGAAATAGCATGAACAACATTCTTTACAAATACATCAATGACTAAAATAATAATTATGAAGACCGATCATAGCAACGAAATTCAACACTCCCTCTTAGCTACAGAGGTATTCATAATGACTATCGAAATGTTATCATTTTGATATATTTCATTAAGGTTATAGCAAATCCAATGACCATAATCTGGTAAGAAAATGTGACCCATGGTAAAACAAGTTACCATAATCAGGTTAAAAATTGTGACACATGATAAATCAATAACATCAACCAATTACCATAATTAGACCAAAAATAATTGGCACATGGTAGAGCAACAACATCAAAAAGTTACCATAATTTGGGTAAATACCTCAAAAGAATGGTATATCCTCCCCATGATTTGGGTCGACACTTCAGACACATGGTACATCCTCACCATAATTTAGGCCAATACTTCAGCACTATGGTATATCCTCACCATAATTTGGGTTAGTACTTCAGACACATGGTGCATCCTCACCATAATTTGGGTTAGTATTTCATACCTATGGTATATCCTAACCATAATTTAGTTTAGTACTTCAGACACATGGTGCATCATTTAACATCAAATAGTCACCATAATTCTGGTCCATTTGACACATGGTATACATACTAGTCTTGGTTCACCATCATTCTGGTTGGTACCTGACACATGGTGCATCTCCAAATGCCACACTCTATCTGAGTGACGCAACAATGCTGAAATTCCGCCCCAAGGAGAGCTGGTCAACTATGACGTGGCTCTGTCAGCATCTCCCCTTGGTTTACCCACGTGGCTCTTATCTTCTTTTTATTTGATTTATCAATTTCAAAGAAATTGACAAATAAACATATTCACAACTTTCGAATGTTATATTATATTCCCGGCTTATATATATAATATCTCCGAACTTTATATTATGCCGCCAACCTTATAGCCAATGTTTAATCTTCGAAACTTATATTAAACCCATTCGCTGTGTAATAGCCATCGCACCGGGCCCCACCTCTACACTCGATGGCCCAATCAATCGCACGCACCGTACCAGTTATCTCCCGCGCGTCTTTATCCAACGATCACCGTTCGATGGCCCTCTCCCAAATCAACGGCTCGTACGCATATCGCTCGGTCTCCTGGTACGAACGTTAATGCGTGATGGCGCGCTCCGAACGGTGGTTTTCCGAGGGTCCACCTTGCCACGCGTCGACAGCTCTATGGAATCGCTCCGTGACCGGGAAATACCGCTTGCACACCAAAAGCGGTGCGATATGGGAAATCCGCCTCCTCAAATCCGCTCGTGGTTTTTTTGTACAGTGACTAACCAGGGTTCATTCGGGGTTGCATGCTCCTTCGTCTGCCTTAACTCAGGTTTACTACTCGGGTTGGAAATTCTAATTAACAACAAACAAACATAATCTCTTTAATAAGCGAGATTTTTAGTAAACAAAGTTCAGCGACCAGGTTTTACGCAGACTTCTTCTGTAAGTGGGGATTTATTCGATAGATCCTGTTCGAACAACTTGAGGGAATCAATTGGCAAGGAACGTGCAATCCACACGGTAGTTCAACCCAGTAATTATATATGCATGTAATTCAATCGTTTCGCAATTAAACAATCTCTTCACAGATAGAGGTTCGAGTCAATCCAATGGCAAAAGGGCTTGAAATCATTTAACTGGAAACAATTGTAACACACGGAGTTTATTGAAGAATCTCTCTATTCCTCCCTTCCTTTTCTCCCCTCTCATATACATCCGAGGGATTACATTTATATACACAAACATATGACTCTTCGGTTCCTCTGAGAGGACCGTTCTAGAATTTAAAGGTCTAATTACAATAATTCACTAACTGAAACTATTCGACTTCTACAAATCTAACTACTCTAAGTGAAATGGTCAGCTGAGGTATTGACACCTAGCTATTACAATTCGATGAATTCGAACCCCCCCGGCCACAACATGTGGACAAAACCTCCTACATTGTTGGCTAGTGTCTAATGCCCCTGCATCAGACTCCCGAGGGCAATTTTCTTCATGGGCTCTTGTCCATGAGCTCTTCCACTGATCTACCTATCTTCTGCAACATCCCTTCAGTCATCCAAGTGGCATCTTCCTCTGGCTTTTCCTTCCATTTGATCAAGTACTGAAAGTACTCTTGTCCTCTGGTCCTTCTGAATGGTCTTTTATCCAATATCTTCTCTGGTTGCAATGGTTGTGCTGGAGGTAGTTGTTCTTTCCAATCAACTTGTTCCTTGCCTGTTGATCTTTCTTCTGCACCATCATCCTCATACTTGTACAAATCTGCAACATTAAAGATAGGAGATATTCCAACATCAGGAGGTAATTCAATCTCATAAGCATTTGCAGAAAACTTTCTAAGTATCTTGCATGGCCCAATCTTTTTGAACTTCAATTTGTTATACTACTTCTTTGGGAATCTCTCCTTTCTCAAGTGTGCCAAAACCTGATCTCCTACTTCAAAATGAAATTATTTTCTGCTCAAGTCTGCTCTGGTTTTGTATTTGATGCTGCTGCCTTGTAGTTGCTGTTTCACTTGTTCATGTATGGCCTAAATCTCTAAGGAAAATTCCTCACCATCTGCACTCCTTAGCTCTGCCTTCCCCCGATTTCTTAACTCTGATATTCCTCTGGGGTCCATTCCATAAACAATATGGAATGGACTCTGCCTTGTGCTCCTGTTTGGTGAGTCGTTATATATGCATATTTTTCTTGGGGAAAAATATGATCCCACTGCTTGGGATGTTCTCCTGCAAGACTTCTCAACAAATTTCCCAAACTCCTATTCACTACCTCAGTTTGTCCATCAGTCTGAGGATGATAAGCTGAGCTGAAACTCAGTTTGGTACCAAGTTTCTTCCACAGTGTCCTCCAAAAATGACCCACAAATCTGGTATCTCTGTCTGAAACAATACTCTTGGGCAACCCATGTAATCTAACATCTTCTTTGAAGAACAAGTTAGCAACATGGGTGGCATCACTAGTTTTATAGCATGGAATAAAATGTGCCATTTTGGAGAATCTATCCACCACAACAAAGACTGCATCATTCCCTCTCTGAGTCTTGGGTAATCCTAGAACAAAATCCATACTCACCATGTCCCAAGGCCTGTCTGGAATAGGCAAGGGAGTGTACAATCCTGCATTCTGGCTCCTTCCTTTAGCATATTGGAAAATCTTGCAATTCTTCACAAACTTGTCCACTTCTGTTCTCATCTTAGGCCAGTAATAAAAGTGACTCAGCTGCTCATAAGTCTTATCAGTACCAAAGTGTCCAACAAGTCCACCACTATGCTTCTCTTTGATCATATTTTCTCTCATGGAACATCTTGGTACACACAATTGGCTTCTTCTGAATAACAAGTCCTCCTGCAGGAAATAATCCAGCCACTAGCTTCTATCTGTTAAAACAGTGTTACTACATGCCTCAAATGCTTCCTTAAAATCTGGATTTGTTTTATATAATTCTTTGAGAAAATCAAATCCTACAACTTCAAAATTTGTTTCTTGAACAAGCATGTGCCTCCTACTCAAAGCATCAACTACTTTATTGGCTTGGCCACTTATATGTTTCAAAACAAAATTAAAACCTTGGATATACTCAACCCATTTAGCATGCTTATGTTTCAACTTGGGCTGCTGTACAATATACTGCAAAGCATGATTGTCAGAATATAATACAAATTCCCTGGACATCAAATAATGTCTCCATTTCTTCAGCGCCTGAAAAATTGCATAGAATTACTTCTCATAAGAAGAATACCTTCTTCCAGTGTCATTCAGCTTTTCACTGAAATATGCCACAGGCCTGTCATCCTGACTCAACACAGCTCCATTGGCATGACATTTTACTTGAAATGGTTTAGTAAAATCAGGCAGAATCAAAATAGGCTTCTCCGTTATCCTTTGCTTCAAAACTTTAAAATTTCTTTCTGCTTCAGCAGTTCACTTAAATGGCTGTTTTCTCTTCTTTATTGTCTCAATTATGGGTGCATTAATCTTACTGAAGTTTCTTATAAACTTTCTGTAAAAACTAGCAAGTCCATGGAAACTTCTTACCTCAAAAACATTCATGGGTGAAGGCCACTCCACAATTTCCTTAACCTTTTCTGGGTCCATCTTTAATCCTTCTGCAGAAACAAAAAAACCCAAATACACCAACTCTTCTTTCATGAATGAGAATTTCTTCAAATTTATCAGCAGTTTCTCTTGGTGCAGCTTTTTCAAGACATGATTAAGATGCCTTAAATGTTCTTCTCTAGTTCTGTTGAAAACTAATATATCATCCAGGTACACTATCACAAATTTACCATTGAACTCTTTCAATACCTCATTCATAAGTCTCATAAAAGTGCTAGGTGCATTTGACAACCCAAAAGGCATTACCATCCATTCATACAGTCCTTCATTTGTTTTAAAGGCAGTTTTCCACTCATCACCCTCTCTTATTCTAAGCTGATGGTATCCACTTTTCAAATCTATCTTTGAGAAATATTTAGCACCACTCAAACAGTCCATTAAGTCCTCAACTCTGGGCAAAGGGAATCTGTACCTGATTGTGATCTTATTGATTGCTCTGCAATCAGTACACATCCTCCAGCCTCCATCTTTCTTTGGGCTTAATACTGTTGGTACTGCACATGGACTCAAACTTTCTCTGATCAGCCCCTTGTCCACCAATTCCTGTACTTGTCTCCTGATTTCCTCATTTTCCTTGGGAGTCATTCTGTAGGCTGCCTTGTTTGGCAAACTTGAACCAGGGATAAAATCTATCTGATGGCTGATCTTTCTCACAGGTGGCAGCTCATCAGGTAAATCATCCACAACAATGTCACAATAATCATCTAACATCTCTTGGATTTCTATTGGCAAATCAGAAATCTTTGTAGAAGTAAGAACTACCTTGGGCTTGCAAACTAAAGCAAAACTTACCTCTTATTCTTCTATCTGCTGCAGATATTCCTTCCCACTCAGCAACAAGGTCTTTGGATCAATCACTCTACTAGATGGCTCTCCTTCTTCCATGGGTATTAATATATGGTGTACCCCATCTTTGAAGAACTTGTAAGTGTTCTTCTTGCCATCATGCACTGCTGCTCTGTCAAACTGCCAAGGCCTACCCAGCAGTTTATGACACACATCCATGGGCATTACATCACACAGGACCTTATCTTTATACTTGCCCATTTGCAGCTCTATCTCACACTGTTCTTTCACAACCAGTTGGTGCCCCTTATGTAGCCAGGACACCCTGTAGGGAGTGGGATGCTCCCTTGTCTTCAACTTCAACTTCTCTATCACCTCAGTGGAAACCAGATTGTCTGTGCTGCCACTATCAATGAATAGCTGGCAGCATTTCCCTTGGACTTTGCATATGCTCCTAAACAAAGTCTTCCTTTGTGCAGGCTCAGTGACCTCTTTAGCTTGCTTCAACAGGACCTTATTAACCACCAAGGATTCTCCCCTCTCTGGAAGAATTTATTCTTCAATTTCTGCCTCTTCTACAGCCTGGGAAACAACAACATTTCTTGGACCAGCATCCACATTCTCTGGACATTCATAGTGCTTGTGTCCCACTTGCTGACATCTATAACACCTCAATTCTCTACCTCTGCCTCTGTCTCTGCCTCCTCTTCCTTTTCCTTTGTAAGAACCCCTTCTGCCCCTTGCATCATCCTTTGCAGATGCATTCTGAGGTGAGCTACTGTTAGCTCCATCCCTGGGTGTAGCAGGCTTTCCTCTACCACCCTGACTTCCCTTTCCTCGGAAAGTACCTCTCTTCTTGGCAGACTATTTCCTCAGGAGTTTCTCCTCTGCTTTCAAGGCCATATGATAGGCCTCTTCCACTGTCTTAGGAGACAGGAGACCAATCTCATCTTGGATCTCCATCTTGAGACCATTCACATATCTGGCAGTCTTCTCTGGTGTGTCTTGGAATTGCCCAACCCTTATGCTTACTCTGTAGAATTCCTCTGTGTATTCCTTTACTGTCAGCAACCTCTGTCTCAGGTTCTGCATTTGCTTATATAATGTTAGCTGGTAATCACTAGGCAAGAATTTACCTTTTAATTTAGCCATCATTCTGGTCCAGCTCTTGATAGGTTGCTTGCCAACTCTCCTCCTCTCTGCCTGCACTCCATCCCACCAAAGTGCAGCATGTCCTTTCAGCTTTGTTACTGCAAACTTGACCCTTTTATCTTCACTTATTTCTTCATAATCGAAGCATTTGTTCATTTCATTTGTCCAGTCTATTAGTTCTTCTAGATTCAGTCCCCCTGCATAACTCGACACTTCAATTATGGGCTTAACTGCAGACCCGAGAACAGTTCTAAGGAGCCTCATGTCAGGAGGAATCTCAACATTTTCTTCAGCTTCTTCTATTTCTGGTTCGCTGATGTCTTCAGGATCTGCGGGCTGTCTTCACTCCATGGCATCCATTCTGGCCTCGACCCTCTGAAACATCCCCAACACCTTAGCGTTGGCAACAGGCCTCCTTCTGCTAGCACCTCTACCAACTCGGATTGCCATGTCAACAAAACAACTTCAAACAACACCTCTGATACCACAAATGACGCAACAATGCTGAAAGTCCGCCCCAAGGAAATCTGGTCAACTGTGACGTGGCTCTGTCAGCATCTCCCCTTGGTTTACCCATGTGGCTCTTATCTTCTTTTTATTTTAATTATCAATTTCAAAGAAATTGACAAATAAACATATTCGCAACTTTTGAATGTTATATTATATTCCCAGCTTATATATATAATATCTCCAAACTTTATATTACGCCGCCAACCTTATAGCCAATTTTTAATCTTCAAAACTTATATTAAACCCATTCATTGTGTAATAACCCTCGCACCAGGCCCCACCTCTACACTCGATGGCCCAATCAATCACACGCACCGTACTAGTTATCTCCCGCTCGTCTTTATCCAACGATCACCATCTGATGGCCCTCTCCCAAATCAACGGCTCGTACACATATTGCTTGGTCTCCTGGTATGAACGTTAATGCACGATGGCGCGCTCCGAACGGTGGTTTTCTGGGGGTCCACCTTGCCACGCATCGATAGCTCTATGGAATCGCTCCGTGACCGAGAAATACCGCTTGCACACCAAAAGCGGTGTGATATGGGCAATCCACCTCCTCAAATCCGCTCGTGGTTTTTTTGTACAGTGACTAACCAAGGTTCATTCGGGGTTGCGCGCTCCTTCGTCTGCCTTAACTCAGGTTTACTACTTGGGTTGGAAATTCTAATTAACATCGAACAAACATAATCTCTTTATTAAGCGGGATTTTTAGTAAACAGAGTTCAACGACCAGGTTTTACGCAGACTTCTTTTGTAAGTGGGGATTTATTCGACAGAGCCTGTTCGAACAACTTCAGGGAATCAATTGGCAAGGAACGTGGAATCCACGCGGTATTTCAACCCAGTAATTATATATGCACATAATTCAATCGTTTCGTAATTAAACAATCTCTTCACAGATAGAGGTTCGAGTCAATCCAATGGCAAAAGGGCTTGAAATTATTTAACTAGAAACAATTGTAACACACAAAGTTTATTGCAGAATATCTCTATTCCTCCCTTCCTTTTCTCCCCTCTCATATACATCCGAGGGATTACATTTATATACACAAACATATGACTCTTCGGTTCCTCTGAGAGGACTATTCTAGAATTCAAAGGTCTAATTACAATAATTCACTAACTAAAACTGTTCGACTTATACAACTCTAACTACTCTAAGTGAAACAGTTCGCTGAGGTATTGACACCTAGCTGTTACAATTCGATGAATTCGAACCCCCCTAGCCACAACATGTGGACAAAACCTCCTACATTGCTGGCTAGTGTCTAATGCCCCTACATCACTGAGTAATTATGGGCCTAATGGTAAATCACCTTGATGTTGAAAAGCCACACTATATCTGAAAAATTATGGGCCTCTAAGACCATTCTTCCTAATTATATTCAATATACTTGACACAAGAAGAATGAATGTCTTATGTCAAACCATTCTCTCTAATTCAGGTCAATATAATTGACACTGAGAGAATTTTGGTCCTTTACCAGACCATTCTCCCTAATTTAGGTCAATATAATTGACACAGAGAGAATGTCAATCCATTATGTTATATCATTAGTACTCCCTCTCACTGAGAGAGGCACTCAACAAATTCAAGCTTGTCCATGAAGTTTCTTTAAAATTAACCCAAGGACAGAGGATTTTCCAACAATCTGTTATACTATAGAATAATATAGAAGCCACTTTTCTTCTTTTTGTACCATGTCTTGGTACTAAATCTCATGGTGCTTTGACCTTTCATTATGGTCATCACCTGTCATTATGTTCATCAGCTGCAATTGATCAAGATAATTCTGCAAGTAGACTTTGAAACCATACTACCTCTCATCTTGCCAATCTAGCTTCAATATATATGGACACTGCAATAATGAGTGTGATAGATGCTTTCTTCATGCTTAGCTAAGAATTCATAACGGATCCAAAATTGATTCAATATCTTGATGAAATTTTTGTGTCTTCCACACTCTACCCAATCTAAATCTCCAATTTTAGTTCACTACTCAAAGAATAATTTATTTTTCCATGACCAAGTGTACCATGTTGGTATTCCAAACCATGTTGGTTATCATGCATTAGATCATAAAACTAATCACCTTCCTTTCACTGGGTTCATCACCACATCTGCTTTTATGTCACCCTGACTAGGTGCTCCCTCTCACATTGAAACATATCTCGTTGTGGTAATTTTGGTTGCTCCCTTTTCATTGTTGTATTTTAGTATATTAGATATCTAGGCTGACAATGTTAATGAAAATAAATTAGAGGTATACTCCATTTGAAGCTAAAGTAAAGCTCTCTGACTGCTCCCTCTTCCACAATTGCTCCTTTTGACACGAGTCTTTCTACTTTTGTCAGAGACGGATCATATAATATCAAGACTCATCAGATATTCATCAATCAATGAATATAAAATTTCTACTTGTGATCGTACAAATCCTTCTTTAATCATGATACTTCTTCTCTTGCACCTCAAAATCCCAATGTAGCTCTATGTACACTTCTTTCTCTTCAATTATTTCATCGAGGGAAGCAATTTCTGCATTCACTTGGTGAAACTTCAAAGCCATTGTAATAGTTTAACATAAGTGTACCTCTCAATCTTGGAGAAAATATATTATAATGATCCTCTCCCTCTTTATGGGAGATTCTTCTATTCAACTCTTGCTTTGTACTTGTCTATGCTACCATTTGTTGCATGCATAATTCAAACTTTCTAATCTACTAGCTACCTTTGAGCTCGGATTTCATCTAGCACAATATCTCTCGACTTAACTCACAATTCAAGGAAAGCCCTCTCATCACATGCTTTGCTTCGTTCTTCCACTTCTTCCATCTGCTTCCAAAGCCTTGGAAAATTTCAACATGTACTTGCAATCCTCACTAGGAGGCCATGGAAAAACAATTACGACCAAGCAAAAAATACAAAGAAGAGAGAAATAAACAATAAAAATAATAATAATCAAATATAATACTTATCTTTTGAGAATATTAGGTAATGTTAGCTCCCTCTTGATCTTAGCCTTCTTACATCAAGTTAGCAATTTTATTAATATCATCCACATCATTATCATTATGTCATTTCTTAAGCGCTAAGGTTTCTTCTTTTAGCGAAAAAAATGATCTAAATCCAATCCTAGGGTTTTGTCCATAAACCCTGAGACTTACTTATTCAAGCCTTATTGCTTTCTAGGGCTTACAAACCCTTGATATTCAATTCTTCAAAACCCTAGAATCACAATGTCCTTGATCCAATATTAATCAATAAATGATGCCCAATGATGATCCTTGCTCACTCCAAACCAAGTAACCCTGCTTTCTCAAAATCATTGTAACAACACCATAATTTTTTCCTTATATATTTGTTCTAAATAATAAAATTTATCATTCTAGGCTAAGAATTATATTAAGCACCCAAACATTCATAGCAATAGATGCAATATTTTTCCATGGCATCAATACCTTCTTTGCAACAAAAAATTTAACCAAAAACTTTAATCTAATATATTTTATATCCTTGGCTTGCTATAGTACTAGCTTTGAAAATGACTGTTGAGATTCAACAAGATGATGAGCTTAGTGAAAAGAGTCGCCTTCACTAAGTGGGCCCACGGGCTATTTTTGGCGCAAAGTCTATTTCTAGACTATGTCTATTTTTAGACATGTCGATCATATTCTATGAGTTGCATGATGCTATTTGTGGATGGTTGGTCAAGTTGGAAAAATACATGGACTTCTATTTTTAGAAATTTTGGGTGGAGTCTAAAAAAAATATGTCAAATATTATTAGCACTTAATAATATTTGGACTCTAAACATTATCTTATTCTCTTGAGCACTTCAATTCAGTGCACAGATGTGGCACAAAATCTGACAGAAGGAATTACGCTATTCCTGAGGGTTTACTAGAGCTATTTCATGGAGGACTCAGTTAGAACTCAAGTGGCAGAGTTATGACATAGTTGGAAGAAGTAGTTATGGAGTTGTATTCAGTTTAACTCAGTTAGACTCAGTTGAGCTAGTTGTATCTAGTCTAACTGATTGATACACTAGTGAGAGTGGAGTGAATTAATTAGTAAATTCATTCAAAAATAATAACTCATTAATCAACTGAACAATACATCAGTTAACTACAGTGCATGGCAGTTTCAGTGGAGACCAGTGGAGAGATAGGTGAAAGGGAAAGATAGACTATTAGTTGTGACTATAGTGATGCATTGATTGCATCCAACACTCAATGGAGATGCCAATGAGGATTGCATGAGCAAGGCTGGAGCAATTCAAACTCATTCAGATCCATTCTCTAGCAGGGATTGCACAGTAGAGGCAGGCTAGCAGGTGGCAAAGATCGGTGGATGGATTTGCAAGATCGGGCCTGATTAGTGTGTAGCGATTGTATTGTACTGAGAGCTTGATATGATCAGCTTTGTATGAGGATTTTTACATGATCTCTATGAAATATATTATATACAGATAGTTGGGGTTTTCAGCTTCAGGCTTTCCCATTAAACAATTGTGTTAATGTGTGTGAATTTTTATTGTTTCATGTGTGCATTGCAATCTTGATTTAATTTCCACAAATGATCAATGGTGGAATAGATTTTGTATTTTGCATGAAGTTAAAATAGTGTGAGATCAGGAGAATCTTGGACATATAACACATAAGTTATATAATTTCTACAATGACTTTATCCAGGGAGCCTTTGATTTATGCGTTTGAGGAGGGAATTAGCTTCTTTTTCATTTTGAATGCCCCTTCATATAATTGCACTCAAGATATTTGAGCCAAATGGATTTAATAAGTGATATTTGTTAACTCCCTTACTTCCAATAGCATGGTATGATCCTTAAAAGGCAACTAGGCATATTCTAGACCTTTTTTTGACAGAGTAAGGTTCAATAATGTATTGCTCCATATAATGCAACATTTTTCAAGGAAACACACAGTTTCATTATTTGAATTATTGGTTCATAGATCTTTCTTTATGAGACTTTGTCTTGCTTTGATAAAAAATTTGAATTAACAATATTTCTTGAGTATGATGGGAGATCATTTGTGAATCTTTGAAGGGTGAATAGACCTATTCAGAAGTCACCAATAGTTCTTAATGGATTATTTTATAATCCCTAACTATTCACAATCCTTTGACTAAGGAATAAGCTACAATCTTCCATAAAAATTGGAAACTTTGTCCTTCCATACTGTAATTTCTAAACATGTTCTATGCCATTTTAGATTAGGGCACACAATACTAAAGGAGATAGAACATACTAATAGATCGATAGAAGACAAGCCAAAACAGAGATGAAGAGTGGTGGCGTTACGGCGATCAGCAGGATGCTTCTACCAGCAAAGTCTCCAATAGGTCATTTAGCCAAGCGTGTCACACATAACCCCAGAACAACACAAACAAAGAACAGTCCATAGATACGCAACTCCAATGCTATCCAGAGAGAGAGAATTCCTCCACACAATGTGTGTCAAATGAACTCCAAGTCTCTCCAAAATATAGGCATCTTTGGGGGTGTGTGACACGTCCTTTAAGACATTTAAGTCTATATTTTATTCCAAGCCGACCTAGCACATAAGTGGAATAAATTCAAAGTACATGTTCTGCTCATCCGATCGAGATGATATTTAGATACATCTTACACCTCTCCGAAAGAGGAATCAAATAAAAATATTGGGATCGTCATCTGAGTAGCACAACCCAGAGTTTGGACCTAGTTGTCCAATTTTAACACTCCCTCTCAACTAGGGAGAACTTCGTCCACTAGTGCAATCCAAACATCGTGCGTCATCCCACCATAACTTGCTTTGCTGGCCTCTTTATTTCAGAACAGAAGTGGTTCAGTCACAAAGACATCATACCCTGCTAACAGATTCAGCCCAGAGGTCTGAAACCTCTATAGGACTCACAAAGAGTCTCATACCAACCCCAAGTTGGTTTACCTGACCCAAAGTCAGTTGGAGGTCCGAAACCTCACTAGGACTCAAGAGAGTCATATACTAATCCGAAGTTAGTTTCACTGACCCAAAGTCAGTTGGAGGTCCGAAACCTCACTAGGACTTGATCCCAGATCAAGTGGTTGCACACGTGCCATCCTAGACATAGAGAGTACGACAATTTCGGATGCGTCCATCAATCTTTGCTACTAGTCTCTAGATTTTCCCACCTCATTGGCCAAATGAGAGGTACTTCCCCTGAGCCCTGAACTCAATGGGTTGGATGCATACGGGGCACAAATAATGAGAGGTGAACCAACTCAAAATCACAACGTTGGGGCCCAAACACAACAACAAGGTTCGGCAAGCTAGCCTTGTGGTTTCTTATAGCTCCGAGAAGCTATCCCCAAAGTCTCCCAGAGCTCATTGTCCAACAGGATCCACATCATAGGGTCATTCCATGATTCCAAGATTCTCACAGAAGGTTAGGAACATGACCTTCCCCAAGGGAATTTTGAGAATATCTGCGACCTGCTCATCAGTTCCTATATGATCGAGCCTTACGGAGCCTCATTGTACCATATCCTAGATAAAGTGGTACCAGCCATCAACATGCTTGGATCCTTCATGGAACATGGGATTCTATGACAAACGAATCCCCCACAAGTTATCACAAAGGATAACATTGGCATCTAGCACATGCTCGAACAGCTCACTGAAGAGCTTTTGCAACCAAGTGACTTCACAACAGGCCATACATGCTACAATGTATTTGGCCTCAGTGGTGCTCAAAGCTACCGAATTTCGTTTCCTGCCCAAAGCAGATCTACGTGTGAAGCAGCATCCAGATGTGCTCTTGCGATCTGCCACACTGCCAGCCCAATCGACATCAGTATATCCAAGGAGTTTCATGCTCTCAACAGTGTATCTCAGCCCATGGTCTATCATGCCCCAGAGATATCTCAAGAGTTTCTTGGCACCAACCCAGTGAAAGTGATGAGTCTCAACCATCTGTTGACTCAAAGTGTTCACTACAAAACATATATCTAGACGGGTGTTCACTAAGAAAATCAGGGCCCCTACAAGTTGACGATACTCGTTAGGATTAGACAATATGGGCCCAGTAGCGCTGCCACTCAACTTCTTGAAGTTGAGATCCATTGGTGTCGACACGGACATACAGTCCACCATACCAAATCTTTCCAAAAACTTCACAATGTATTTTCCTTGAGAAAGGAAAATCTCGCCAGGTCTCTGCCAGACCTCCATGCCTAGGAAGTAGTGCATCAGTCCTAGGTCCTTCATCTAGAACTCAGCATCGAGCTCCCTCTTGTACTGATGAATGAGAGGGTCAGCATCAGTCAGGAAGAGATCATCCACATAGAGAACTAGAAAGAGAGGCTTTTATCTATCAACCTTGAAGTAATCAGCATTACTACGAGTGAAGCCCAGATTCAGCAGGTAGCTATCTATCCTCTCATACCAAGCTCTGGGTGCTTGCTTTAGCCCATAGAGGGATTTCTTCAACCTACAGACATGGGTGTCTCGATCCTGGACTTTGAACCCCAGAGCTTGCTCTACATATACCTCTTCCTTTATCGCATCATGCCAAAAAAATGGTCCTTACATCCATTCGATGAAGATTCCGTCATTGCATAGAAGCAAGGGAAATAATAGATTATAGGTGAAATAATATTCAGTGCCTTCCTAGAGAGGTCTCAGGCAACACAATTTCCCATCAGATCCATGCTTGATCTTATATCGTGGTGACAACAACTTTGTTTCGTGATCTAGGAACCATATCCCAGACATCATCCTCGCATCCTTCCAGGCTTGATGCTCTGTAGCTTCTTCAAATGATCCAGGCTCATATTGTACTTATGGCAGCTAGATACCCTTGGTATTTATATGGCTTCTTGGTTTTCCTCTCAAATTTCCCCCTCTGAAGCCATATGTCTCTGAGCCATGAGGATATTCTTTCGTTCAACAATGGTATCCACTTAGGAGCATATACAGTTGTATTCTCCCTCTCAATGCCAGCTTCTCTCGAGAGTGAAGACATCTATTTTAAATGAGTTCATCCCAGACACCAACTTGGAAAGGGAGTTTTTCACTTAGGGGCCTGAAGCTTATTCTCCCACTGTCAAAGCCATCAAGAATCATAGCCATACATTGTCATATAGTTGTCATGCATCTTGACACGTATCATATACTGTCATATCATTAATTTCAGTGATGCCATATAGAAGATATCAATCTTCATGGTTATATATTTTTCATGTGCCTCTGAAGGTACCACAGATATAGATTCTACCAGCTGTCATATGGTGAGGTTATACATACTCTGTCATAACCCACAGTTTTTGTTAAGGCCCTAAACACTCCAATAGCTGCCTAGAGGACTCTGGCTTCACCTCCACAAGATTCTCCTCCCTTTGTTGTTCACGATGGAAGATTTCATCTGGGATTCAAGAGATTTCACACAGAGACAACACATAACTCCGCTCCTGTCAATGGTGTTTGACCCCATGCCAAAATTCACTTGAATTCTCCTTTGTCTCTTTGCGTTATGGTCATAGACATCATTGTCATAAGATGACAAGATCATGTTGAGAATTGGGCAACAAATTTGTGTCCTTAACCTCTCAGATCCATCCTCGAATCAATATCTGCATCTGGAAATGCCATAGAAAGGACGTTGTTTAATAAACAACACTAAGCTTTTTTTTGCAGTTTCTAGGCTGATCTCCGCTCCTGCACTTGATCTATCTTCTTCTTCAACTTCTTATAAATATATTGCGCTAGTTTTGAGTATGGAAACCTAATTTATTTCAGATAATGTGCAGCAATCACATTGGTATTATTTCTCCCCATATCCATAATTTCGTCGAAGCCTTCAGAGCTTTTTTTTTTTTTTGTTCATTGGGACACGCTGCAAATTGCTGCAAAATTATTTGACCATGAACAACATACCTCTCTATGTCTGTCAAGTTAGATGAGATATAAGTTGATTCACCTTTGTCTAGGTCTGCCAGTTTCCTTATCACATCTGAGAATGAAAGCTTGGAAGCACGGCCCTGCTCCTTCAGCATTACAATTACTGTAATTGCAAGTCTAGATGTTTCTAGCACAAGCTTATACCAAGAAGAATAGTACCTAGAGGGCTTCCTAATTCTGTACCAGGCTCCATCTGTGTGAGAGTATCTTTGCTCCAAATTCAATCAGCCATTCCTTGATTGCACTTTTCCTTCATATTTATGATTCCGCCACGAGTCATCATCAAGACAATATCCATTGTCATCATCTTCAATCATGATCCCTGAACCAAATATTTCAGTATCTGTTTCAGTGTCACCAAGAATAGGACGAGGTTTTAATGAAACAAGTCAATGCTTATTTTAAACATTCACTGATGGTTTTGGGAAATGGACCGGGTCACCCGAGCCACTAATTCATCCAACCCTAGCTCAGGCATGCCGCCTTCAGGTTTTGACAAAGCACGATAAACCTCGACACACAACATTTCTTTCTGTTGTAAAATAGTTAAGAATTTCTTGTATGGACCCGCAGGCTTGACACAGATGAATTTCGTTGCACTCATTGTGAGCCAAAGAATGGGAAAGCCATCCTCATACGCCTAATACCCTCGCAACGAATCCATTTTGATTTGATCATCGAACCATTCATTGGAAAAATATAACCTGAAATGTAAAGGTTAATTTCATTTACCATTTACGATGCTCGTCATGGACAGTAAAATCCGTTAAACACCGTTGCGGAGGACCCTCGTCTGAATCTTCGACATCCTGATCTGTGAGTGAAATAGCGAGTTCCTCCTCTTCTATTGTTCGAAGCTTCTTGTCTTCAGTAATTTACCTATTTTTATCAAGACAAATCTTCTTCTTTTTTCTTGTAATGCATTCCTGTAGTTGTGCGCTTGGTTGCTTTGTAATTGAATTCCGCTCATCGACACCTTGAACCTATCACAGTCTCTACCCGACACCAAGTCTCTATGCACTCTTTCCGACCTCAGAACTTCTTACCTGTAGAAAGAATGTATGTCCAACGAATTCGAGCATTGGACACAATTATTTGCTGCATAGTGCCTCCCTGTTGCTTCTACAGAACCAAGAGGCATAATTTTCCTTGCATAGATTAATCCGACCGTTGCGGTGGCCAGAAATCGTAGACGTCCCAGATTTGTGCTTACGCACATCACACTTGCGTGATCGTGAAATGGCGGTATCTTCATTTCATTGATCCTTCCAGGCATCACATGAATTAATCACCCATGGCGTGGACAGGATTAGTTGTTTTGTGACTTGGCACAGAGACATTTTATCTAATTGTCTGAATTATACCGTAGACTTCTGTCTACCGTGGCTTTGGATAATATCTGTGGAAGAGTCAGCTTGAACTCAAGCAACACATTAGAAAAAAATATACCCAACGTTGTATGACTCCCGCTTGCCTCAGGAAACTTCCAGATTAGGGCAGCAAAAACATACAGAAAGTTTTCTGAAGCCTGCGTCCTATCACAAAGGAATTCGGTAAGAAACGCAGGAAGTCGTTTTCAAAAATTCACTCTTTTGAAAATTTCTTGGCCATAAATAATTATTTGGCCCTAAAGTAGTTTAAACCTTGCTCCTTTAAACAACCCTCAGCAGATTCGTACTTCACATGTCTTAATGCTGCCTACAACTATTTTCTATGGCTTGCGGCATAACATAGCAACTTGGTGTAGCTGCGGCCTCAAATAAATCAAATATAAACAAAGCATGGGCTGCCCTAGATTCAGAACAAGATGGGCTTTGTCTTCTCCTTAGCTCCGATACCATGTTAATTTCTGAACATGTAAATGCCATTTCAGATTTGGGCACACAATACTGAAGGAGATAGAACATACTAATAGATCGATAGAAGATAAGCCAGAACAGAGATGAAGAGTGGTGGCGTTACGGCGATCAGCAGGATGCTTCTATCAGCAAAGTCTCCAATAGGTCATTTAGCCAAGCATGTCACACATAACCCCAGAACAACCCAAACAAAGAGTAGTCCATACATACGCAGCTCCAATGCTATCCAGAGAGAGAGAATTCCTCCACACAATGTGTGTCAAATGAACTCCAAGTCTCTCCAATATATAGCCATCTTTGGGGGTGTGTGACACGTCCTTTAAGACATTTAAGTCTATATTTTATTCCAGGCCGACCTAGAAAATAAGTGGAATAAATTCAAAGTACATGTTCTGCTCATCCGATCGAGATGATCTTTAGATCAATCTTACACCTCTCCGAAAGAGGAATCCAATAAAAATATTTGGATCGTCATCTGAGCAGCACAACCTGGAGTTTGGACCTAGTTGTCCAATTTTAACACATACATACTGAAAATGCTTTCAATGATCTTTAAGCACTTTAATATGAGGTTCTTAAATTTGACCTTCATTTGTAGATCTATAAAAGAATGAAATTGATAAATACCTCAAAAATCAAACCTTGGACTATAGAAACTATTCTTTCATTTTTTTGAACTTCAAGTTTTATTGCAACACTTGCAAATGGCCTCTCCCAATCCAAGCAGTCACAAAGACTTATTAAAGGAAATATAGTATAGATTTAGAATCAATGACTCAATCTGATCTACCTGACTTTCAAGGCAATAGAAATTCAACCTACAATGTGATATATGATTTTGATCCTTTGAAGTGATACAAGCTCGAATCCTTAAAGAGTTTAAGGGACTTGGCCCTTTTAATTCTTAAATTCTGGAAATGACTTAATCTATCGACCTCAACTTCTTTATAACCATAGTAATAACAAATATTCTTGTGAATGCTTGAAAAATGGTGACCTTGCATCTGAGACTTATTTAGAATTATGCCTTAGATGTTGAGGCTCATATTTCCTTAGTCTGGAGGTATTTGCAACAATTATCACACAACCTCAGCCTTATAAGACTACTTTGTCAACTTACTGAAGCTTTCTGACCTTTTTAACTTTCTGAGGTAACTTAAACCTGAGGTTTTGAGATTCAACCTTATATAATAAGATCCAAGGCCTACTCAACCCACTGATATGAACTAAATTTATTCAAAAATTGATTCTTCTCCCAACTATGTTACCACCTTCTCTCTTAGTACCAAGGATGTGGTCCAATGGTTAGGTGGGGAGTGTTGGTCCCCACATTTATTGTGGTCCAATCCCAGACACAATTATGTATGCCTGAGAGCTACTATAGGCACAATTTATTCAGTTAAAAAAGGCTTAAGGGTGAATCATGATATTTACTTATAATAATTCTCAGTACATGATTAAACTGCATCTTACCTGAGACAAAATCTAAGACCTTCACATCTTTAAATAAAGGCTATTCAATTTACTTCGATGGGTTTGAGACCTTCGATCTATCAATCTGAATGAGGATTATTTCAGCCTCTTATAAGACCTAAAGCCTTGATTCCATTAACTTTCGGCCTTGAAAAAATCACATACAGATTCTTGATATGTATATTTATTCTCCTTGCAGATTCTGACTAGGGCTTCTTATGGCACAGTGATTGAACAAGCTTGAAACAAATATGATTCCTCCTTTTAGGTCTTTCCTTCACCATAAGCTCTAATACCATGTTGATTTTTAGGGCATCCTCTAAACTAATAATTACTTATTATTTTTTTCATTAGGTTAATCCTTTTATTGTGATAATTCCCATCTTAAAGCAATTACACATAGCATATCAATAACAAAACAAAAATTCCATAATAATCATAAAGATACAACCACACAAAAACACGAGTATATCAATAGAGATAAATTAGTGAAATGCAAGGTCAAATAGACCAACAATGTAGCTAGGTCAAACCTGGAAAAAATTGCCTCCTAGTTAAGTCAAGCCTAATTAGAATTTCAGTCTACTTCTTCATCCATGAATTTCTATCATACAACTTATCATACCTCAGAAAAATTTGGTACTGAAACTCATCCATTTATACCCAAGACTTCGATATTGCAACTAGTTTTCATTACCAGAGACACGTCTTCCCTTTTCAGCAGAAAATGATGCCTAATATAACTTTCCTTTCAACCTCAGATTAGGCTCTTCTCTTGCCTTAGAAAAATATGAATTTATTTCTTAGGAGGGAGGTCAAATGGTGTATATATATAGTATTTTGTTGGGATGAATACGTTCCTCTTAGGTTGGAGCTGACATGAATAGGAGAAGGGATGGCTTGGCTTCTTCAATGCAAAAAAATCAATTCCAAAAAATCAAATTTTCTTCTTTTAAAAATGACATGAGGAACATGTAAAATAATTTTCTCTTTTGATAGTAGCATGAAGAGCACACTTTACAAAAACATCAATGATTAAAATAATAATTATGAATACCAACCATAGCTACAAAATTCAACATCTCTCCCTCCCTCTTTTTGTCTCTCTCTTCTTCCCCCTCTCTCCCCCTGCCATCTATATCTATATCTCCCTACATCTCTAATTCTTTGTCTCTTCATCTCACCCCCAAAAAACACACACACACACTCTCTCTCTGTATTTATCTATCTCTCCATTCCTCCCTCTCTATTCCTCTCTCTTCTTCCCTCTCTTCCCCCTCCATTTATATCTTTATCTCCCTCTGTCTCTCCTTCTTTGTCTCTCTATCTCACACTCAAAACATACACACTCTCTCCATATATATCTATATATCTATCTCTCCATCTCTCTCTCTCTCTTCACCTTCTCTCTCCTCTCTCTCTTCCCTCCCACTCTCCTCTCTCCCTCACTCTCTCTCTGTTGTCAAGGTAAATCCCCTCTACGGACAGATGTGATCTCTCTATACCTATAGTGGGTCTAGCAACAGGAAATTATTTCTAATGAAAATGTCTCTTAACTAACATTTACAATGCGATGAGGAAAGATACATAAATACCTTTTTCCCAATGCTTCACTTGAGTCCGTTGATGATGACCTTGATCCGCTATCCTTGTAGGCCCACTCCCTGCTACTAATGACATGCGAATACCTGTGTATGATCAAGAGACAACAACAAACGAATACAATACATAATAATCGTAAACATTAGTTATCTAGCAGATCAAGGAGTACCATAATATTTATATAAACATTTAGAAAAATATAGAAAGAAAACATCAGATGTTATTATGGATAAATACAAAAGGAGAGATTACAACCCCGACCTTGATGTTGGAGGCATCCTTTGGTGAAAATCCAAGTCCTTCACTAAAGCTCAAAAGCATTCCCTCTCCGAAACACTTCGGCGTTAACACAATGTGAGGATGCAAGGGAACGAGAGTTCAGACTAGCCTAAAAATGACCAACCAAGCTCTAAACTTGGGGAAATGAGGGAAGTGAATTTATAGGAAGGGAGAAGAGGTTGGGAGCCCATGAAAGGAGGAAGAAGGCTCAATTTATGAGGAATGAACCCCCATGGATGAGATAAAGGCTCTAAAACTATAGAGCTCGACCTTATCACCACCATTTAACAACCAACTCGTCGCCCTTGAGCTTCTAGAGGTCGAAGTTTATCTTCCATTTGAGGAAGCACTACCAGAAATAGGATCAACGTAGTTTTCCAAGAAATTAAGGAGCTGACAGCGCTAAGCCATAACTATGAAAAGGAGATCCACACAGTCATGGCACCAGGAAGGGCGTTGACCCAGAAAACTAGGAATTTAACCAAGTTTCTTCAGTAATCTTCCAAGGCAGTTTTCTTTGGATCTTCAGGGGATGTCTTAACATATTTCTTCATGGTGGAAACATTGCACATGATCTTTCATGGAGCATTTCAGGATCAAGGACGGGAAAATGAGCATGGTGACAAATTACTATGTAACATATGCCCCCTAAATAATGAAGGCAGAACAGGGAGTGATGGTTGAAATGCTTTATGAACTAAAGAAAAGAGATCAGACCACCTTTGGAAAACCTGCCAAATCAAACACGTTACAATATATGACATATCTAGTATGAATATTCCTAATCATATATGTTTTCACTAGGCATCAAATAACACATGAACCCACGGCCTGGTCGCATCCATCCATCTAGATAGGATCGTGTATACAATCATGAATACTCAATAAATCCCCGCAACCTGGATCAAAATCAGATATGACCCAGGGTCTTCACCGCAATCTCAATCAACCCAATGTACGAATCTAGCCATGGGAATAAATGTGTTGATGTCAAACATGGTAGAAACCACCTGATTACTGGTCAATGATGGAAACCGTTGACATGCGCGAGAGATACCACCAATAATGATGATGGACCTCAAGGTACAACAACAAAATATACAAGCATGAATATATGTGTTGAATTTGAACACTTGCAAAATCATTCGATCAAAGGACAATGATGTGAACCTTTCATCGAACACAAAGAACTTTCCATTGAGGCATGCAAGCTCCAAGGTACTGAAAGAAGCCTCTAAATCACCTTCCCGGATAATGAGTTGAAGTCGACAAGAAGTGATTCATCAAGGGAGGGTCGTGATGATTCCCACGTCATCGACACGAAACAATAGATATCTTAAGATGATAGGAGTGATTCGGGATTGTAACAGAGGAGGTTAGATAATCAAAGGATGTTTGACAAAAAATCTTATCTTGAACATATTGCCGACACAACTCCGGAGTGTGGAACATTTGACTCAAATAGGATCAGAGGTCATGTTGACAAAATTGGTAATCAAATGATAGGAAAAAATATTTCCCAAACCCATGGAGGCAAATTGACGAATGTAGGATGTCCTCAACCCGACATCAACTGCAGATGAGTGTCATTTTCAAGAGCAACAAGCTGCCCAAAATACACATAGGACGTTCACTTTCAATTTTCCCTCATTATTGCTAACGAGTACCTCTTTATTTTTTATAGCCAATGTGAAGAGGATAGAATATGTTGAGCATCTAAGTTCATTCTTTGAATTAATCCATCCTAGTAATTTTAACGAGCCCTAGGAAGGAGGAAGGAGGTCTCGTCATGGTGACAAGTCTTTTGTCGTTTAATCTTTAATGAGTCCAACGAAAGAGTAACTCGATAAATTTTCATGTATAAGGAGTTTGAAAAGAAACAAAAAGGAAACTCCATAATGTCCATTTTGTTAAGTCGTCTCTCGAATCCGAAAAGGTAGAAAACAATATCCAAGAGAACCTCTTCACCATGTTCGATCAAGGTATTCCTTTTTCGTAAATAGTAAATCTCAGCCTAAAAGAGGGGTAAACGTATATTGAGACCACGTCAATTCATTCACTTTAATGAGTTTGAAATGACAAGTACTCGACAATATTTTCATTTTACGAGAGTTAGAAAAGATCTTAAAGTTGATTCCTCCTGGAGGAACGAGTGGTATAATGGGTAGCAATTGGTTCTGGTGATGGTAGAACTACTCAAAACATGTAAATGTCAAGAGGTTGGCTGACAAAACCACTTCATTGCAGCGATTCCCCAGGAAAGAGTAAAACAATCAAGTGAGAGAGTACGATCATCCAAGCAGATGGTGATGATGGAATGAGAAAAACAAGGCTCACCTAGAAAAAACAGGCAGATAAAATGGAAATCACAAGAGGCAAGACAAGAATGGTTTCATTTTTACACAAGATTAAAACATGGGAAACTCTTCTTGAGATTGGTTTCATTTTTCACAAGCTTGAAACATGTGGAAAAACTATGCTCGAGAGTGGTTTCATTTTTACACAAGCTTGAAACGTAGACAAACTATGCTTGGAATGAGTTTGCATGCCCCCTTCATAATGACTCAATTCGAGGTACATGCTCCCCCAACTTTAGTTCATTCACCTAAGTAGACTATTGGTTACTAACAAGTGGATGGAATGAAGGTTTATTTACGAGAGCAAGTGAAATAATCGACTGGGAATTTATGAGATCTAACCGAAGACCCGAATTGAAAGGGGATTTGTTTCATTTTTAACGAGGTTGACATAGTAAAAGAACTATCCTCATGAAACCTTGTTTCATTTTTTAACGAGCTTGACACAAGACTAGGAACTTTTCTCCAAAGAGCTTGATTCACTTTTTAAGGCGCTTGACACAAGAAAAGTAACTATGCTCCGAAGACTTGATCATGGCCCATAAAAGGTCATGGATTCCAAGAGGTTCTCATCATATGAGAGAACAACACTTTGGAAATCAAGGTCCAATGCCCCAGAACAGGTGGCCACATAATTGACATGTGGTGAGGGTGATACCACTTGCATATAAGAACCATTTATGGATGATGGTTGATTGGGAGCTAGATTAGGACCAATGTATGACAACTGATCAATGGTCACAATTCTTCCTCCATGCGGGAAACACATCATACGAAAGAGAGAAGAGAGAAGAGCTCCCATGACATAAGTATAGTCACGCCCAAGGAGTAAGTTAAAATCCAAGGGGCCTTGGACAACCATCACGTCTATATTGAAAAACTTTCCTCCCAAAGTAATAGGCGACTTAGGAAGGATCCCTAATTGTTGATTGGTTCCTCTATTAAACATTAACATATTCTGGGTAACAGGTGCAAGTTGTGGAGAACCAAAAGCTTTCCAAGTAGTTGAGGATAGAATACTAACAGATGCGCCTTCATCTATTATTTTTCTAGGTATGACCACATTATAGGCATATACCATGATCTAAAAGGGAACATAATAAGGAAGACGATATCTCGTCAGTCGACTCCAGTCAAAGGAAGAAACCATACTACTTAGAGGGGGTGTTGTGGGAATGGGAGAACTACCCCCTTGCATTATAGGAATGGGAGGATCACCCTCTTGTATCGTGGAAACAGGAGGATTTCCCTCTAATTCATGGGAATCCGAAGAAACAAAAATAACTTGAGTGGTATGAGGTTCACTCTCTATGGGAAAAGAACGATCCACTGAAGTTGGAATCGAGTCAATCATTTTATCGACCAGTGGTTGGTCGGGAACGAACTCATGGGTTTCACTTTCGAAGAGAGTGGGATTGACCAGAGATTACTTCTAAGAAATCACTTATCAACTAGTGGAGGATTAGGGAAAAGCTTCTGATAATGAGCAAGAAGATAGGGTTGAGAAGCAGTAAGGTTATCCAACACTTTCGAGGCTTCATCCATATAAGGACAAAGGTGAATGGGATGATTCCCTTCACATAACCTACAAGTAAATTTGACTTTACCATTTTTTCCATGGGCCTTATTATCACTAGTCGAGGGTTTTTTACCAACATGATCTCCAGATGCCGATGAAAAAGGACGATTTGAGTCGGTGGACCATACTTCTAATATCCTAGGAATGCCAGAACAATCTCTAAGAAGGTGGTCACCCTTACATAGCTTGCAAGGGAATTTGACTTTGCGGGATGAATTGGAAGGTTTTTCTGCATCAGTTTCATTAGTAGCAATGGTTGCTTGGTTTCCCCTTTGCTTATTTCACTTCTTATTCTTCATCCTCTTCTTATTCTTCTTAGCCTCCTGGTTACTAGAATCTAGATTTTCACCAGGAGAAGAGGAAGAACGGGGTGAAGAAACAGGTGAAGAAGGCGAGAGGTCAACTTTAGGATCAACATGAGGTTGGCACTGTTCAGGTAGAGGAGAACTTGCTTGAGAAGAAGCTTGGACATTTAGAACCATGGGGGTTGAAAATAACCAAACCAAAAAACCAATGGTTAATCTTGGGAGGGACAATGTTTCCATATATGGAGCACTAACATTTCCAAAAGAAGGAAAAGGGCCACGATTCCCATCTGAGGGGATTCCCTGATTGGTAAACTCAAGAATTGTTGCCATTGGTCTCAACCTAAGATCTGCTAAGGAGTTGTGCACAGGTAAGATTTTATTCCATGGGCAATAAACTTTCTAAATTAAACACAAAACAAACCAAAAAGGGGTAAGCTAGGCCAAAAGGTTTACCAAGTGTCCATGAACTGCAGAATACCTCCCAGTGAACCAAGAAGTAGGGGCAAGAAATCTCCCCGAATGTTGTGTTTGGTGTATCACATTTACAAGGAGGCCAACTCGGTTACCTATGACAGTCTTGCAACCTAATGGTGTCTCCAAAAATATACACGACAGTACGTGGGATTCTAGTCTGTGGTAGTGTTGTCTGATGCGTAATCGTTCGATGAGAGCGCCCCAAATATAATTATCATACATCAATATAATTCTATACGTGGGACAGTATATCACCCCTGGATTGTAACGTAGACCATTAGTGACATCTCCTACGTTTTACGACGTCAGAACACGTCTCTAGCCTAGACCACTAAATATTCTCGTTAGTTCCAATTCTCCTTAAGGTAAATTGGGTTCATTTTAAGTTGATCTTGATTAAAGTTTCAATTTCAAGGCTCAAAACAAGTGTCACCTGAATCCTTATAGTGCAGACTAAATGAAAAAAAGAAAGCTTTCCATTTCAATGAAATCTAAACTATTTTGGGAAGAGAGACAAGAAAAAATGTAGTCAATGTAACAACAATAATGCCCCCAAAACTAGTTCAAAGCTACGAAATGAAATGATTTTCAATCGAATTCACTTTTCCCAAACCAATGCAACTTATTGAAAAATGAAAATGATTTTATTTTCGCTAAGATGCACAATTTTTGTTTTGTTCTTCACTTTGAAATGTAATCACAAGAAAAACAAATGAATGAAAGAAGAAATGAAAATCCTTTCACTTTTCTTTCAATCGAAAAAAACAAAAAATCGCTTTAAAGAATGCATGAATGAAATGCTTTTCACTCTTTTTAAAACGATAAATATAATCAAAATCAAAACTAAAATGAAAATAACTTCCAATTTCTTTTGAATTTATAAAAAACACATTCTTTTAGACTTGCACGTCAAAAAATTTGTGATCCTATGTTTGACACTAAACCGAAGGGAAGATCAGAGATGTGGAGATGACCAGAGCATATAAAAAATCACTTCAAAACAAGGCAAGAACAATGCGACAATGAGTGTTTGAAATGGTGAAGAATCCCCAAACTTACAAACAAATGAAAGAGATGAAAAAGAATCACTCAGAGAAGACAAGTAAGTCAAACACACAACAAGGAGATCACTGAGATCCTACAGACTTCCTTCAAGTGCCAGGACACACTGGACAATCAAAAGGGAAACTCAAATTTTCCTAGGTCTAAGATCAGCACTTATGTGCTAAGCAGAAGGGTGTTGAAAGGCCAATCATTGTGGTTGTACTATATAGAACAACACTACTATGAAAATATAAGGCGCGTTGGTCTCTAAAAACAAGGAAAAATAAAACAGTCTCTCACACAAACACCAGACCTGATATAGTGAAGTGACTATCAATCCTTACACAAGATGAAAGAGGCCTAAGCAGATTTAGATTTCAAAAATCGGTGAAACTGATGCAAGATCAGTTCGGGGAAGGAAGACTAAGAGGCTAAGCTCCCCAGCGGAGTCGCCGGTTCTGTTGTCAAGATAAATCCCCTATGCAAACAGATGCAATCTCTCTATCCCTACAGTGGGTCTAGCAACATGAGATTATTTCTAATGCAAAGCTCCCTTAACTAATGTTTACAATGTGACGCGGAAAGAGACATAAATATCTTTTTCCCAACGACACGCTTGAGTCCATTGATGATGATATTGATCCATGATCCTTGTAGGCCTGCTCCCTGCTACTGATGGCTTGTGAATAACTATGGATGATCAAGAGACAACAACAAACGTAATACAATACATAATATCAGTAAACATTAGCTATCTAGAAGATCAAGGAGTACCAGAATATTTGTATAAACATTTAGACAAATATATAAACCAAACATCAAATGTTATTATACAAAAGGAGAGCTTACAACATAGGCCTTGATGTTGGAGGTGTCCTTTGGTGAAAATATGAGTCCTTCAATGAAGCTCAAAAGCATTCCTTCTCCCAAACACTTAAGCATTATCACAATGCGAGGATGCAAGGGAAACAGAATTTAGACTAGCCCGACAATGACCAACCAAGCTTTAAACTTGGGGGAATGTGGGATGTGAATTTATAGGAAGGGAGAAGAGGTTAGGAGCCCATGAAAGGAGGAATAAGGCCCACTTTCTAAGGAATGAACCTCCATGGATGATGTTATCCATGATAACTGTTGGTTGGTCTTAATTTAATTAGGTTGAGTCACTTAGAGTTGAATAAGGTCTTTTGAATTCATAATTTTCAAAAAAATGCACATATGTGAGGGGTCTTAATGGTCATCATTCGCTTGAGGGTTCTAGAGGCATGTATTTAGCTTATTAGACCCAAGGAAAGCCCTCCAACAGTCAGAAATGTTAAAGGTTATGAAAAAAGGTGGTGAAATGAAAACGCTACAAACTCTCCTGAAATTTCATGTACATGATCGTTTTAGCAGTCAACTTCAACTTCAATTTATAACCAAATAAAAAATTATTTTCAAAATATGAAGGAGGTTTTTCTTTAGCAAAATTCCATCTACAAAAAATTCTCTCAGTTTTTGCAAAGCCATCAGGGTTTGGAAATTATGCACTCATCTTTGAGGCCTATTTTTCAGAATTTTCACTAACAAGATTTGGGTAAAATTTGTAAAATTTGACTTGGAAGAGGTCCAACTTAGCGTCCATGTGGAATAATGACACATCAGCAATCCAGTACACTCATAAAATTAGTTGGTTGCATTTTATAAGGGTTATTAAAGGGTTTTGTTGAATTGTTTAATGAAAGAAGAGTCCTTTTTGTATTCAAACCATGCAAAACAAAAATATCCCTAGGAAGTCTCCAAGTGATGTAATCCTATTTGAAATAAGTATTTGAGGTGGGAATTTGAAGCTATCAAGGTGGCAAATCATTTTTATGAGTCCTCACTCTTTAAATTAGAGAGTTTTAGAGTTAGAAAGGGTTTATTGATGTAATGCTACAAGCTACTTTTGTAATATTTATCTGTCAGTAATATACAGTTGTAGAAAACTTCTTTCTCACCTGAGATTCATCATGTATTCTTGTATGTGTTTGACCTACAAGTTATTTTAATATTCTTTCAATTTACTTTGTGTGCAATTACTTGGAATTCATGGTTAAACATGCTCCAACTTCCTTTATACATTTAGTCTGCTGCTTATGTTATGTTTTGATGAGAATACACATGCCTCAGCTTCCATGAGAGATGTTTTATATGTGATTGAGTTTCTTAACTGACTCCATGCCCAATGGTAGCCATTTATTTTCATCATTCACCTGCATAAAAAATATCCAAAGCATATTTAAGAGTTATCCATATTTTTTATCTTGATCTATTGAATATCAATATTATCCTCGAGAGAGCCCTCTCAGGTTGGAAAGGCTAAGTTCCAACCAAAAGTAGGTTTGAAATAGTTACTATGAATTGACCGTTGAAGCATCCCATCAGTGTCAGTTTGGTGTTAACATTTTTGTGCGT
The DNA here is from genome assembly GCA_034641835.2 of Pinus albicaulis. NCBI lineage: Eukaryota > Viridiplantae > Streptophyta > Pinopsida > Pinales > Pinaceae > Pinus > Pinus albicaulis. The sequence continues at coordinate 1,014,309,553 of CM076578.1, forward strand.
TTTTCGGGAGACTGAAGCTACATTTTCTCGAAAATTTGTGCTTAATCAAAGATACTAAACTCTTGAAGGTAGCAGGAGCTCAGTAACAATTCAAAGGCTGTACTTCTACCTTGGCGACTCCATTCTTAAATAATTCAGAAATTCATAGCTTCATGGTGACTCCACTGCTTGAATATCAGTAGCTTGATGAAGTTCCAAGATGAGTTCTATTGCAAGAAAGAATGCTAGGTATGCCCCTATGAGTTGGTCTCACATTCCTGGTTTTCCAAATCCTATGCCAAGAGTTAATTAGTTGACTTATCTTCCTATATTTAAAGATTAAAATAAATATCATGTTTCTCTTCACTTGGTTAGATTCAATATGCATGTACATAAGTTTCGAGTTGAGTTTCCTGAGGATTGTCTCATGAAAATGTTTATGACCACTCTAGAGGATAAAGCTAAAACATGGTATGAAGGGTTGCAACCGAGAAGCTAGTTCTCTCTAAGAGATTTCCATAGGACTTTCTTAAAACATTATGAGAAAACTTATTCTTATTTATCATTGTTACAAGATTGTTGTGATTTGTGAGGTTTTCATTCCATATCTTAAAATTCTTGGTGATAATGGAGAGTTCATAGATGAGGATATTTTAGAGGCACTTTATGATTTCTCTTCTCATGTTAGTTGTCATGATAATCAAGAAGGTTTCCAACAAACAGATGTGTCTTCTTTGCTTGAAGTTTAAATGGATCAGTACTTTGACAACTGAGTTATATCCCATGAAATTTGTGAACATTTTCAGCAGCTTTCCCAATATTTAGGTGATAAAGAGGAACATAAAGATGGTCAGTTACAAGGCTCTTCCCTTTGTTCATTTTCTGAACCTTTGAATGTTGAGCGACATGAAAATTGGCAGAAGCAAGGAGAATCTTATGTGAAACATGTCTCCTTTTATCATCGGGAGGAGGTTGATTCCTTGACTATGCTTAAAGGCTGTCATGAGGAAGCACTAATGGAGAATAATCAAGAAGTTCTTGATCTACAAGTTTTTGTCCCAAAATGTCCTGCTACCGATTTAAATGATAAAAAATTGTTGTTTGTGCATGATGATATACATGAATTTATAATTATAATGCATGAAAAATCATTTCTAAACATCCATGTAGCACATGATATGGTTCCTCCCATTGAAGATTTGCATGAACAGTCAGAGCCTTGTCTCAATAATGATGTTGAAAATGAAGACATAAAACTAAGACAACCTACAGTTATGAATGAAAATTATCCTTTGGATCATTAAGACAGGATACTTTTTAGTGTTTTCAAGGACCCTATTGCTGATTTCATCAAAAGAAGAAAATTTTCATGATTTTCAAGGTCCTTTGGTAATTCTATTTCAGTCATCAGTAAAGGTGGAGTTTCTTTCATTTATAAGTTCAGGTTATGGATTCAATTTTTATTCTGAATTGCTAATAGATGGTCCACTGAAGAATAGTCAAGAAGACCAGGTGTTGGATCAGCTCTTTGACTGGTTATACTAGAGGTTTCATATTGCTTGAATTTAAATTTTGGTCTTCAGTTGTTAGAGTAGGATTGGTATGTACATAAATAATCTCGTTGGGCAAGCATCTCTTTCAGCATTTAGTTTGAAGATTGTAGTTGCAAGTTTCAGTTTGTACAAGTACTTTTGCTTCAAGAGCATATCAAGGATCAAATACAGGCTAAATAATATGCCAAGTTGTTGGGAACTACCCAATGAATAAGGCACTGAAGCTGCTGGTTCTTTGCTGCACCAAAACGGTGCAACATCCCCATTGAAGCCAATGTTATCCATGATAATAGTTTGTTTGTCTTAAGTTAATTAGGTTGAGTCATTTAGAGTTGAATATTGTCTTTTGAATTCATAATTTAAAAAAAAATGCACATATGTGCGGGGTCTTAATGATAATCATTCATGTGATAGGAGTCAATGTCAAAGAAAAATCCAAAAATATCTCACGTATGAGAAAATCTAGTCATTACAGTGAAATTTGACAAGAATACCAAAGTTCATAGTGAAATCAATGTAAAACAGTCAAAATTCGCTATGAACTTGCCTAAAAACTCTATTTTTGCAGCAAGAGAGAATTTTTAAGTTTTTCAAGCATTAAATGTCTTTGTGAAGCACATCAATTATCTGGAATGGTTAAATTGTATCAATGGAGGCTTTGGTTAGTGAGAACACTCATCATAGAATATGATTGGGCTACCAACTCATCATGTTGGACACATCATCAAGCTTAACAACACATCACTTTTGCCACCTCACCATTCGATAGCTCACAATATAAATTCAGGTTTAGAGGGTCTTAACTCCAGTGTATCAGTTGGCTAACACCTCATCATGTTGGTTTGGTTCAATGGATATGGTATAAGAAAAAATGAAGAAAAGGGTCTTAAAATGATTAAGCAAGATGATGATGTTGAAATATGGTAAGAAAACACATTTTTGGACCATATTATGTCTAATACTATAATATCAGGCATGTACAATATTTAATATTGTTTTTGAGGTGAAAAAAGGAATAATTACAAAAAATCTGTCAAACTAGGCAAGTTCGTAGTGAACTCCAGGCTTGAAGCTGAGTTTTCGCAACAAACTCGCTATAAAATGATTTGAGGAAAAAATTCTTCAAAAAATACACTACAGAGGGTGATAGAGGCATTTATTTAGCTTATTAGACCCAAGGAAGACCCTCCAACAATCAGATATGTCAAAGTTTATGCAAAATGTGGTGAAATGAAAATGCTACGAACTCTCCTGAAATTTCCTGTACATAACTGTTTGAGAAGTCAACTTCAACTTCAATTTCTGACCAAATGAAAAATCATTTTTGAAATATGAAGGAGGTTTTTCTTCAGCACAAGCCCATCTACACAAACCTCTCTCATTTTATGCAAAGCCATCAGATTTTGGAAATTATGCACTCATGTTTGAGGCCTATTTTTCAGAATTTTCACTAACCATATTTGTGTAAATTTTGTAAAATTCGACTTGGAAGAGGTCCAGCTCAGCATCCACGTGGCATAATGACACATCAGCAGTCCAATACACTCAGAAAATAATTTATTTTCATTTTATAAGGGTTATTAAAGGGTTTTGTTTAACTATTTAATGAAAGAAGAGTCCTTTTTGTATTCTAACTTTGAAAATTAGAAATATCCCTAGGAAGTCTCCAAGTGATGTAATCCTATTTGAAATAGGTCTCTGTGGTGGTGATTTGAAGCTACCAAGGTGGAAAATCATTTGTATGAGTCCTCACTCTATAAATGAGAGACTTTTAGAGTTAGAAAGGGTTGATTGATGTAATCCTACAAGCTACTTTTGTAATCTTTGTTTGTCAGTAATATACAGTTGTAGCAAACTTCTTTCTCACTTGAGATTCATCATGTATTATTGTATGTGTTTGTCCTACAAGCTCGTTTAATCTTCTTTCAATTTTCTTTGTGTGTAATTAATTTGAATTCATGGTTAAACATGCTCCAACTTCCTTTATACATTTAGTCTGCTGCCTATGTTATGTTTTGATGAGAATACACATGCCTCGGCTTCCATGAGAGATGTTTTATATGTGATTGAGTTTATTTACTGACTCCATGCCCAATTTTAGCCATTTATTTTCATCCTTCACCTGCATAAAAAATATCCAAAGCATATTTAAGAGTTATCCATGTTTTTTATCTTTATCTATTGAATATCAATCTTATCGTTGAGAGAGCCCTCTCAGGTTGGAAAGGCTAAGTTCTAGCCAAAAGTAGGTTTGAAATAGTTACTCTGATTTAACTATTGAAGAAACCCATCAGCCTCAATTTCGCGTTAACATATGAGATCAAGGCTCTAAAATCAAAGATCTTGACCTTATCACCACCATTTAACAACCAACTCACCGCCCTTGAGCTTCTAGAGGTCAAAGCTTCTCCTCCATTTGAGGAAGCATTGCCAGAAAGGGGATCAACGTGATTTTTCCAAGAAATTAGGGTGCTGACACGCTAAGCTAGAACTGTGAAAATGACATTAGAGCGGTCAAGGCAGCAGGAAGGGTGCTGACCCAGAAAACTAGGAATTTAACCAAGTTTCTTTAGTAATCTTCCAAGGAAGTTATATTTGGATCTTCAGGGGATGTATTAACATATTTCTTCATAGTGGAAACATTGCACAGGATCTGTCACAGGGAATTTTAGGATCAGATATGGCAAAATGATCATGGTGACAAATTACTGTGTAACACTCTCCATCTCTCCCTTGTCACTCCCCCCTCTCTCTCTCCACATTTTTCCCTCTATGTCTGTCTTCTTCCTTCCCTCTCTCTTCCTCTCCAACTCCATATCTCCCTCCCTTATTCTCCTTATCTCTCTCAATTCATCTCTCTCTATCTCTCTCTTTTCCATTCAAATTTGTTACTATCTCCTTCCCTCTCTCCACCTCTCTCCCCCCTCCATATATGTGTCTCCCTCTCTCTCCTCTCATTCTCTCTCTCTCTTTTCCCTCCTCTCCTCTATCTCTCACTCTCTCTCCACCTTTATCCTCTCTCTATATTTTTTCTTCCCTCCATCTCTCCCTCCCTCTCTCTCATTGCTCTCTCTCCCCCACCCTCCAACTTTGTCACTACATTCCCTCCCTCTCTCTTCCCCTTCAACTTCATCTCTCTCATCCCTCCTCTCTCCATCTCTCTCCACTCCTCTCTCTCTCTTATTTCCTCTCTCCCTCTCTCTCACACCTCCCTCTCTCTCTCCTCCCCATCACTTTCTTTCTTTCCCCCCTAGCTCTATCACTATCACCCTCCCTCTCTCTCTCCCCCTCTCTTTGTCTCTCTTTTTTTCCCCCTCTCTCCCCTCTCTCCATTCATATAATCGAGAATTGTCAATATATGTAATCAATAATTCATCTTAAAATGGAGGTACTTGAAAATGTGTGCAAGGTATCCATTTCCATTAATTAAATGTGTGCAAAATTCTCCATGTCTGGCTGATTAAACAAAGTGTTTTTGGTAACTGTTTATGAGTTTATGTGTGACGGCAAGTTAATTTTTTTTTTTTTTTAATATTAAATCAGAAATTTATAGTAAGATAACTTCAGCATAACATGAAACAAATGTTGATGAGTAGTTCACCCCTCCTGGGCTACATCTGCCGGATCAAGCCTCCCATAATGAGCATGTCCTCTTGTATTAAAATGCTTAAAAATTATAATACAAGTTCAAAGGTGTCTCAATAGAAAAATATGAATGCAAACACTAATTCAAAAGACATGAAAAAGCTAAGAATGCCTTTCCAAATTCACTAAACAGTGAATAATTACCATAAACAGTGACTTATTCAACAAGGCCCTGATGGCTCTCTGAACTCCTTTGAATCTTTTCGGGCTGTAGAAGTCCTCAAAAAGATCTGAAACCTCTTCCATTAGGTTCAAAAGGTCAAAATTAGCTGAAAATGACCTTTGGTTCACCTCAAACAGAGAGGTACAACCCAATATAGCTCCATTTTCCCAGTGGCCCTGATGGCTCAAAAAGCTTCCCTGAAGCTAAAATGGCTATAGAACACCTCTAATGCCTTTGTAACCTATCCCAATGGCTCTGGAGTGCTTAAAATATTCTAAATTGACTTTTGGTTCACCTCAAATGGTTAAGCATAGCCCAAAACAACTCCAACTCCCTCTTGGCCCTAATGGCTCTCATTGCTTCCTTGAAGAAAAAGGGCTTGAAGATCAACTCTAATTGCTCTGAAACCTATTCCAATGGCTCCAGAATGCTGAGAATACCCGAAATCAAAAGAAAAAAATCATCCAAAAAGGTTCAGTAAGTCAGAAGTTATGACCAAAACTGTATTTGCCCAATCTGGCCTAAAAAAACTCCACCAGAAATGGATTAACTGGATTTAGGCCCGCCAATTTGGCCAACTCCACAAAAATTAGCGCACTCCTTCAATTTTTTTGGAACTGTTGGGAGTTATCATAAATTTTATGGTTTAGTGGTCACATGGACCGTATAAACCCCCGCCGGCGGAATCATTGCAACTGACCATTAAACGTGGCATAACTGTTTGGGGTAACGCTGTCATGTGACATTAAAGCTTGACGGTTGATGGTTTATAACATTCCCGTTGGTTCTATGGCATGAGGTCACAGCCTTGTGGTCATGTGGTATGGGGGCTGGTCCCCTAGGGGCTGGCCCCCTTTTGCCGCCAACCATCATTAATTCAAACTTGAAATAAAACCTGCCACCATTGTTTGTTAAGAACAAATCGTGTGGTCCAACGGTAAAGCGCTTGTGTTGTTTGCTTTGAGGTCCGATGTTCAAATTTGGTAGAGACACAAAAATAAATTTTTACACCGCCGAAATTTAAATAGGCCAGGGGCCACTTGGCGACCTCCGGGCCTGCCACGTGACAGCCCATGATTGGCCAAAAAATTGCACGGTCAAACCATAAACCAATAAGAACTTGCCATATGTCAATAAATGATTGGCCAAGATGGAACATTTAGAGGCATATTCTAGGGAATATTCAAAGTAATATTCCAAGAATATTCCTTGGAATATTATTTTTTTAATAATTCCAAAGTCAAAGTCAACTCTGGTCAAACTTAGTTTTTTGTAGTTTACTGAAAACTTCAAACTTGCATAAATTACACATACAGTGTCGGATTTGAGTGCCGTTCACGGTGTCAGGATCATATCACCAATGCCTATCCGTTCATTCAGGTTGCAAGTGTTTTTTAACACTTTCAGTTTTGAGCTTTTTCCATAGCTCAGACTTGAGCTCCTGATCACACCTCCCAAATGAGAAGCTTTTGGACCCCAAAAGCTCACTGAAATGCTGAAACTGAACAGTAGTACAGAAAATGAGAGAATAATAACATCCTCTTCTCTTAAGCCTTCACAAATTTTCCTGACTTGCCAACTGTTCACATGGCGATTTTTTTGTTGAATGAGCTATGTATTTGTGTCGAATCCCGACCAAGTTTTCTTGCCATACCAATTTTCCATTCTAAAACCAACAATGACCCTTGCTGAACTTTGTGCCCTCTTTTCTTGCATGCCTTTCCATCTCATGGAACCTTGCACCTCTTTGCACTGACACTTCGTTCTCTGCACCAATCGACACAAAAGGCACCTTGTGCAACATATGACATCAACAACAACTTGACAATGAAATGTGATATAAAATTGACACGACCATCTGTAATGACCCATACCTAATTGATAAGTAGTATAACCGTTAAAATTATATGTGGATGAACCAATAAAATAATAATATAAATTAATTAAGGCAAATTAATTAATTTATAAACAAACATAAAGTCATCACACCCATTCCTAATTTATAAATAAAATAATTTAATCAAGCCAAATTAAGTTATTAAAATAAACACCATACAATTGAGCTTTTCCTAAGGTCATCACTTATGCGTAATTGGATGAGGACTCAATGAGGATATTTTGATGCACTTTATCCCAAAACCTTATCTCAACATTTAATGTTCCCTTAAATTAAGATAAGGTCTCCTTAAATGGTGGCAGACCCTCATAAATATGATAAATATCTTCGGGAGTTGAGGGCGGTGGAGGGGATGGATATAAGGGGGAGGATGTGAAGGAGGAAGGGGACGGTTGGGAGAATAAAATTTCTACATTCTGGCCAACAACGGGATTGAAGGATACGAAGAGTTCTGGAAGGGAGTTTCACCGTTCTGGGATTTTAGGCACGGGGGCAGAAGAGTAATATTTTGGGTCTAGGATTGTTCCTAGATCGGCTGGGAGGATTGTTGTTTTGGTGATCCGTCCATTCTGTCCACAGGAGGAGTACCTGAGGAGCACCACCATTAATTCGTCTACTGCATCCCAGGTATTTCCCATATAGCTAAAATTGAAATTTTATTTCTGAACTGCATGAAATCGTATTTCTATTAATTTCTGTTTATATATGCTTAGATATATGCATGAAAATGATCTTTTAAACTATACAAAGGGAAAGATGATAGTTTGTAATTGTTGCCGTAATTAAATTACATAAACTGGGAATAATCTTTAGAAACAACAGTAATTCTCTGTTAATGGATTTAGCTAAACTCTGAAATTCTCTGAAACTAAGTGAAGAATTGTGAAGAATTTAGAAATCCATCATCTAGGTTCCTACATTTGGTATCAGAGGGCAGATTCAAACCCTCTTTACGACCTTAAAGGCCCATTAAAAGCTGCTGATGGTATAAACCAGTCTCTGGTTGTTCCAAATCTAAAGCTGCTGCATAAACAAATACTTTTATATAATAACTAAACTGCAACAATTACTGGTTCCTCATCAGCATTCCAGGATTTTGTTTCTTATCAAACTGCTCTAGGAGTCTTTTCACCGAAATTGTTGTTGAAAGAATGAGATAGAAGCTCTAGTAATCAAGATAAACTTAGTAAGAGAGGTATGATGAGGTTTCCAGCAGAGTCTGGTGCAGGATACACTTTCAGAAAATCAGCAAGATTATCAACAAGAAGCGGCACATATACACCGTTAAAAACAGTTTCTCTAAATGCCTAACTGTGCAAAATTGGACCTTTGCTATGGCCAACTAGATCTGCAATGACTCCAAATAATTTTGTAGTCTCTGGACAGTGATTTAAGACTGCCAAAACAACGTCAATAATTGATGATTAGACGAATCCTTAAAACAGATAGGTATCAAAAAAATATATATATATAACATTTTCTTTTTCTAAGCAGAATCAATCAACTGACAAACTCATATCTAGATTTATTTTCATTTTACACTGGAATATGTTTGCCTTGGTAAGGATAGTAGGCAACTCTCGTATTATAAGCTTTATCCTTTGGGATAGAGCTTTGTCCGACACCCGGTTGTCAACAGAGCACTCAGTATCTACCTATGTTCCGTATGAAACAATGATACCATAATTTCAAGCAAAAGTATATACAGAACTTACTTGAGGCGCAGGCAAAACAACAACAACAAAAAAAAAAACAAATAAATAAAATCAAAAATAAACCAGCCTCGGCAATAGTGACGAGCTATTCGTTTTGGGTCATCCACTAACTCTCCAGCTCCAACAGTACGTGAGGTGGGCACAATATAAACCAACCTGAACTGCAGAAACATATGTAAGAGATAAATAAAATCAGTCAAACTTCTCAACATAGTAACAGATGCCGCCAATGTGACGTTGAATATTATGCAGAAATTTGTCTCGAAGACACAGAATAAAAGGAAGAACAGAGGGTCCACAGATAGCGAATAGAACTGATATTACAAAGAACTGATGCCAATGCTTCACCGTTTTGGAGTGAGGATTCAGAACAGAAGGAAATCGACACTTGCCCCATCCAGCAATTCTCCCACACATATTTTGGCCCCACTGAAAAATGAGTTCTTCTTAGGTGGTATCGGAGATACAGATACATTGCTGGAATTAAAGTAGCTAGGACAAATCGCACAGTAAGGATCATCGCATATGCCAAGAGGTCGAGACATTAATAAATTCCCTTGATTTGATCATAATGGTCTCTCCTGTTCCACGACATCTACCCGTGTATCTTGGCATCTATTTTCTACAGTTCCATCCATGATCTTGAGGTTTCTTGACTTTGAAGATTTAATAAAATGTTTATAATATAGTCCAGTCACTGATGAGACTGAAATGTAGCAAATCCTTAGTATCAGAAATCCTGCATGTCCTTGAGCATATAAAAACGCAAAATCCTCTTCAAATAATCGATGATACCGAAAATATCTTCCAAATTTCTCCATATGGCTCCATCCAGAGACTCGAACTCATAACCTTTAAATTCCAACTCAAACCAGGAAAGTGGCCTTGCGGTGAATTTGATTGAAGGATTAAACCTCACTGTCAATTGGGTTATAGCCTCAGAAATCAGGTCTCTAACTGTTGTAACAACTTATTCTATTAGATAAATAAGTCAGCAGTCATGCACAACGTTCATATGCTGTTGAAGCATTGGGAATGATACGTGCTAGAGATTCTAAGGATCTAACCAGGCTAGTGGGTTGCTAATAAAGGAGTAAAAATCATACTTAGGACTGCAGAAAACATACACAACAATAACAGTAGCTTGCTGAAAAATAACACAGGCTTAACTGGTCACCAAAAACATTCGCAAAAAGACTAAACAATACAGAGCGAAGTCATTGCAAAGATAATTAGTTAACCGGCATGTAATGCAAGCAAACTCCTGCGTACACCAAAGCTTCTCGAACTGATAGCGTGGCAAACCAATGTTTAAAATTGGACAGCGAAGTAGATAGAAGGCGGTGGAGCATATGAATGGCGTGACACCAATTTGATGCGGTGGAGCCGTCCATTTGCGTTCGATTGGCATTTGTTTAAAAAAATTTCAAAAGGGACGGATTATGGAATGTCGTGGACAAGATTTGAAGTCCGGTCGGGGCTCCACCAGCCGGCGCGAAAATAAAAATTTAAAAGGGCTGATATATGTCCTATGTCGGTCTGTTTAAATATGTCATATGGCCCAGTATTATGGTTCGATATATCACAGTGCCAAGGTCGAAAGATAATTAAATCCTCACACTTATAAACTTTGCATATTACGGCGGATATAACTTAATGTTTATCTCGCTTTTCCAATATTTAAACACCATACTATATAACCTGTACACTAAACGTATGTCCATTGTTTAGCGTTGACACCGCATAACATTCCGTTTAGCGTTAACACCGCATAAAATTATGTTTAGTGTTGATATCTCCGCCGTATAGTTTGGGTATATTACCCATTAAAATTTCCAATTTAAACCGAACTTAAATGCGGCCAGCGTAGATCCGTGACTTCCAAATGCTTACTTTAAAAAAAATAAACATACGAATATTTACCGTGGACTCAGATGTTGCACGAATATCAGCGTTAAATATCAAACTGATAAACGAAGGCAACTTATAACTTTTTTTTTATATATAAATCTCATCACTGACTGTCTTCTAAAACTTTAAAAGTAGGGCGGGAATAAATTTTAAATTATGTGAATGTATAAACGTTATGCCAATATAGGTAGATCTGACGTGACCTTAAAAATCTCCCGAGTCTCACAAGGTATGATAAATGAACCCAATATTCACGCACGAGGTATGGTATGGGTTGTATATGAATATTATTATTATCGCTCCAACCACCGATGCATTTCATTCTATATATATGGAACTTTTGGCATCACAAATCTGTGTATGATCTCTATCATATATATATATATATATATATCATATATCTGGCATCATTGATATAGTTATGGGTCATGACATTACTAATATCACAGTCGAGTAACCATGTATGGCATCACGGTATTCTGTATGGTCACGCATATTTTAGTATTGTTGTTGTTCACAACAGTTCAGTTTTATCTATTGTCTCTCACAACACAGTGTTATCCATGCTCTTGATCTATCACAAGTACAGTATTACGTATGAGCAGTATTGATATTGGCACCATATCAGTATTGGTTTCATAGCGTCGTCACTGTCCCGTGAGAGTAATGGTATTGGTATGTTGTAGTCCTAATAGTAAGTTAATGATGAAACTTGTTCACAAATGAAGTTGTGAACAAGCTATGCTTAGGCTCTTAGAAAACTGGTGATATTTGATCCTTGAAAAAAAAAAAAAAAACTTGCATTACACTTTAGAATTAGTAAGCATACATTACCCTGCATAGGACAAGGAGGTCGCGTTGCCACCCTCCTTGACCTCGGTACTAGTAAGACCTGCCTGCAGGTAAAATAGCAAAAGAACTATACCCGTATGCCAGTTCTAATCTTACGAATATTATATTTTGTCAGTCTAAAAATTTATCCCCTCCTCATGAATTTATTATTACGTATTTCAGGAAAAATTACCATGTTGAACACATACCAAAGGCGGCAGCGCCAGCGAAATGCAGTGCCGCCACCTCCACCTTCACCATCGCCATCACCACCATCAAGATCGACGTCAGCACCTGTTGCTCCGCCTGATCTCACTACTGTGATGAGCTCATTAGAAGCCATTATGGAAACCTTGAAAGGGTCGCAGTCGACCAGGAACAAGGAGGAGCGACGTCAGTCGGAGGAAAGACACTCAGAAAGGCCGAGGGATTTTGATGACAAACCCCATAGAGAAGATATTTCACGGGAACTACAAAAGATTAAACTCCCTGAATTCTCTGGAGGACGAGCGGGAGAGCAGGCCGAAGCATGGTTGGAAGGGATGATCAGGTGCTTTGCATTGAGATAATATTCTTCAACTTCTAAAACAAGGATCGTTGTATTCCAACTCAGAGGGAACGCTCTGATTTGGTGGGGGAATATGGAAAAACAGCTGCATCTCACTTCAGATACCGTTCTTTGGGAATTGTTTGTGGACCGATTCCGTGCGAAATACTTGCCGCCTTTCTTTCAAGAGCAGCAAGCTGGAGCCTTCCATACTCTAACCCAAGGGGGTAAAACCGTGGAAGAATACGAGACAAAATTGATGGAACTGGTGAAATATGTTCCTTATCTAGACACGGATGAACGCCAAGCTGAGCGTTTCGTATTCAGGTTAAATCCTCGGATCAGAGCCATGGTAAGAATGTGGAAGCCACCAACGGTGGCGGAGGCAGTGGAATGTGCTCGTTATACAGAAGAACATCTGGGGATAAAAAGGGATTCAGGCCAGCTGAATCAATACCGCAGGAATTTACAGGAAAAACTCCCCGAAATTTCTTTCGAGGAAATAACTCAAGACCACCTCCTTATGGTAACAGGTTTACCCCAAGAGGAGCGGGAGTAGGAGCTCCCAGGACCATAAATGCACTAGCTTCCTGGTCCTCAAACATCAGTACATGGAGGTCTCGAGGGACTGGTAATCGGGGAAGGAATGGGAGAGGAAGCAGCACCAGGGGACGGAGTTCTTGGTCGGGGATTTCTCAGTCAAACGAAAAAGGACCAACCTGAGTGGACTGTTGGGGATGTGGAGGACCCCATCTTCGACGGGATTGTCCGGAGAACTCGCGGCAAACAGGAAAAGAACCAGAGAACTCGCAGCGAACAGGAAAAGAACCGTCATCAGATGCCCAAAGCAATCACAGAATCCATGCTGTCGTCAATAAAAACCAAGCAGCGCATCAATCCACGGTAGTGGAATCTTCAGGTACAATCAATGGGATAAAACTCAAAATCTTGTTTGACACTGGAGCTACTGATAGTTTTATTTCATCTTATGCATTGAACAAATGTGGGTTGGCAGCCTGCAAACAAGACGATTTTGGACAGGTATAAATGGCTTCAGGAGACCTTCAATCGGTAGAATTATGTGTGGAAGATTGCAAAATTGATCTAGGAGTCTGTTCGACCAAACTAAAAGTATATGTCACAGCCCTAGGTACTTACGACCTGGTGATAGGAATGGATTGGTTAGAGTCTCATTGAGCATGGGTAGATTGTTCCAGGAAAACAATACTTTGCATAAATGATATGGGTGAGACAATCCAAATTCAAGGTATTAAGAGAAAGGTATCCTTGCGTTTCATCTCAGCCATGCAGATGAAGCGATGTTTGAGGAAGGGTTGTCAAGTGTATTTCGTTCAAATGGTAAGCAAAGAAAAAGGGCCTTCCTTAGATCAGTATCCGATTCTAGCAGAATTTCCGGATGTTTTTCCAAAAGAACTACCTGGACTGCCTCCTCAGAGAGAGCTAGATCTCACCATTGAGTTGAAACCTGGTACGGAACCTATATACAAAAATCCTTACCGAATGACTGCCCCGGAACTTCAAGAGTTGCAAATACAGCTAAAAGAACTGTTAGATGTAGGGCACATTCGACCCAGTGTTTCACCTTGGGGTGCTCCAGTAATATTTGTCAAGAAGAAAGATGGTTCATTACGACTGTGTGTGGACTATCGAGATTTGAACCGGGCCACGGTAAAGAATAGGTATCCAATGCCTCGCATTGACGACCTTTTCGATCAAATGAAAGGAGCTACAGTATTTTCAAAGATCGATCTGCGATCGGGTTATCATCAACTCAGGATTAGCGAGAGCGATGTTTCTAAGACTGCATTCCGAACTCGCTTCGGGCATTATGAATTTATTGTGGTGCCATTTGGGTTGACCAATGCACCTGCAGTCTTCATGAACCTTATGAATAGCGTTCTCCGCAAATATCTTGACAAATTTGTACAAGTTTTCCTGGACGATATTCTCATTTACTCTAAGAATGAGAAGGAGCATGAAGAGCATCTTCGGATAGTGTTATCTTCTCTCAGAGAGCACAAGTTATATGGAAAATTATCCAAATGCGCTTTCTTCCAGAAAGAAATCCATTACTTAGGCCATATCATATCAGGCGAAGGAATCTCTGTAGATCCTGAAAAGGTAAATACAATTAGGGAGTGGCCGATACCTAAGAATGCACATGAAGTGTGTAGTTTTATGGGTTTAGCAGGTTACTACCGAAGGTTTGTGGAGGGATTCTCCAAAATTGCAAAACCAATCACAAACCTTCAGCGCAAGGGTGTTAAGTATGATTGGACTGAGGAATGTGATAAAGATTTTTCTGAGCTTAAGCGATTATTGACTAGTGCACCGATTTTGCGAGTGCCGAATATGGATAAAGATTTTACTGTATGTACCAACGCATCTAAGAAAGGGTTAGGTGCAGTTTTAATGCAGGAAGGAGGCGTAATAGCATACGCTTCGAGAAAATTAAAAACACATGAATAACTTTATGCTACACATGATTTGGAGTTAGCCGCGGTGGTCTTAGCTTTAAAGATGTGGAGACATTACTTGGTGGGGAGAAACTTTGTGCTTAAAAGTGACCACCAAAGTTTGCAGTATTTATTCACCCAGAGAGATTTGAATGCAAGACAAAGACGATGGAGTGAACTCCTAAGCGAATATGATTTTGCAATTTCATATATAAAAGGGAAGGAGAATGTGGTAGCAGATGCATTAAGTAGAAGACCTCGAATCTTCTCCCTCATACCTATCCGGGTGAACTTGAGAAATCAAGTGCTTGAACATCTTGTAAGAGATAGTTGGTACTTAAAAGTAAGGTCGGGGCTCGAAGGCAACCACTCGAAAGAACCTAAGTTCGAAGGGTATGATGTGGAAGAGGACGGAATTCTACGATTTCACGGAAGGATGTATATACCAGATAGTGGGGATCTCCGAAACACCATCTTGAAAGAAGCACACCGGGCAGTATATTGTGCACATCCTAGGGTAAAGAAGATGTATGCTGACACCAAGAGACTTTTCTTCTGGTCAGGCATGAAAAATGACATTGTCCAATTTTTTGCTAGGTGCCTTGAATGTCAACAGGTAAAAGCTGACCATCGTCACCCAGCAGGTCTCTTACAACCTCATGACATCCCTATGACCAAATGGGAGATAATTTATATGGATTTTATCGTTGGGCTGCCTCTTACACAACAAAAGCATAATGCCATTTTGGTTGTGGTGGATAGATTAACAAAATGCGCCCATTTCATCCCAATAAGAGACACTTTTGAAGTAGTTGACGTAGCACGGGTATTCATAAACGAAATCATCAGATTGCATGGAGTACCTAAGAAAATCATATCCGACAGAGATCCTAGGTTCACATCAAGGTTCTGGAATTGTATGCAGTCAGCCTTGGGAACTCAGTTAAATTTGAGTACAGCATATCATCCGGAGACCGATGGACAGACAGAAAGGGTAAATCAAGTACTCGAGGATATGCTACGGATGTATGTTATGGACCAACAGTCACGTTGGGAAAAGTATTTATCCTTGGTAGAATTCGCTTACAACAATAGCTATCATAGTTCAATCAGGATGCCGCCATTTGAAGCATTATACGGAAGACCTTGCAGAACGACGTTGAGTTGGGACAGGTTAGAAGATCGAATAATCGTCGGACCGGACTTGATCCAAGAGATGGAGGATCAGGTAAAAATGATTAGACAACGGTTAAAAGAGGCTCAGGATAGACAGAAAAGTTATGCAGACACTCTCAGGACAAATAGAAGTTATGTGGTAGGAGATCAGGTTTTCATTCGCATCAGACAAAATAAGAGCACCATTCGGTTTGGGAGGGGGACAAAATTATCCCCCCCGGTTTATAGGACCATTTGAAGTCCTGGAAAAAGTTGGACCTGTCGCTTATCGTCTTGCGCTACCACCCCACCTGCACAAAATTCATAATGTATTTCATGTATCTGCCTTGCGACATTATATTGCTGATAAATCTCATGACCTTCAATGGAAGGAACTGCAGGTATCGGATGAGGGAACCCTAACGGTCGAACCATTACGTATTCTGGAACGTAGGGTTCGACAGCTCAGGAACCGCCGGATAGACCAAGTAAAAATCCAGTGGGACAAGTATAGTCCTGGATCAACGACTTGGGAGGATGCTGAGACTTTTTGCCAGAATTACCCCAACTTATGCTAAATTTTGAGAACTGAAAACTTTTTATGTATATGACTGCTCTATTTTGACACTTGAAATTTTGAAATACTATGTAAAAGATGAGTTTTACTTTACTGGTACATGGATACCCATAAAGCTAGAATGCTACTTCACTTTACTGATACAAGATATATGCTGTTAGTTTAGAATTTACTGGTGCATGGACACCGATGTGCGAGATGTCATTTAAATTAACATTGCAAGAATATGAAATCATAGATTAAATATTATAGATGAAACTATCTGTTGATGAATTTCATTTACATTTCAAATATGATCAAAAGAAAAGAAATAGAAGAGTAACTACATTTTGAATATGAAAAGTGAAATATATTGGTATATAAATTGAAAGGGGTAAAGCAATGCATCATGAATAGAACATGTGTGAACTAAACAGAAGCAGTGTCTGAAATGAGAAATTTTATTGGACATATTGATACCTATGAAAACAAATTTTCTTTTTATATAAGTTCTAGGATTAATATCATAAATATCAAAGTATTTCGAATATGTAAAGGTTGTTATATGGGTAACAATTGGTTATGAACAATATAGATGCATATGCTGTAATATGTGTACAAGTGTTTACATTGCAGATTGTGTACCAGTGATTGCTTCGCAGAACACAGGTTACCGAAACAATAGACGTGATGACAGAATCCCAGAACGTTGAGACTCCATGTGATTCCATGATAGGATGTTGACCCTGGTTCTACTGGGAGGGGTGGAGGTGTTGCCCACTATTTATCCTCCAATACCTGGAGTCATGGGAGGACTGTGCGAGTCATGCTCCCCTAGACGTGTGATGATGACTGCCGGATGCCTACAAGCATATCAGGTCGATATAATCGACGCCGATATCCTTAAGGTCTATGAATGGATCAGTAAAACTGATGCCATGTCATATTCCTGTAGAGGACGGATAGGAAGGGAATGGAAGAGATTAGGAAGGACAGGATGATTTTAGAATAGTCTGCAGAGGCGGTTGAGATATGAAGTAACAAATAAATTACAAAGAAAAAGAAACATGCATATTCAAACGAAATTCAATCTTAAAAAAATACAAACCTTCTCACTTGTGCCCTAATCTCTAAAAACATAATTATCAATATGAGTGTATGAAGCCCTTACTTTGGGACGAAGTTTTCTGAAGGTAGGAAGTATGTAATGACCCATACCTAATTTATAAGTAGTATAACCGTTAAAATTATATGTGGATGAACCAATAAAATAATAATATAAATTAATTAATTTATAAACAAACATAAAGTCATCACACCCATTCCTAATTTATAAATAAAATAATTTAATCAAGCCAAATTAAATTATTAAAACAAACACCATACAATTGAGCTTTTCCTAAGGTCATCACTTATGCGTAATTGGATGAGGACTCAACGAGGATATTTTGATGCACTTTATCCCAAAACCTTATCTCAACATTTAATGTTCCCTTAAATTAAGATAAGGTCTCCTTAAATGGTGGCATACCCTAATAAATATGATAAATATCTTCGGGAGTTGAGGGCGGTGGAGGGGATGGATATAAGGGGGAGGATGTGAAGGAGGAAGGGGACGGTTGGGAGAATAAAATTTCTACATTCTGGCCAACAACGAGATTGAAGGATACGAAGAGTTCTGGAAGGGAGTTTCACCGTTCTGGGATTTTGGGCACGGGGGCAAAAGAGTAATCTTCTGGGTCTAGGATTGTTCCTAGATTGGCTGGGAGGATTTTTGTTTTGGTGATCCGTCCATTCTGTCCACAGGAGGAGTACCTGAGAAGCACCACCATTAATTCTTCTACTGCATCCCAGGTATTTCCCATATAGCTAAAATTGAAATTTTATTTCTGAACTGCATCAAATCGTATTTCTATTAATTTATGTTTATATGTGCTTATATATATGCATGAAAATGATCTTTTAAACTGTACAAAGGGAAAGATGATAGTCTGTAACTGTTGCAGTAATTAAATTACATAAACTGGGAATAATCTTTAGAAAGAGAAATAATTCTCTGTTAATGGATTTAGCTAAACTCTGAAATTCTCTGAAACTAAGTGAAGAATTGTGAAGAATTTAGAAATCCATCATCTAGGTTCCTACACCATCAATGTAAAAAGTGTGCCCATAAATGACACAAGTTGACAATCATGTGTAACACGATCGACACAAGTCGACAATCATGTGTAACACAATCGACACAATTCGACAATCATGTGTAACACAATCGACACAAGTCGAAAATAAACAAGATACATCTTGACAAACACTTGTGTATGTATCATGTACAATGAACTATATACAGTTCGCTAATTACACATACAATCCTCTATGTACATGTGCAACTTCAACTCTTCTTTTCAAATACCAACAAGTACATCATCCCAAAAACATGTGGGTGACTAAGAGCTAAACTTAAAGACATTGCTGCAATATAAGTTAGTATCATACTCATCTTTTACACCTCCATGGTGAAATTTTGCAACAACAAAGAGATTCCTTCAACTGAAACTGCTTTTACATGCGGTCTTGCATCAACTTTTCAACTGAAATACATGCATACAAAATATGAAATTTGCATATACAAAATGAGTATGACTTACTGCATTAATAAGTTAATCCACTTCCTACCAAGCCAACTCCATGGTGTCTTTTCCTACTGCAACATTTCTACATGTGAATCTTCCATTTCCACATCGATAATGGAATCCATAGATCCACTTGTGCCAATATTTTTGTCCTCAAGCTGCATGTGCTTTGGACGACTTGTTGGATGCAAGGTCCAACAATGAGAGACATCATGTCCCTTCTTTTTACAAAATGTGCAACTTTGAAACACTTTCTTTGAAAGTTTTCTTTGCCTCTTCTACTTCCTGTGTGCTTTCTTTTTCAACCAGCATCTTGAAGCAACATGGTTAAATCCACCACAAAATTTACAACAAAACTTTCTTTCATTTGAACAAGAAAAATTATCATTCTTTGCTGAAACATAATCAAATTGATCATGTGAATAATTATACCTCTTTTGCTGCATGGAATTTCCATCCTTTTTGTCTTCGAAAGACGATGAACTAATATAGGAGACAACTTTCTTTTTCAGACTTTCATCACAGTTCTTGTCTTGAAAACTGTTTACATTTGCATGCTCACCATAAGAGACATATTTACCCTCTACTTGCTGCAATGATGGCTTAAAACAATGGCAATCATCCTTAAAACAATTTTGACATATAAGCATTTTAGAACTTGGAATAAAGGTTCTCTTTAAATTTGCATCACATGCATTCAAGGATTTGGATTCTTCGCCATTAAACTGTTCATATCCAACACCAACATTCTTGGGTCGCTCCACAACCGAAATAGGGTCAACCATGCCTTTTGCATGCTTTCCCAAACATTTTCCTTCATGATAGCCCATCTTAAACATTAATTTGGACCCTATACCCCTTGTGTTTTTTTCAAAAGAACCAACACACTTTTCAATTGAGGAAATTGAAGACAAGTTGGAATGGTTTACCTCTTCCTCATGAATTTTCTTGGAAAAATCTTCTTGAGCTTGAAGGAGTTGTTTCTCCATGTCATGCAACCTTTTGAGAATTGCTTCCTTCTCATCCTTCATAGCCAACAATTGTGCATGAAGATTAACACTTTCTCTTTGATCCTCAATGAGAATCTGCACCATGTCCTTCACCTTAATGAACTCATTCTTCATGTCATCATTGAAGAATCTCGTGAAGGAGGAAACTTCACTTGTAGAAGAAGTTGACATTATGTAAATGGTAAAATTAACAAAAGGAACTTCCAAAGAAAATTTCTCAAAGCTTTCAAACAAATGACAAGCTTTTAACCAAATGTCGGTAAAGACCCCTTCTTATTCAAGCAGCCATAAAACACAAACTCCAATAGCTTGTAGCAAACACTTAATCAAGTGGGTTTGTTTTCCAAAGATAATCTTGAGGTACTTTGGGGTAAGGAAATAGCCTACAACTCTTTTTTCCTTTCCAAGACTTAGCTAACATCAGTTATCTTTTCAACTCAAGCAAACTCATACAATCAACCATTTTGCAACCAATAAAATAGTCAATCTTTTACACTGTTTTAACACCTTTTGCACAAAAACAAATGCTCAACCTAAGCTCAACCAACACTCTGATACCATCTCATCTGAAAATGGAGGTACTTGAAAATGTGTGCAAGGTATCCATTTCCATTAATTAAATGTGTGCAAAATTCTCAATGTCTAGCTGATTAAACAAAGTGTTTTTGGTAAATGTTTATGAGTTTATGTGTGAAGGAAAGTTAATTTTATTTGTTTTTTAACATATTAAATCAGAAATGTACAGCAAGATAACTTCAACAGAACATGACACAAATTTTTGGTGAGAAATTCACCCCTCCTGGGTTACGTTTGCTGGATCAAGCCTCCCAAAATGAGCTTTTCCTCTTGTATTAAAATGCTTCAAAATGATAATAAAAGTTTAAAGGTGTCTCAATAGACAAATATGAATGCAAATATTGATTCAGAAGACATGAAAAATCTAAGAATGCCTTTCCAAATTCACTAAACAGTGAAGAATTACCATAAACAGTGACTTCTTCAACAAGGCCCTGATGGCTCTCTGAACTCCTTTGAATCTTTTATGGCTGTAGAAGTCCTCAAACAGATCTGAAACCTCTTCCATCAGGTTCAAAAGGTCAAAATTAGCTGAAAATGATCTTTGTTTCACCTCAAGCAGAGAGGTACAACCCAATACAGCTCCATTTTCCGAATGGCCCTAATGGCTCAAAAACCTTCCCTGAAGCTAAAATGGTTATAGAACACATCTACTACCTATGGAACCTATCCCAATGGCTCTGGGATGCTGAAAATAGTCGAAATTGACTTTTTTTTCACCCCAAATGGTTAAGCATAGCCCAAAACAGCTCCAACTCCCTCTTGGCCCTAATGGCTCTCATTGCTTCCCTGAAGCAAAAGGGGCTGAAGATAAACTCTAATGGCTCTGCAACCTGTTTCAATGGCTCCAAAATGCTAAGAATACCTGAAATCAAAAATAAAATTCATCCAAAAAGGTTCACTAAATCATAAGTTATGACCAAAACTGTATTTTCCCAATCTGGCCTTTAAAAACTCCACCAAAAATGGATTAACTAGAGTTAGGCTCGCCAATTTGTCCAACTCCGCCAAAATTAATGCGCTCCTTCAATTTTTTCGGAACTGTGGGGGTTATCATAAATTTTATGGTTTAGTGGTCACATGGACCGTCTAAACCCCCGCCGATGGAATCGTTGCAAATGACCAGTAAACATGGCATAACCATTTGGGGTAATGCTGTCATGTGACATTAAAGCTTGACGGTTGACAGTTTATAACATTCCCGCTGGTTCTATGGCCTGAGGTCACAGCCTTGTGGTCATGTGGTATGGGGGTTGGTCCCCTAGGGGCTGGCCCCCTTTTGCCGCCAACCATCATTATTTCAAACTTGAAATAAAACCCGCCACCATTGTTTGTTAAGAACCAATTGTGTGGTCCAACGGTAAAGTCCTTGTGTTGTTTTATTTGAGGTCCTATTACACAGTAATTTGTCACCGTCCCTGCAATCCCCCATCTCGCACATTGGAGGGCTTATTCCGTGACCTATGAGCAGTGACATGACCTGAAACCACTTTCATGGCATCCCCCTTAACAAGGACAATCATTCCCCTGAAGACAATTTCTTGTGAAAAGCCCTAAAAATAGCCTTTTTAGCCTTGGCGCGACTAGCCAGTTCAACCCTCGCGCCAATGGGGGAAATCTACAAAAGAGAGCACGCCAACTGGCGCTCTGTCCTAGTGTATCACCCACACCAAGCTTAATAAGGAGCATTTTTTAAAAATAAATGGCGGAAGTTTGATTCCAACCAACTCCTGAATGAGTCTCTAAAATGAGTTGGGAGGTTTGGCTCCGGATCTCCATGTAGGGGAAGTCGTTTTCCACCTATCATGGAAGCTTCCTTGAGGATAGGGCCAATCCCACCATTGTAGGGATCCCAACTCCACTTCCACCATCTATATAAGCTTGTCATTTTCCCTTTGCAAGCTAGCCTGAATAGAGCTGAATCATTGTAAGGAGATTATCGTCAGACATCCGAAGAGAGAGAGAGACTTGTCCTTGTCCCGACGAGCTTTACTGAGACATACTCCTCTTTCGACCCGCCAAAGGAAGATCCAGCGTCAAAACTCAAGTTGTATCTTTCTTTGTTCTGATTAATAATAAGCGACTTCGATTATGGTTCCACTCAGATGTTTATGTTTTATGTTATGAGTTGTATCTTCTCTGAATGATAAATAATTACATGTATTAGGTTTTACGCTTGTGTGTTTGTTGTTTCTTCTTGTATGTGCAAGTGTTCGATCGTGTCGAATGAGAGAATTGTGATCTACCAAAGCAAGGGACGGAAGTGCCATCTTCTCCACAAACGACAGCAGCGTAGGACTTAAGGTAGGCCTCTTGTCGCATCTTGGTCTTTTGCAATTAGGAACTTGCGTCTTAGCATGACTCGATTGTTGTTAGACCTGATCTGGGCTAGTAGGGATCGCCTCTGTCCGCAGAGGGGATTTACCTCTCCAACAAATTGGCGACTCTGCTAGGGAGACATTGATTGGAGTTTGTCTTGTCTTTTCGGTTGATTTTGGTCTTTGCCTGCTTGATCAGCTCTTTTGGTTCGCTCTTTTCTAGTGTTAAACCTCTGTTCAGCCCTAGAGGATTAGATCTGACCTTTGCTTTTCTGAAATTTTCATCTTTTCATGGTTGGCTTGATTGGCGCGGTTTCCACCCTGATAGCCGCGCCCATTGGCGCAAGTTGCCAATTCATCACTCGTGCCATCCCCTGTCTGGCGCGGATTACAGCCAGACAATCACGCCATTTCCTGTAGGTGTTAGGGTTTTCCCTTGTTCGGAAGTTTTTTTTGGTCAGTACTTTGCTTCTGGGTTAGTTTTAGATTTTGCTTGAAGTGGTGAGTCTGGTCTTGGTTGGGAGAAATTATTTGTTTTTTCATTTTCAGGCGTTGGCACTTGTTTTCAGTTAGCAACCCATGCCAATTGGGCATTGGCGCTAGTTGTCAGTGAGCAAGTCGCGCCAGTTGGCGCTAGTTTCACCTACAAAATTTGTGCCAATTTCAGGGTGTGTGAAAATTGAGGTTTTTTCCCTAAATCCTTCACCAGTGTGTCTTTCCCTTCTGGTCTTTTCTCTGTATGAGCATAGATTACATTGCTCATTGTTTGAAATGTATTCTCTCCATGATTTCTTGATGTAAAAGGGAATGAATGCCTTGTTTTGATCTCATGCTTTGGAAGTCCTCTTTGTGTCTGACCTTGTATGTCTTGTAGCATTTTGAGGAATTTTGTTACAAAGTGTTTAAAACAACGATTGCATTCTTAGTGTTTGTTTGCATCCCTTTTGCCTTTATCCTTCATTAAGGAGATTTGCGTTCATTTAGTTTTCGTCTCAAAGTTTGATTTTGTTAAAATGCATTAGATCAAATTGCATTGAAAAGTATTTTTGAGATTTATCATTGAACTTAGATCACATTGTTTAAATATTGAAAGCTAAAAATCGCATTGAGTGCATTCTCTTTCATTAAAAGCATGCATTAAGTAGATTCTCATTTAATCGAAAAATGCATTGAGTGCATTCTTATCATTTGAAAAGGAAAAGGAAATTGTGCATAGATTACAATTGCATAGTTTTCAAAAAAGAGGATTTTGCATAGATTACATTGCATTATTCGCATCGTTGAATGTTTGAAATTACTTTTAGATAGTGAAAATCGTCTAGTTTGGAAAAGTTTCATTTTCAGTGTTGTCTTTTGTTGCATCATTGTTTGAAACTCTTCCCTTAACTAGATAGCATTCATCGAATTGAAAGTTTTCTTTTCTCATATAGCTCCATATAGGAGATTGTCAGATGACATTCAGTAGGGCCTGAAATTGAAACATAATTGAAGATCAACCATAAAATTTATTCAATCAACCTAAGGAAACATTGAAACATTAATGAAATATCTAGAGGTCTAGGCTAGTGACGTGTTTCGGCGTCATTAAACCTAGTAGTTGTCGTTTGCCTCTTGGGTTTAGACATCACTAGTACAGACTTGTGCTCCCCGTACCGTCGCGTATATAAAGGGAGACCCTACTAGGTTGCTATACTTTATTCTTAGGAAGCCGAGTCTGCCGCCTTATACCCGTGATACACTGGACACAGCATTCGGGGAGATTGCCTACACGTACGTCAAGTCCTTGGTTGATTTCTCTTTCATTTTGAAACCAAGGTGTATATTGCAGTTCACGGATATCTGGTACACCCATTTACCTAGATTACCAGAGTAGTCATTTCGATCTTTTTTTACTCTTTAAATTTGAAAATATCATCAAGCGCTTGTCCTTTCATGCTTGTTTCCAATCTGAAAGTGATAGAGTCACCTTTTGCCTGTTTCTTGACTCTTAAAAGATGAAACGGTAGATTTTTGTTTCAATGTTTTAAAAATTAACTGCCCGCAAAATATTCCTGGTTAAAGTTAGTTTCCTTAGGGTGTTGTTCTAAAGTTGTTTCTAATGGCAACTTTTCCGGAGTTCACCAACCAAGGAATCCCCTCTGAAGGAAATTCTAGTCCTTTTCCTCCTTTTGGGAATGTTGGTGTTCCTTATATGGCAACGTTGTCCCTTCCTAGGTTAACTGTTGGGTTGCCTGTTTGGTTGTTTTCAACCTCTATGGTTCTGAATGTCCCGGATACTGTTCAATCATTTCCTCTGCCTAAACAACATCATGTTGATTCCAAGGTGGACATCTCCCCTTCTTCGTCTGTTTCTGCGTCCTCCTCTTCTACTTCGCCTGGTGAAAGTCTGAATTCGAGTAACCAGGTGGCTAAGAAGAAGAAGAAGAAGACAAAGAAGAATAAGTCGATAAGAGAGAGGCTAAGGCTACAACTACTAATTCTAAAACATCTCCTCTTGATAAACCTTCCAACCCTCCGTGGAAAGTCAAGTTCCCTTGCATGTTGTGCACGGGAGACCATCTTCTTCGAGATTGCCCTGACATTCCCAAGTTTCTCGAAGCATGGTCCAACGGTCATCCGCCATTGCCTTTGGCTTTCGAGAGTCGAGTTGGGGGCACGTCTTCAGCTAGTGCTGGTAAAACTCTTAAGAAACAGGGTAAGCTTGCTGATCCTTGTAAGTTGTGTGAAGGGCACCATGCCATTCACCTTTGTCCGTATATGGATGAAGCCAAGAGAGTTTTGGACAACTCGACCGGTTCTACACCATGCCTTCCAGCTGGTTATAATCAGATTTCTTTGAGTCCTCCACCTGTTGATCGTACAATTGGTCAAGAGTCATCCTTGGTCAATCCCGCTCCCTCAGAAATTCAAATTCAGGAATCCGTTCCCGACCAACCATTGGTCGTGGGATCGGTGTAGCTGGCCCCGTTTGTGGTGCACCAAGTCTTTTCCGTTGAGAGTGGATCTCACATCCCTCAGGTTCTTCTTGTTTCTTCAAATTCCTTGGACTTGGAGAAAGATTCTCATGTCCCCATACCTCAAGAAGTCGCTCCTCTGCCTCCCGTGATGGAGGTCCCGGAGGATACTCCTCCCGACTCCGTGATGGAGGTCGTGGAGGATGCTCCTTCTTCCGTAACACCAGGGGAAGACCATCTCCGTTCGATGGTAGCCCCTCCAAGTATTTTGGTCGCTTCCTTTGATTGGAATCGATTTCTGGGATACCTCCTTCCGTCTTATGTGCCTTTTGAGATAACGGTACAAGCCTTTGGTCTGGTCGTACCCAGCACCATTATAGACGAATGCACGTTTGTTAGTATTTTATCCTCAACTACTTGGAAAGCTTTCAGTTCTCCACTACTTGTGCCTGTTACATAGAATCTGTTGGCATTTAACAGAAGAACTAGTCAACCGTTAGGGATCCTTCCAAGGTTACCTATTACTTTGGGAGGTAAAACTGTCCATATGGACGTGATGGTTGTTCCAGGCCCCTTGGATTTCAATCTAATTTTGGGGCGCGATTACACCTATGCAATGGGAGCGCTTGTCTCCTCCCTTTTTCGTGTAGTCTTTTTTCCACATGAAGGATGGATCGTGACCATTGATCAGCTTTCGTTCTTTGGTCCTGATGTGGCAGCTGGCCCGCCATCATCCCTTCTTGGTTTTTATCCATCCGTTGTATCTCCCCACCACAAGTCAACTATGTGGCTACATACCCCATGGCTGTACTCAGTGATAGTGCCATTGTGCATCAGGTGCTGGGGGCATTGGGTCCTGACTTCCAAGATGTTTTCCTTCCATCAGACGGGCAACTCTTGGAAGCGATGACTTCTTGTTCATTATGATGAGGTGTCTAGAGCAAAGTTATTTTCTTGTGTCAAGATCCTTAGAAAATGAAACAAGATGTCCTGAGGATAGTTCTTTTAATGTGTCAACCTCGTTAAAACAATGAAACACGTTCTTGTTCAATTCGAGTCTTTGATAAGATCTTGTAAAATCCAAGTCGAGTCTTTCTCTTGATCTCGTAACTTGAACCTTCACTCCATCTATCTTTCATATGGATTTAAGCTTGGGGGGCATGTACCTCGAATTGAGTCACCATGCTGGGGGCATGCTTACTTTTTCAAGCATAGTTTGTTTCCGTTTTAAGCTTGTGTAAAAATGAAACCGATTTCAAGCATAGTTTATCTTTCTTTCAAGCTTGTGTAAAAATGAAACCAACTTCAAGCAAAGTTTCTTGATTTCAAGCTTGTGTAAAAATGAAACCATTCCCATTTTACCTCTTTTGATTTCCATTTTATCAGCCTGTTTTTCCATATGAGCCTTGGTTTTCTCACTCCATCGTCACTATATTCTTGGCCGATCATATGCCTTCACTTGGTTGTTTTACCCATTCCTAAGGAACCGCTGTGATGAGTGGTCTTGTTAGCCAGCCTCTTAACCTTTATCTTTTTCTGAGTAGTTCCACCATTACCGAAACCAATTTCTACCCTTTATACCACTCGTTCCTCTAGGAGGAGTCATCTTTCAGCTCTTTTCTGGCTCTCTAAAATTGAAAAGATTGCCGAGTCGCTTGTTGTTTTGATCTCGTTAAATTGGCTGTGAGACGGCATCTACCCAGTATAAGTTTACCCCTTTTTCGGGCTAGGATAGATTATTTACAAAAAATGAATACCCTAGCCTATCACGACTAGGAGGCTTTCTCAGACACAGTTTTCTACCTTTTTGGATCTGAGGAACTATTTACGAAAAGGGACTGTTGGAGTTTACTTTTCCGCTGTCTTTTCAAACTCTCTAAACATGAAAAGACACCGATTTCTTCCTTTGTCAGACTCGTTAAACCCTGATGACATTGGATTCAGTCATAATGACGATATTCGAGTTTCTCCTTCCTAGGGCTCATTAAATGTACTAGGATGGATTCGTCCGAAGGATGAACTTATATGACAAGCATATGGTATCCTCTTCAAGATTGTGTAAAAGTAAAGAGGTACTCACTAGAAATGGTAGGGGAAAAATGGAACCAGTATCATCGTCATGTCGGCAGTATGTCGCTCTTGAACATGGCACTTGTCTACATTCGTGTCGGGTTGGGGATATCTCATCTCACTCTCTATTTGCCTCCGTGGGTTTGGGTAATCCTTTTTTACCTCTCATTTGTTCTTTGCCTTGTAATCATGACCTCTGATATTTTGATGTCAAATACTACCAAATCCATTGTCGTGTCGCCGATATGTTCAAGAGAAGTTGAACTTTGCAAGTTTCAACCTTCCTCTGATTCTCATCTGGTCCTTATTCACAAACATGATTTTCCTTTGTCTTGCGTCATTGATGCAGGAAAAATTATGGCCCACCTTCGATCAAAGTCACTTCCTGTCGACTTCAGCTCATTATCCAGGAAGTTGATCTAGAGACTCCCTTCCGATACCTTGGAGCCTGTGTGCCTCAATGGTAGGTTCTTCGCATTCGACGCAAGGTTTTCATCATTGACCTTCAATCGGATGATTCTGCGGGTGTTCGATGCCAGCTCACTGTTCACACTCCGTGGATTGTACCTATAGTACCTTGAGGGCCATTTTCATTATTGGTGGTTCCTCTCGCGTCTGTTAACAACTTTCATCATTGGCTGGTAAACAGACGATGTTCTTGCATGTTCGACTTCAGCTCACTTATTCACATGCTTGAACTTGTACTTTGTTCGGGTCGAGATGGAGCGCAAGACCTTGGATTTTGTCTGTTAGAATCCAGGCTGTGATTTTGTGGATTATTATGACTCATTCATTGGATGGATGCAACCATACCTGAGTCTATTTATCGATCCTTACTGGATGGTTGCGTCCATACCTTGGATCTTGATTATTGTATACTCTGTTACAGATGGCTACGCCCATACCACGTATATATCATGTATTTGAGATATCAGTTGTACTTGTCTACGCAGGTTTTCCGACGATAGTGTGTTCAGTTGGGCGCGTTCTCGTAAAGCATTTCACCCCTCTCTCTCTCTTTCGGGCCTCATGCTTTAGGGGACATCTGTTACACTCTAATTTGTCACCGTCCCTGCAATCCCCTGTCCCACACATTGGAGGGCTTATTTCGTGACCTGTGAGCAGTGACATGACCTGAAACCACTTTCATGGCATCCCCCTTGACAAGAACAATCATTCCCCTGAAGACAATTTCCTGTGAAAAGCCCTAAAAATAGCCTTTTTAGCCTTGGCGCGACTAGCCAGTTCAGCCCTCGCGCCAATGGGGGAAATCCACAAAAGAGAGCGCGCCAATTGGCGCTCTGTCCCAGTGTATCACCCACGCCAGGCTTAATAAGGAGTGTTTTTTAAAAATAAATGGCGGAAGTTTGATTCCAACCAACTCCTGAACGAGTCTCTAAAATGAGTTGGGAGGTTTGGCTCCAGATCTCCATGTAGGGGAAGTGGTTTTCCACCTATCATGGAAGCTTCCTTGAGGATAGGGCCAATCCCACCATTGTAGGGATCCCAATTCCCCTTCCACCATCTATATAAGCTTGTCATTTTCCCTTTGCAAGCTAGCCTGAATAGAGCTGAATCATTGTAAGGAGATTATCGTCACACATCCGAAGAGAGAGAGACTTGTCCTTGTCCCGATGAGCTTTACTAAGATGTACTCCTCTGTCGACCCGTCGAAGGAAGATCCAGCGTCAGAGCTCAGGTTGTATCTTTCTTTGTTTTGATTAATAATAAGTGACTTCGATTATGGTTCCACTCAAATGTTTATGTTTTATGTTATGAGTCGTATCTTCTCTGACTGATACATAATTGCATGTATTAGGTTTTACGCTTGTGTGTTTGTTGTTTCTTCTTGTACGTGTAGGTGTTCGATCACGTCGAACGAGAGAATTGTGATCTGCCAAAGCAAGGGATGGAAGCGCCATATTCTCCACAAACGACAACAGCGTAGGACTTAAGGTAGGCTCTTGTCGCATCTTGGTCTTTTGCAATTAGGAACTTGCGTCTTAGCATGACTCGGTTGTTGCTAGACCCGATCTGGGCTAGTAGGGATCGCCTCTGTCCGCGGAGGGGATTTACCTCTCCAATAGGTTCGGTGTTCAAATCTGGTAGAGACACAAAATTTATTTTTTATACCACTGAAATTTCCATAGGCCAGGGGCCACGTGGCGGCCTCCGGGCCTGCCACGTGGCAGCCCATGATTGGCCAAAAAATAGCATGGTAAAACCATAAACCAATAAGAACTTGCCACATGTCAATAAATGATTGGCCGAGATGGAACATTCTGAGGAATATTCTAGGGAATATTTTGAGTAATATTCCAGGAATATTCCTTGGAATATTCTTTTTTTAATAATTCCAAAGTCATGTCAACTCTGGTCAAACTCAGTTTTTTGCAGTTTACTGAAAACTTCAAACTTGCATAACTTTCACATACAGTGTCGGATTTGAGTGTCGGTCACGACGTCAGGATCGTATCAAAAATGCCTATCCGGTCTGTTGTAGACAATTTTGTCACCCCCTAGAGACAATCTAGAGTTGCCATAGACCAATGCCTAGGACATCTTATCATAGCAAGAGAACATGAAATATAGTTTGGGTGTCAATCCAAAAGCTCTCTTACTATCACTTGTACAATAATGGAATTAGTCTTAATGGAACCAAACTCTCTCAGAAGCTGATACAAGGATAAGAATAATGTAGGAACAACATGTAAAACTCCAATACAAAAGCATCAAACAGTTAAAAGACAGCTTACTGCAAAGAGGGCCAGTTCAGATAATATACCACAGAAATCAAATATTAGGAAGTGGATGAAGTGAAGAAACATGAGAAAGATATTAGTTAGTATGAGGCTGATACCCAAATACACAACAAAACCACATATGGGCTTATCCAACTAAGAATCCATACATGATAATGGCGTTTTAAAAGCACCCTCCTCAAGTAACTAATATAGCAGAAAATATGAATGAAATAAACATGGAACAGTATATCATGACTAGGCCTATTTAAAGCGCTTGACTAATCCAAGTATGGGCACCAACTAGGATGAATACTTACTTAAGATCAGTGAGCCACTCACATTCCAGAGCATGATACAGGAAGATAAATAGCATGGAATGAGATTTTATATTAACACATAAGAGAAAATTACATACTGTGGGATACCAAAGACCAGAATCCTCATTACAGCTATAACTCCTCCTCACTGAAACCCTACGGGCTCTGAGCCTTCATACAGAAGTGTTACAAAATGTATACAGAAACCTTTTCACTGCACAGTTTTCTGATAGAAATATGGAACCCTTCTAATGTCTTATTTTTGGGTTTTTATAGAAAAGATAGAGAATTTTAGAGAAGGAGGTAGATGGAGCACATTTAATGACTTAATTTGAACAAAATGGCGGAAAACATTCGCGCCTACACTGTGAATGAATAAATATAAATGACTGTACTTTACAATTTACCTCCAGAAATAAATGCTGAGGATGAAAATCTCCTCATGAACAAGACACAAATAATAAAATATACAATGTTCTGCCCCTCACTGGAAGAGGGAAAATCTGCTGCCATAAAACCCTGAGATAGCTTGTGATTGTGCATAGTACTCTCGGACCTCTAACTTTGAATTTAAATTCCAGATCTTTAATGCGAGGTTCTGTGTCTCTTAATCTTTCGCTGATATTTCATGTTTCCCCATTAATACTCTCGCCTGCTCAAGTTTGTCCCTTGATTTTCTCTGGAGGGTTATATAGATTCATATCCTTGCTTTCTTTAAGGATGGTCATATCATACAACTACCCTCGGCTTCACTCCTTAATTTCTTCCTCGAAAACTGTCGAGGGCGGTGTTCTTGACTTTTGCGAACAAAACAGAAAATCATGATGAATCTTCTACCGCGGCAAACCTGCAAAAACACAAACCAGTTAAGGAAAACCAGACCGGGATGGAGATGGGGACGATGGTGACGATGAAGACATGGCCATATGGAAAGAACGTGTAGGGTGGTGGAGGAAATACGATGGAGGCTTTGATAAACAGACGGAACGCAAATTTTCCACGTAAAACAGTTTGAACATGATGACTGAATAAAACGATGAATATGAATGAAAAAAATACATATATATATACGGCAGGGGAAGAATACTATGGACACGCGAGATGATGACATATGGGTGTACGAAGGATAGGTGGGAGGATGACATGGCTGTGGGGTCAACAGGCGGAGAAAAATGCGTCCTGGGCCGTCGGATTTCGAAACCAGATCAACGGCTCGTAGGCGCCTGGGGCGACGTAATGGTGGGCCACGAGACACGACAGACACGGGTTAATGCACGAGCTTCTTCGGAGGATATCCGCCGTTGGATTGAGGTCGACAGATCCAGCGGCGCGGGTGAATTCCGCTGCCCGGCCATTGACCAACCTTTAACGCGCAAAATGGTGGTTTTGAAAATCGTACATGGGGACACTTGTCGTGCGTTTAATGGGATCGTTGGCCCCATAGAGAATACCGCCAGCCTCATAAAAGCGGTGCGGAATAAAAATGCCAGTTTCAGGGCGCGGGGACCACCACGATGAATCAAATTCTGCTCCGTTGATTGGCCTTGGATCCGACGGCCACGATTGTGCCCGAAAACGTAAAGCGACGAGCTCCTTTTGACTTAGCATATGGTTTCAAGCCCGAGTACATGGGAACCAAAACAGGGAGGGCTAAGGTTTTAGGGGCTAGGCCCGATAAGTTTTAGATTATGTGTTTTAACCTTTGCAGAGTGGATTTTTTCGGGTGGAAAAGTGTAACGACAAACAAAATTTGAGGTTCTCCGGTCATGATAACAGGTTTGAAATGTTAGGAGGGATCATTAAGCCAAAAATTCGGATGAAAGGGTTGACATGTACAACATTGGCTCCATCTGGGGACGGTGCGTTCCTCCGTGGACGTGACGAGAACCTGCAGACCGCTGATCATTTTTGTATGTAGATTTCGCTCTTCATTTCTTTGCTTTTTCTTCAGAACCCATTAGCACACCTCCCTTATTGAAATAAAAACTGAAACAAAGTTTATATACAATATAATACAACAGGCATACTCTGCCCGAATCAAAATTAAAAGTAGGGCTTGAGAAATTGGCCATTCACAGGGGCATCCAACAAATCACCCTGTAGGTTTTCTAATATGAAAGTATTATTTCCTCTTTGATTCACAATTTTGAATGGGCCAAACCACAACGGATCAAATTTAGCATGCTTTCCCTTTTCTGCTCTCTGAACGTCCCATCTGAGAACCAGGTCCCCAATCTGAAATTTCCTATCCTTTGCATGCTGATCAAATACATT
This sequence comes from Pinus albicaulis, assembly GCA_034641835.2. NCBI lineage: Eukaryota > Viridiplantae > Streptophyta > Pinopsida > Pinales > Pinaceae > Pinus > Pinus albicaulis. The sequence goes on from CM076578.1 coordinate 1,014,342,875, forward strand.
TTTCATTTTCTCCTGATACTCCGTTAATCTCTGATTCAATTGTTTCCATGTTTCCTCCAATTCTACCAGTTGGTTAATTCTTCTGACCATGTCATCTGGTTCTTCCTAACTTTCCTGCATGAAACGTGCCACTGGAAAAGCCAATTGCACAGGAAACACGACTGCTCGACCATATACTAATTCATAAGGGGATTTACCTATTGCTCTCTTGCTAGTTATCCTATTCGCCCATAAAGCAAATTTTAATTGGGAGTCCCAATTCTTCTGATTCTCATTTATTGATTTCTTCAAGGCCCTCACCAGGGTTTTATTAGAAGACTCTGCTAAGCCATTCCCTATGGATAGTAAGCCGTGGAGTGAGTCAATATGATGTTATACTGTTGGCAGAAATTTACAAACCTGGCAGACTTGAAGGCTTGTGCATTATTAGTTACAATTCTAGCAGGACAGCCAAACCTGGATATGATATTTTCCTCCATAAACTTGATTATCACAGCATCTATAGCATTTCTTGTAGGTATGGATTCCACCCATTTTGTGAAATAATCTGTGGCTGTTAGTATCCATTTATGTTGGCCACTTGATGGGGGATGTATTTCCCCTATGAAATCTAATCCCCATTTCTGAAATGGTTCATTTACATGAATAGGAATCAAGGGCAAAGCTGTTAATTTCTGTCTTTCTGCAAATCTTTGGCACTTGTCACATGCCCTGACCCAAGCAAAAGCATCTGTAAATAATTTTTCCAGTAGAAGCCAGCCTTCAGGATTTTATGAGCTGTAGCCCTCCAGCTGTAATGTCCTCCACAAATTCCCTCATGGAATTCTGTCATTATATTCTCCACCTCATTTTCTGTAAGGCATAATAGTAATATACCTGAAGGGTCTCTCCAATATAGCTGTCCATTAGCAATTATGTATTTCTGGGATTTCATTCTTACAGCTCGGTATTTTATCTTATCACAACTTGGAGGACAGCTAAGTGTCAAAATATATTCAACTATTTCTTTATACCAAGGACTAGTGAGATATTTCATGTGTACCTTTTGAGTGGCCATCTCTAGTCCTTGCTGCTCTTCTCCTTTCTCAGATTCTTCATTTGCTATCATGGATAAATTAATGCCCAAGGCTTGATGATTTGATTCAGATAACATTTTAGCAAGTCCCTGTCCTTTAACCAGCCTAGTAGGTCTGATGTCCAGATCATACTCCTGTATTTTTGCAATCCATCTTCCTCTTTTACCTTCACTATCCCCCTGAACAAGAATGTCTTTGACAGCTGCTGTGGGAACATATGCAGTAATGTGAGATTGCAAAACATAGGTTCTAAAAGCTTTGAGGGACTTTACCAGGGCATATTCCTGCTTCTCCAATATATTATATTTTAATTCAGCATCATGAAGCACTTGACTGAAGAAAGCTATAGGCTGCTCATATCCATCTTCATTTCTCTGCAATAAGACTCCTGCTACTGCATGGGGTGAAGCAAATGAAAATATCATAAATGGCTTCGTATAATTTGGTCCAGCTAGTACAGGAGCTTCAAAAAATGCCTGTTTTATCCTGGTGAATGCATCTCTAGACTCCTGGGACCATTTCACCTCAATGTCCTTTTTCAACATATCAGTTATATGCCTAACTATCTCAACATAGTTAGGAATAAACCTTCTCAGAAAATTGATTCGGCCTAGAAACACCTGCACTTCCTTCTTATTTCTGGGTAAAGGAATACCATTTATAACTTCAACTCTCTTAGGGTCTATTTTCACACCATCTTTAGTTACAATGTGCCCTAAGATTTTTCCCTCATCTAATGCAAATAAAGATTTTTGAGGATTGAGGGAAAGGCCATACCTTCTGCATTTTTCTAAATTTCTCCGTAAATGCTCAATATGCTCATCATCATTCTTTGAAAACAATGTGATATCATCTAGATATACCACCAGAAACTTGTCCTGCTCTCCAACAAAGGCTATGTCCATTGCCCTCTGAAAATTAGCTCCTGCATTAATTAATCCAAATGGCATCCTGGCATACATAAATGTTCCCCATGGTGTAGTGAATGCAGTTTTCTTCTGATCTTCGGGGAACACAGCTACCTAATTATAACCGGAAAAAACCATCCATCATTGACATCTTGGATGCTCCTACCACTTTCTGCAGGATGCGGTCCATCTTAGGCAGTGGATAATTATCCTTTAGAGATGCTCTATTTAAATTCCTGAAATCCACACACAGCCTTATTTCTCCATTTTTCTTTCGAACAGGAACAAGGTTTGCTACCCATTCAGAATATCTCAATGGCACAATTATTTTGGCCTTCAGTAGCTTCTTGATTTCTTTTTCAATAGAGGGAAGCAGCAGAGGATTTATTTGTCTAAGCTTCTTCTTATAAGGCTTTGCATCTTCCCTCAAAGGAATTTTATGTTGAATTATATTAACATCAAAAGTTTTTAGGTCCTGATAGGACCATGCAAATACATCTTTATAAGATTGAAACAACTTCAAATATTTTTCTTTATATTCTTCTGGGACCCTTTTGGATAATTTTACAATTTTGGGCTCAACATAAGTACCCAGATTTAAATCTTCCACTTGATCTTCTTCTATCACTTTGTTTGGCTGCAATGGAATATCATCTTTGTTAAATAATCTTTCTAGAGGCACCAGACCTCTAGGTATAACATTTCCTTTCAGTTGCAGCACTTTATTACCTGCTATCTTCTCCTCCCATCTGTTTTCTGCGATATTTTCAGCTTCTTCTTCTTCATTGTCATCAATCTCCATATTAGAGAATTCTCCCACTGTTTCCATGAATCTCTTCATTTGTTCGTCATCTTAAAATACCTGCCAGTGCTTAATATTATCTGGGATAGATGGCCTGTAACGTACCTCCACTTCATATCTTAAAAGTGGATTCTGAGGAGGACGGAATGTACTGGCAGCTACAGCAAGAGAATCTACTATTATGTTCTGTTCCCGGGGCATGAACTGTATGTTAAATGCCAAGAAGAAATTTTCTACCATGTCCCATACTTCATTTCTATATGCTCTCAGCCGAGGATGCTTGGTTTGGCATTGATTTCGGACTTGTCTTACCACTAGCTCAGAGTCTCCCATGACTTTTAGACCTTGGATGCCCATGTTTCTAGTTGTCTGCAGTCCCAGTAAAAGTGCTTCATATTCAGCTACATTATTGGTAGCTTCATATTCCAATTTAAAGGACAGTGGGACCCATTTTCCTGTAGGAGAAATTAATAATACCCCTGCTCCATTGCCTTCTCTTGAATTTGCTCCATCAAAATGTAAAGTCCAAATTTCTGATTCCTGATCTTCTTTAGGCTGCTCAACTTGAATTTGGCCAAAGATGAGCTCATGGGCATAATTTTTATTTTCTTCTAGCATCAAACATGAGAAGTCTCCCTCTTTTTTATAAACTGGGGAATTCTCTGAGCAGTCAGCCTTAGTTACCATTTTAACAAATCTAGTCTTTCTGTATAACCTCCTCTCCTAGCCTCCAAAGACTGGAACTGTAGCATATGTTAAATCTAACTTGATTGACCCACCAATTTTTGTACCCCAGGACCTTGACAGCAACATGCCAAAGCGGGCTGGGATATCAGCAACCACAATGTCCATAACCACACTCTTTGCTGGAATTTGGGCCAAATTGACCACTAAATCTTTAATCATCCCCAAGCATTTAACTCTTTTGGAATCAAATGAGTATAGGTCTTTATATGGTCTTGTAATTTGTAGTCCTAGTTGTTCCATGACAGACAAAGGCATAAGATTATGGGAAGCCCCAGAATCTAGCATACAATTGTGTAACAACAGGTCATGAATAACTAGTGACACATAAAAAGGAGGAGTAGAAGGGTCTATCTCCTCGACATGTGGGCCAAAGACTACCATGGGTCTTTCTTCTTGAAGGTTTAAACTATCAGGCATAATTGATATTTCAGGAGGAAGCATGAAGGAAGTAACTTGAGACTGATATACAAGCTGTTTTAATAGTTCGGTCAGGGGGACTGGAATCTTAATTTTCTCAAGTTCTTTTTGCAAATTAAAAGCATGAGGGGGCTTTTCTATCACAACATCTTTAAATTCTTTATTTTCGGCTGAAGGTTTAATTTCTTTTGATACTGACTCAGCATTAGGAGGACTGACTATTTTTGAAGAAGAAGGAACCTGGTCATTAGGCTGCAAGGGAGCATTTAGAGGACTCTTACCTTTTTCTATTTTTCTCTTTGTTGCTAATTCCTTCTAAGCAGGTGCTTCTTTCTGAGGTGGCTCCTCTTCTTGATCTTGAGTTCGGGTCCTCTTCCTTGAAGACCTGAGATCATATTTTACATTGAATTATGCTTGCATGAAATCAACAAATTGCTTACAATAATGATCAATCTCTGCTTCTTCTTGTTCTTGCAATGGGCATTCTATATCATCATTGTTTGAAAAAGAAAGATTTGAATCCTCTAATTGATAAGTAGCATCTTTAGTGGAGCCTTCTGCTGGACCTTCCAAGTACAATGGATGTGGTACCTAGTCTTGTTGCTCCTTTGCTTCCCTAGGCAATATCTGCAATGGTGGTCTTTTATACTGGGGATTGTATCCTCTGTTTGGAGAATTATAGAAATTCCTGGGAGCTGCACTCTTAGCCTCCAGTTCAAGCTTGACAATCTTCTTTATCATTTTTCTTATTTCATCCATTTTATCTGAATCCTTATCTTGATTAGAGGTGGAAACCTCTTCTTTACCTCTCCTCCTAGTATCTTGTTCAACTTTTCCCTTTAATTTCCTGGTGGAGGCAAAGTTTGCTTCCAACTCCAGAGCATCTGACTAAGCATCATCTAAAGTAGCAGGTTTTCTTTCCCTTAAGGAGAAGCCAAAGTCAAAATCAAAGGCTGCTATAAAAACTATCTTGGCAGCTGTTTCATGGGGCTTCATTTCAGGAGGCAGGCTCAAATATAACTTGTTGAATCTTTTAATAAACTCTGATACTCCTTCATTATGCTTCTTCTTCAAAGTATTAAATTCAGTAAGACACTGACCATAATCTTTCTTTTCTCCCCACTTCCTAAGGAAAGTATTCTCCATATCGTCCCAGGTGGTCACCGAACGGTTCCCCAAGGTCTTGAACCATTTTCTAGCTTCACCCTCCAAAGATTGTACAAATAATCTTAAGACCACATCCAAATGTTCAACATTTAAGTTTTCTGCAAAAGAGCAGAAAGTCTCAAGATGTTTCTGAGCATCAATTTCATTTTCACCATTAAATCTCGGCAGAATCTTCAAATAATCCTGTGGCATATCATTTAACACTTAGGGTAAGGCCAGTGGTGCATATTTGTTCAATAGAAAAGCTGGTACATTGGCCATTGGAGGAGGTGGGGGTTGTGCAACAATCTGAGGTACAGATAAAGGAAGGGGAGTAGGAGGAAGTGGGGTATGAATAACAATGGGAATATATTGTATAGAAGCCTGGGGTGTAGATGGAAATAGCTCACGATTAACAGGGGCTACTTCTGTAAATTCTTTAATTTCCTCAGCCTCGGGAGTAGGATGGGAATCCTCTTCAATCTAGGTACTTCCTCTACGTGGAGTCTCTGAGTAGTATTCGGGATTTTCCTTGGTAGAATCGGGATGTTCTGTTCTGATCTCTTGAGAAGAAGAGGGTGGATAATCTTCGACAGAATATTCAGGGTTTTCAGCACGAACTGATTTCCTCTCTTTCCAAATTCTTTTATGAATGATCTTCTCTGGGTCAGACACGTAAGGTGTCTTTGATTGAGATGTATCTGACCTCAAATGTGGCTTGCGAGGAGCCAGGACTATCAATAGATTTATCAAATAAAGAGCAATGGAGTCGCCAAGGTGAGAGATTCACAACTCTTCAACTCTCTGTGCTCACCTGATTAGAGAGTGAAAACAATTTTTCGAGGCCCAGGGAAACTGATATTCTCAAATTCATCCCCGGCAACGGCGCCAGAAAGATGTTGTAGACAATTTTGTCACCCCCTAGAGCCAGTCTAGAGTTGCCATAGACCAGTGCCTAGGACATCTTATCATAGCAAGAGAACATGAAATATAGTTTGGGTGTCAATCCAAAAGCTCTCTTACTATCACTTGTACAACAATGGAACTAGTCTTAATGGAACCAAACTCTCTCAGAAGCTGATACAAGGATAAGAATAATGTAGGAACAACATGTAAAACTCCAATACAAAAGCATCAGACAGTTAAAAGACAGCTTACTGCAAAGAGGGCCAGTTCAGATAATATACCACAGAAATCAAATATTAGGAAGTGGATGCGGTGAAGAAACATGAGGAAGATATTAGTTAGTATGAGGCTGATACCCAGATACACAAAAAAACCACATATGGGCTTATCCAACTAAGAATCCATACATGACAATGGCGTTTTAAAAGCACCCTCCTCAAGTAACTAATATAGCAGAAAATATGAATGAAATAAACATGGAACAGTATATCATGACTAGGCCTATTTAAAGCGCTTGACTAATCCAAGTATGGGCACCAACTAGGATGAATCCTTACTTAATATCAGTGAGCCACTCGCATTCTAGAGCATGATACAAGAAGATAAATAGCATGGAATGAGATTTTATATTAACACATAAGAGAAAATTACATACTGTGGGATACCAAAGACCAGAATCCTCATTACAGCTATAACTCCTCCTCACTGAAACCCTACGGGCTCTGAGCCTTCATACAAAAGTGTTACAAAATGTATACAGAAACCTTTTCACTGCACAGTTTTCTGATAGAAATCTGGAACCCTTCTAATGTCTTATTTCTGGGTTTTTATAGAAAAGATAGAGAATTTTAGAGAAGGAGGTAGATGGAGCACATTTAATGACTTAATTTGAAAAAAATGGCGAAAAACATTCGTGCCTACACTGTGAATGACTAAATAGAAATGACTGTACTTTACAATTTACCTCCAGAAATAAACGCTGAGGATGAAAATCTCCTCATGAACAAGACACAAATAATAAAATATACAATGTTCTGCCCCTCACTGGAAGAGGGAAAATCTGCTGCCATAAAACCCTGAGATAGCTTGTGATTGTGCATAGTACTCTCGGACCTCTAACTTTGAATTTAAATTCCAGATCTTTAATGCGAGGTTTTGTGTCTCTTAATCTTTCGTTGATATTTCATGCTTCCCCATTAATACTCTCGCCTGCTCAAGTCTGTCCCTTGATTTTCTCTGGAGGGTTCTATAGATTCATATCCTTGCTTTCTTTAAGGATGGTCATATCATACAACTACCCTCGGCTTCACTCCTTAATTTCTTCCTCGAAAACTGTCAAGGGCAGTGTTCTTGACTTCTGTGAACAAAGCAACAAATCATGATGAATCTTCTACCGTGGCAAACCTGCAAAAACACAAACCAGTTAAGGAAAACCAGACCGGGATGGAGATGGGGACGATGGTGACGATGAAGACATGGCCATATGGCAAGAACGTGCAGGGTGGCGGAGGAAATACGATGGAGGCTTTGATAAACAGACGGAACGCAAATTGTCCACGTAAAACAGTTTGAACGTGATGACTGAATAAAACGATGAATATGAATGAAAAACATACATATATATATATACGGTAGGGGAAGAATACTATGGACACGCGAGATGATGACATATGGGTGTACGAAGGACAGGTGGGAGGATGGCGTGGCTGTGGGGTCAACAGGCGGAGAAAAATGCATCCTGGGCCGTCGGATTTCGAAACCAGATCAACGGCTCGCAGGCGCCTGGGGCGACGTAATGGTGGGCCACGGGACACGACATACACGGTTTAATGCACGAGCTTCTTCGAAGGATATCCGCCGTTGGATTGAGGTCGACAGATCGAGTGGCGCGAGTGAATTCCGCTGCCTGGCCATTGACCAACCTTTAACGCACGAAATGGTGGTTTTGAAAATCGTACATGGGGACACTTGTCGCGCATTCAATGGGATCGCTGGCCCCATAGAGAATATCGTCAGCGTCATAAAAGCGGTGCAGAATAAAACCGCCAGTTTCAGGGTGCGGGGACCACCACGATGAATCAAATTCCGCTCCGTTGATTGGATTTGGATCCGACGGCCACGATTGTGCCCGAAAACGTAAAGCGACGAGCTCTTTTTGACTTAGCATATGGTTTCGAGCCCGAGTCACATGGGAACCAAAACAGGGAGGGCTAAGGTTTTAGGGGCTAGGCCCGATAAGTTTTAGATTACGGCTTTTAACCTTTGCAGAGTGGATTTTTTCGGGTGGAAAAGCGTAACGAAAAACAAAATTTGAGGTTCTCCGGTCATGATAACAGGTTTGAAAGGTTAGGAGGCAGCATTAAGCCAAAAATTCGGATGAAAGGGTTGACATGTACAACACGGTCATTCAAGTTGCAAGTGATTTTGAACACTTTCAATTTTGAGCTTTTTCCATAGCTCGGACTTGAGCTCCTGATCAATAATATATGCAAGGTCTCATATAATAATACTTATAATGGAGATAATTGTTATATAATATATTGGAATAATAATAATCGATATGATTGATTATTATACCAATAACAATGTATAAATAAATAATAATATATCGCACATGTTTTTATCACAATTTTTTAAAATTAAAAAATTTAATTAAAGAAACAAAAGTAACAATACTACTTTTGAGATAAATCCCAATCTTTAATCTATCCAAGGGGTCTTGAATAGAGGGTGATTGGGTGCATTTTTAACACACTCCTAGATGTTACGTCACCGGTTCAATTCCCTACCCTATTCAAGTGTTATTTTCGGACATGGCCATTATGTAGGCTCACCAATACTAAACTTATAAAAAAAAAATCCCAATCTTTAATCTATGACTATTATTAAGAATATTCTGGAATATTTCGTAGAGATGAAATTCTTATCATCCATCTAAGAATTATTGATAATTAGATTAAAATTCTAAAAGCCTTATTTCAAAATAAACAAACCTATGAAAGTAAATATAATATCCATATTATAAATATGGGAAGAAACTTTAAATACATTGCAACTACAATAAATTCTAACTCAAAGAACAATGTATTAACCTCCATCTTTGTCTTTGATCATGATTTAATATGTAAGTCATGCTTTCAAGATGATACTAATCACAATTAATCGATATTTTTCATTTTCCACCATCACATAGACTCTCCTCTATTTAACATCTAGAATGCTCTATTCTTTGTAATATTAATACAATCTAGCTTGTCAAAAAAAAATTATAAGTTAATGTACTTTTAGGGTATCACAAATTAAAGCATAAACATCTCTGTTAGAAAAACTAGGTGCAATAATTCTTGAACACAATTGATGATATAATTGATGAACTTGAACATAAGGGATCTTCTCACTCAAAATATCTGGTTGCAATAATTCGTTGGTACAAGTGATAATCTTATTGGTGAAACTGAATACATGGCCCTGTCCTAAATAGGTACTCAACTCGCTTATCATTATCAACACTTGCCTTGTTGTAGCTGTAGAATTTGGTCTAATTTTTGTCATATATGAGCATAAGAAATCTAATCTCTAGGCTATAGGATAAAATACTAAACCTATGAACATCTTGTACATTGTAAGCTTTTGATCTTGTGTCAAATTGTTTTATCAAAAAAGTTGTTTTTCCTCACTTTACACGTTGAGATTTCAACATATGAGCATAAATTTGTTTGAACTCCAATTCTATTAAAAGTGTCAAAGTTACAACATAAACTTCATTTAAATAAGTTGATTGTATGTTACTGAGATTTTAGTATATGACACCTACCTTACATTTCAATTTGGTGCTCACTGAAGATAACCAAAGTCATTTTCAGTTGATCAGGACATCACCAACACTAACCTCACTTCTTAGCTCTCGGATTCTTCTTCTTCGCATACCCATCAGAGCGTCTTAGGTCATGCAATTTTTATATCTCCCAACCTGCAAGTTCAAGGCCTGCAATAATTGTAACATTGCAAGGTCATTGGTATACATTCATGTGGCTATAAAATTAGTGGATTCTTGAAATTTCGTGCAAGTCATGGTGTCTCTAAAATTTGTTGAGAGTTCTTCGTCGTTTTTGGTTCTCTGGTTCCCCGAGGTTTCAAAATCCCTTTCTTTGTCAGGTGGAATTTAACGCTCGTTTACATTTTATATTTATATATATTTTAATTTGAATATTGATTAAAATATATGAAGGCAACATTTATTTCTTTATTATTTATTATTTTTTCTATATATATTTTTCTCTACATTTAAAAAATGCTGACATACAATCTTACATTACGCCTACACATCTCCCCCATATTGGTTTGTAGAGCGCCTCTCGACATAATAATGCATGAACTATTTACATCCTTTATGTGAATGGGGGTAAATCAAGAATAATGTAATGTGCATGGTGCATATATACGTTATTGAGAACAAATAGTGTGCACGGTGCATCACATGTGTATAAATTAATTATATTCTTATGTGTGTTTATTTTTAATAGGACAAGTGTGTTTATGTTGTGGAAATTTTTAGAATTTTAATTTAATTATTGCGCCAAGAGGCGCTCTCTAGCCCAATATGGAAGAGATGTTATAATGTCATGTCCTGTTATGTTATTTTTATATTATGTTATCTAAACATTTTGACTTGATCACTAGATCCACCTTAACTCTGGATTGATCAAGTGAGAAGAGATCAAATCTCTCAAGGTAAAAACCTTTCCTCAAGTTTTTCACTTAAAAAGGAGGTTTTCACATTGAGGGATTTGATCTATCTAGGCGCATGATAGATCCAAAGTTAAGATGGATCTAGGCTAGTTAATAATTATTAGGTGAATTGTAGGGATTTAACCTCTACATAATAAAAATATTTTTACTAGCCATGAGGATAAAGAGTTAGATTTATGTTCAAACTAATTATACGTTATTAGTCCTTGCCAACACAGTCTCTAGCATACTGTTATTAGTTTAGCATTGACCAATGCAAGTTACAATGTTTAATTTTTGAATTAATTTTCAATATTATTGAAATTTTTATTTTTCAAATATTTGATTGGACCATAAATTGAAGGTCTTATTTCAACCTTTGTACAATGCAATGCCATGTGGATAACTCCCTCATATTTTTTTGCCATAATTTTTTGTTGTTGTTGCAATATTTATGCCATGAATTTTAGATGTTTATGCATTTATTTTTCTTTGTTAAGATTCATAAGAAAACTACCTAAAATTAAAATCCATGAAAATAATTCATACTTATGTAATAATATATTTACCATCAATTGTTACCCACCATAATGCACTCATTGCCTAGTATTTAAATTTTCTTCATCACTATAACTAGCAAGAGTAAAATTGTTAGTGTGGAGACTTAATAATGGTTACTACCCACCAAAATTTATGCAAGTTATTTCTCATTTGTAAGTAATTACACCGAAGGTGTTCCTGTGATGGGCTTCGCTAGGAAGATCCAACCAATCAAAGAGGCTCGTTTTTGTCTTCCTTCCTCCAACATTATTTGAGAATGTGGCAAGGACAATGATTAGATTTTGATTTTTTGAAACTCGATCACTTTAGTCTCGAACTAGGATAAGAATTACTACTATTTAATTTAGTATTCCTAATTTTTGCGTTAACAAATAAACATAAAGCTTGAAATACTCCACCATGTTCATTAGTCACGGTGTTGTCTCTTTGACTTCAGTAATCCACGTCGACTGCTTATGTAATTTTTGATCATTTCTTAGGCCCATACTCAATTTTTAATCAATATCGACAACTGGATTGCAAACAAAAGAAGCACAAAATAAATAAATGTGTATGTTTTATTGACGCAACAAAACATGCTTTGTTCTTCAATGATTACTATCGCTCTCATCGTGCATTACCTCGATTGCTAAGTAGTCTCGAACCCACAACATCAGAGAACAATTACTACTGCATCGATTGCCCCTCTCAAGATATCTCTAGATAAAAAACCCCATTTTCCAACTTAACAGTATGATATTTGGAAAATAACATATGTGGTGATGTTGAAACAATATAAAGGCTACCTAACAAAAAGCCTTTGAATTAACCCAAAAAAAATTATGCAAAGAAGACTTTGACGAGAAATCATTATCATGCATTAGCGGGCACCACTGGCTAAACCCCCAATTTATATTTTTCAAAGTGCTGATAGTAGTGAAAGCTTATTTGCATAAATGAACAACAACGTTCTATGTTTTGGTATAAATGAATTGAAAAAATATTTTTTGCAACCACATTTGTAACACTCCAGGATAGTCACCCCCAAAGGACTATCTTTATGAAGACATGCTTATTTGTATTTTGCAAGAACTTGTCCAAGGCGAGTTGATTCGGATCTTGGGTGGAGACCCCCAAGATCTAAAAGATTGAAATGGACCTCTTGTTGCAACATTGTTGATAACTTCTGCTGTAGGTGATGAAATCAAATTTTGTCAAAGACCCAATTGAGGTATTGAAGAGATATTTCCATTGATATAAGACATCTGAAATTTGATGACCTGTGGGGTGAGAAAATGATTCTCCAAACTCATAGGACGCGCAACGACGCAATGTTCTAGACATGTGTAACTTCAATTGCTCATATCTCTCAAATAGGGAAACAAAATCAAATTCTGTAAAAACCCCATTTGAGAGAATAAAAATATTTTCAAATGAGATATTTTTGATTCTCTAATATGATCTCTGGAGATCGTGGAACTTGCATGAAGTTTGTTGACGATTACTAAAAAACATTGAAACTAAAATATTTTTCAAACCCTCATTCCCATGGATCCATAATGTAAATCTGTATTTATGCAGAAACATAATAAAATAAAGAAATAAACATAAATGCAGAGATGCAATAGAAATAAAACTTCATTTCATTAATATCAAATGACTGAAATATGCTTACAGATAGAATGGACATAAACTAGCTAGGGCGATGGTAGCTTATCTTTGAGAAGAGATGTAGCGGCTACATGCCTTTGAACTGTGTTACAATAAGGCTCAATGGCCTTTTTATTATTGAACAATAAGATAAAAACCTAAACAACCAAAACCCTAACCCGAGGAGATGTAACACCAAGAGTTTATGGGCCTCGTTGGGGTTAGTTGGGCATCCAACTTCCCAAGGTTGTAACTTGGTTATATTATCTCTGTTTGGCGCATATGATACCTCGTTGGAAATATATATCCAATGAATACGTTGTTTAGGGCATTAAAATGGCTCTGGAAGTCCAAGACCCAAAAAACTACTAAAATAATAAATAAGAAAACTGATGAAACTGACTAGGTGGAATAGGCAGGTGGCCACCAATATCCACCTGGATCATTCCTCCCCCCTTAGGAAGAAATGGTCCCCATTGCATGCAGAGCCTCCATGAGGTGGGGAAGTTTCTGTTGAACCTGGTGCTTGGTGAACCACTTTCCCTGGTGAAGGAGTTAGCTTGGTTTGACAAGTCGATATAGATGGGTCCTTTGCTGATGAGTGTTCTTGATCTGCGTGTCCATGATCCGATCAGTTGTGGCTTGTTCCATGCAGTCTGGTTTTAAATCTACTGGTGTGAGTTGTTATTCCATGTCGTATATGTCTAGTAGAGGTGGAAAGTAGGGCCGAAGGTGGTCCACATTGAACATTGGATGCAGACCAAGGAATAGTGGAATACTGAGCTCGAAGGCATTATCCCCTAAAACCTTGGTGATGATGTATGGCCCATATCGAAGCGAGCAAAGCTTGTGGTGGGGTCCATCGAGCTTCTCCTTTTTCAAATGTAGCCAAACTATGTTTCCCACATGGATGTTGATCATGTCGTTGTTTGTACTTGGCATTGGATTTCTCCAAGATGTCATGGACCTGCTTGCAAATGTGTTGGATGTGTTCAATAAATCCGGTTGTTTTATCAGCCTCAAAAAATATTCTTGTGTATTCTGGCTGTGGTCGCATGAGGTATGGCAACATTAGGCAGCGGCACGCCTGGGGTCAGATCAATGGAGTGCTTGACCTGACAGTGTAGAGGAACCTCTGTGGGTGAGGAGAAATGTCCTTGTATTCCTCCATGAATTTTTCCATCTGTTGCTGCCATGGAGGGGAACCCTGTTTGGACGTTATGGCCACAATCTTCTTCTTGCCCTATGGGCGAATTGTAATGAAAACAAATTTCTTGGTTTGGGAAATAATCTTACTGCGTTGCTTTGCAGTAATCAAAGAGATGGCGAGAGGTGGTACTACCTCCGGTATCCTGTATAACTTATTTCCCAAATTAATAAAAACAGAATGAGGCATAAACTCATACACAACATGTCGCTTCTATAAGTATGGTTGGCCCAATAATACATCAAACACGTCAAGAGGAGAAACATCACACAGTACCTCATCTGTGAAGGGCTTGATGCTGTATGGAAGGCAGAACTGTTGGCTGACACAAAGATCTCTTCCTTGGTGAAGCCACCTGATGGTATACGACTACGGTTGTGCTATGGTCGGTAGACTGAGCCACTGCACGACCTCTACTGAAATGAGGTTCTTTTGGCTTTTGCTATCGACAATGAATTGTAGTGGAGAACCCTTCACCCACATCTGTGAATGTAAGAGGTGCTCCCCCTCCTTTGGATCTTCCCTCTGGAATTGGTGGTGGAAACAGTGGCACTAGGATCCACATCAATGATATGCTTCCTTTTTTCATTCCCCTTATCCGGTTCTAACTCAGAATCAGAACATGCATCTAATTCAGATGCCTTCAATTCTGATCCGGATTTATGTAGGAACACAACAGAATAAACATATAACCATAAATACAAAGATGCAGCAGAAATAACACTTCATTTCATTAATATCAAAGAACTGAAATTTGCTTACAGACATAATGGAAATAAACTAGCTAGGGCATTGGTAGCTATCTCTAAGAAGAGATGTGGTGGCTACAAGCCTCTGAACTGAGTTACAATGAGGCTCAGGGGCCTATTTATTAGTTAGAAACAATGGAAAACCCTAAACATCCAAAACCCTAACCCTAGGAGATGAAGCGCCAAAACTATGGGCCCTGTTTGGGTAAATTGGTGTTTCAACTTCCCGAGGACGTAACTTTGGCATACGATCTCTGTTTGACGCGAACCATACCTCGTTAGAAAGATCTATCTGAGGACTAAAAATTTTTCATGAGCAACATCAGTCCATCATTGGTCCATGGACCCATGTTGCTCCCGATTTTCCCAAAAAAACGTCGTTTAGGGCCTCAAAACGGCTCTGGAAGTTCAGGACCCAAAAAACTGCTAAAAATAGTAAGTTGTGCCGAAACTGAAAAACTGAAAGAGAAAATGGTGGGGCCTCAAGTGGAATAGGCAGGTGACCACCAATATCCACCTAGATCATTCCTCCCCCCTTAGGAAGCAATGGTCCCCATTGCGTTAAGTTCCTCCATGAGCTGAGGAAACTTTTGGTGAAATTGGTCCCTGGTGAACCATTTTCCTTGGTGCAGGAGTTGGCCAGCTTTGACAACCCGATACAGTTGGATATTATGTTGGAAAGTTTTCTTCATTTGCATGTCCATGATACAATCTATGGTGGTTTGTTCCATACAGTCTGTGTTTAAATCTATTGGTGTGAGTTGTTCTACAATGTCAGAGGTGTCCAGTAGAGGTGGGAAGTAAGGACGAAGGCCGTCCACATTGAATACTGGGTGCAGACCAAGGAATGGTGGAATACTGAGCTCAAAGGCATTGCTCCATACATCCTTGGTGATGGTGTACGGCCCGTATCGAAGCAGGCGAAGCTTGCGGTGGGGTCCAGTGAGGCGCTCCTTCTGCAAATGTAGCCACACTTTGTCGCCCACCTGGAAGTTGTGTGGCACCCGATGTTGATCATGGCGTTGCTTGTACCTAGCATTGGCTCTGTCCAATATGTCATGAACCTGTTGGCGAATGTGTTGAATGCGCTCGATGAAGCTATTTTCTTTGTCAACTTCAGACTTGACATGCGCCGAATCGACCTGAGTAGCCGCAAATGGCATGGCTACGTCAATGGGACATAGTGACTGGAATCCCAACCCACCTGAAAGGGGATGTGGCCGATTGAGCTGTGGAGAGCCCTGTTATAACTATATTGTACATAGGGGAGGCTCTCATCCCATGTGCGTGGATGCTTTGAATTGTACATGCGCAGAATGTGTACAATCATTCTGTTGATGACCTTTGTCTGGCCATCTGTTTGGGGATGGAAAGCTGTGGACTTGGTGAGCTTGGTGTCCAGTATTGACCGGAGGCTGGACCAAAATATGCTGAGGAACCTGCTATCCCAATCTGATATCATAGACTGTGGGATCCCAAAGTGCACCCACACTCGTTCAAATAAGAGTTTAGCAGTGGTTTCTACTGTGATATTCTTCTTGCAGGCCGCCATAAATGGCCATCTTCGAGAATCTATCGACGACCATGAAAACAAAGTCATTTCCATGATTAGTAGAAGGCAGGCTCGGCATGTAATCCATGGAGATGGATTCCCAAGGTCAACTAGGGGTAGGTATCGGAGTATATAGGCCTTGCTTCTTGATGGTCGGTTTGGAAATGGCACAAGCAGTGCAGGATCTGATGTGCTTCCCGACATCCTTTCGAAGGTTCGGCCAATAGAAATACTTCTGCAGTACTGCTATTGTTTTCTCGACCCCAAAATGCCCAATGACTCGACTGTAGTGTGTTTCCCATATCATCTTGGCACGCTCGCTTGAAGGAACACAAAGGTGTCCCAAGTGACATAAAAGTGCATCTTGGAGGTGAAAATTTGGAACTTGCATACCCCGCAAGAGTGCCTTGTATGTGTGGCCGAATTCTGGGTGGATTTCGTAGAGAAGCGGCCAATCAGAAGTCTCGTGCCCACAAGAGTTGAGAACGATGGTGAGCGCCACGATCGGTGGTCGGATGAGGCAGTTTGCAACATTATTGGTGCTACCTTTCTTGTACTTGATGTTCAAATGAAACTATTGCAGATATGTGGACCACTTCTGATGGCGATCATTCTGCAACTTCCCTTGTGTCTTTATGAACTACAGGGGCCGGTGGTCTGTGTGGATGATTGTTTCCTTCCCCAAAATGTAATGCTTCCATTGTCGACAAGCTTGCACAATGGAATACATTTCTTTGTCATAAGTGGGATACTTGCGAACTGTGTCAGACAATGTCTCATTGTGATATGCCACTAGATGTCCCTGCTGAGTAAGAACTGCCCCAATAACATAGTCAGAGGCATCTGTCCGATCTCAAATGGTTGTTGCAAGTCTGGTAATGCGAGCAATGGGGCATAACAGAGGTGATTTTTCAATTCTGTGAACGCCTTCTGTTGAGATTCCGACCAAAAGAATTTTTCTCTCGCTCCTCTCTTGGTGACTTAACTCAAGGGCCAAGTGATATGAGAGAATCCCAACACGAACCTACAGTAGAAATTAGCAAGACCCAGAAAGATGCGAAGCTCTGTTATAGTGGTTGGGGCTGGCCAATCCCGAATGACTTGGATCTTGGTTGGATCCACATGCACCCCCCTTTCATCATTAATGTATCCCAGATATTGAACCTGGGTCATGTCAAAAGTGCACTTCTCCAAATTGGCACACAACTTGTGTTGTTGCAGTGTTTGGAGGACTTATCGGATGTGGTGACGGTGCTCTTCCCAAGTCTGGCTGAAGATCAGAATGTCATCCAAGTACACCACTACAAATGAGTTGGTGAATGGCCGCAAGATGTCCTCCATCAACCTCATGAATGTTGCGGGAGCATTCGTCAACCCTAAAGGCATGACCGGCCATTCTAAAAGGCCTTCCTTGGCTTTGAAGGTAGTCTTCCACACATCGGAGGGTTCAATTGGTACTTGGTGATACCCAGACTTCAAGTCGATCTTACTGAAATATTTCGCCCCTTTGAGTTGGTCCAGAAGGTCATCAATCTGTGGGATCAGGTACCTATTCTGGACAGTGATCTTGTTCAGCGCCCAATAGTCAATACAGAGTCTCCACGTCCCATCCTTCTTCTGTACCAACACAATCGGGCTCCCACAGGGCGATGAACTTGGTTGAATGTGACCTTTCTGCAGCAACTTCTGAATCTGCCTCTTGATTTCACCGTTCTCCATAACAGAGCGTCGATAGATCATTCCATTGGGTAGCGGTGCACTTGGGGTCAGATCAATTAGGTGCTTGACCTGACAGTGCAGAGGAACCCCTGTGGGTGAGGTGAAGATGTCCCCATACTCCTCCACAACCTTTTCCATTTGTTGTTGTCATGCAGAGGAGCCCTGTCTGGAGGTTGTGGCCACATTCTTCTTTTTTCTCTGGGGGTGGATCATCAGGAAAACAGATTTCTTGGTTTGGGAAATGAGCTTACTGCATTGTTTTGTAGTAACCAAAGAGATAGCGGCAGGAGGTGGTACCTCTGGTATCCTATACAACTTATTTCCCAAAGTAACAATAACAGCGCGAGGCCGAGACACATACACATCATGACGCTTCCACAAGTATGGTTGTCCTAATAATACATCATAAACATCAATAGGAGTGACATCACATAATACCTCATCCGTGAAGGGCTTGATGCTATAGGGAAGGCGACATTGCTGGCTGACGCGAAGATCTCGTCCTTGGTGAAGCCACCCGATGGTGTATGGATGTGGGTGAGTTGTGGTCGGCAAACCCAACCGCTTCATGACGTCTGCTGAAATGGGGTTCGTTTGGCTCCCATTGTCGACAATGAACTGTACCAGGGAGCCTTTACCCACATCTGAGAGTGGAAGAGATGTTCCTCCTCCTCTGGATCTTCCTGTTCCTCCTTCTGGATCTTCATAGTGGCAACAATGGCATTGGGCTCCGCATCAATAATTTGTTTCCCTTTGTCAGTCCCCTTGTTAGGTTCTGATTTAGAGTCGGAGCATGCATCTGACTCAGAAGCCCTCATCTCGGCCACCAGCAACTAATTGGCCCGACACTCACTTGTGTCGTGAGTGGAGCTCTTATGGAACTCACACCACTTTCCCGTGTCCTTCTTTGGCTTTGCAGTGTTGTTCTTTGTTTGTGGCTTCAACAGGTTTTCTTGAGCCGCCATGCCTTGGCTCTGTCATTTGTTCTGCGGTTTGGGAGCACCTTTCCCTTGCTTTTGATTCACAGATCCAAAGTCTCGCTTCTTCTGTTTGAATTTCTGCTCAATCTTGGCAGCATACCAGAATGTCGTACCAAGCGAGGAGATGTCGAGGAACTCCATTTCCTCCTGAATGTAACTGTGCAAACAATTGCGATACTTTAGCACCAGATGTTTCTCTGAATCTTTGATACCCAACTTTGTGCACAGGGTATGGAACAGATTCGTCAGCTCATGCACATCTTGATCTCTTTGTTGTTGCAGCGTGGTCCATTGTATATACTTGTCCTCATAGCTCCCCACGGGATAGTATTGTTCCTTGATGGCATCTCGGAAAGAATTCCAAGTGGGTACGACTGAGAACAAAGAGGGTTTTGTCTCGTCCTTTTTCGCACAGTAGGTTTCCCACAAGTCCTTGACATGGGGGGTAGCTTTGACGAGTGCAAAAATAATCTTTTCCCGGTCGGAAAAGTCATGAACCGAGAAATATCCTTCTAATAGATTCAACCATCTATCTACAGCATCTGCATCTATTTTACCCTCAAATATGGGAATGTAAAAATTTACTTGTACCTTAAAAGGAGTCAAACCTCCAAAGTGGCCATTGGATGCAGATGCGCCGCCGGTGGGCAGCCGTTGAAGGATCTGGGCAAAGTTATCCATCATCGCGTTCCTTTGTTTTTCGAGGGCTTCCTCGAGCAATATTTTGATAGGATATCCTGCTCCCTCATCTTTCTTTTTGTCCCCCATGGGCGTCCGTCGGGGTTTGCGAGGCTAATCTTGCAAAGGTTCCACCAAATCGAGCCCTAACTCCTTATACCCCAACCTTGTTGGGGACATGCAAAGAAGGATCGAGAAAAAGCAGACCAATCTGATACCACTGATCTAGATATATGCAGGAATGCAACAGAATAAACATATAACCATAAATACAAAGATGAAGTGGAGATAACACTTCATTTCATTAATATCAAAGAACTGAAATTTGCTTACAGACAGAATGGAAATAAACTAGCTAGGGCGCTGGTAGCTATCTCTGAGAAGAGATGTGACGACTACATGATTTTGAACCGAGTTAAAATGAGGCTCAAGGGCCTATTTATTATTTAGAAACAATGGAAAACCCTAAACATCCAAAACCCTAACCCTAGGAGATGAAGCGCCAAAACTATGGGCCCCGTTTGGGTAAATTAGTGTTTCAACTTCCTGGGGACGTAACTTTGGCATACAATCTTCGTTTGACGCGAACCATACCTCATTAGAAAGATCTATCCGAGGAATACAAATTTTTCGTGAGCAAAAAATGTCGTTTAGGGCCTCAAAACGGCTCCGAAAGTTCAGGACTCGAAAAACTGCTAAAAATAGTAAGTTGTCCCGAAAATGAAAAACTAAAAGATACAATGGTGGGGCCTCAAGTGGAATAGGCGGGTGACCACCAATATCCACCTGGATCAAATTCGGCCACCAATGAATGTTTCGCTCGACAATCACTTGTGTTGTGAGTGGAGCTGTTATGAAATTCACACTAATTCCCCGTGTCCTCCTTTGTCTTTGTGGTGTTGTTCCGAGTCGCCCCCTTTTGGATTTTCCCCTTGTTCTGCGGTTCAAGGGTGCCTTTCCCTGGCTTCATATTCGTGGATCCAAAGTCTTGCTTCTTCTGCTTAAATTTATGCTCGATCTTAGCGGCATATCGATATGCTGCGCCAAGTGAGGTAATGTCGAGGAAATCCATGTCCAACTAAATGTATCTGTGCAAACAACTGCGGTACTTGAGAACCAAATGTCTCTCTGAATATTTAATACCCAACTTTGTGTGCAGGGTATGGAACATATTCGTTAGCTCGTGCACATCTTGATCCCTTTGTTGCCGCATCGTGGTCCATTGGATGTACTTGTCCTCATAGCTCCCCACAAAGTAATATTGTTCATTGATGCCATCTCAGAATGAATTCCAAGTGGGTGCAACCGATAGTAAAGAGGGTCCCCTCTCGTCCTTTTGCTCATAGGATATTTCCCACCAGTCTTTGACATTGGGGGCAACTTTGAGGAGTGCGAAAGCAATATATTCTTGGTCAGAGAAATCATGGATCGAAAAATAGCCTTCCATCCAATTCAAACATCTATCTACGACATCTGCATCTATCTGGCCTTCAAATATAGGAATGTCAAAGTTGACTGGTAGTGGCGCCTCCAGAGTGGCTGTTGGATGTAGATGCGCCGCCAGTGGGAAGTCGTTGAGAAATATGGGCAAATTTATCCATCATCATGTTCCTTTATTTCTCGAGGGCCTCCTCAAGCAATATTTTGATAGGATCTCCTGCTCCCTCGTCTTTATTTTCTTCCGCCATGGGAGGCTATTGGGGTTTACGATGCTGATCTTGAAAAGGTTCAACCAACTCGAGCCCTAAATTCTTATACCCTGACCTCGTTGTGGGCATGCAAATAAAGATCGAGACAGAGCAGACTGCTCTGATACCACTGATCCAAATCTTGGGGGGAGACCCCCAAGATCTAAAATATTGAAATGGACCTCTTGGTGCAACTTTGTTGATAAATTATGCTATAGGTGATGAAATCAAACTCCGATAGAGACCCAATTGAGGTATTGAAGATATATTTCCATTGATATAAGAAATTTGAAATTTGATGACCCGTGGGGTGAGAAAATGATTCTCCAAACTCATACAACGTGTGGCTGCACAATGTTCCAGACATGTGTAACTTCAATTGCTCATATCTCTCAAACCGGGAAACGAAATCAAATTCCGTAAAAAACCCATTTAAGAGAATAAAAAATAATTTCAAATGAGATATTTTTCATTCTTTAATATGACATGTGGAAATCGTGGCACTTGCATGAAGTTTGTTGAAGGTTACTGCAAAACATTGAAACTGAAATATGTTTCAAACCCTCATTCCCATGGAGTCGTAACCTGAATTTTTATTTATGCAGAAACATAATCAAATACATAAATAAACATAAACACAGAGATGCAACATAAATAAAACTTCTTTTCATTAATATCAAATGACTGAAATATGCGGATAGACATAATGGACATAAACTAGCTAGGGAGATGGTAGCTTATCTCTGAGAAGATATGTGGCGGCTACATGCCTCTGAACTGTGTTACAATGAGGCTCAAGGGACTTTTTATTATTGAACAATAAGAGAAAACTCTAAACAACCAAAACCCTAACCCGAGGAGATGTAACACCAAGATTTTATGGGCCCCGTTGGGTTTATTTGGGCAGCCAACTTCTTAGGGTCGTAACTTGGTCATATTATCTTCTTTTGGCACATGTGATACCTCATTGGAAAGATCTCTCCAAGGACTACGCCATTTAGGGCCTCAAAACGGCTTTGGAAGTTCACGACTCGAAAAACTGCTAAAAATAGTAAATAAGAAAATTGATGAAACTAACTAGGTGGAATATCCACCTGGATCACGAGCAATATGAAAAAAACTCGTTAGCTAGATGCAACAAAATGAGCATTATATTATTAATCTAACAACAATTGGCTTACAATGAGATGGACCACGCTTGCTGGCTTAGCGATTCTGAGATTGATGCTTCCCCTTGGTCTAGTGGAGTTATAACAGAGGATCCTGCAATTTAAACAGAAATGATTGGCAAACTTACGTCTGTAATGCAGATGGCGACCACATGGCCCGTTGGGAAATACTTTAAAGACGTTTGGCACACTCCAATTTTGGTATGTCTGTAATGTAGATAAGGACCACATGGATCGATGGTAAGTACTTTATAGACATTTAACATAGGATTAAACTGGTCCTAAAAGTCATGGCGTAACTCCGACATCGATGTTGGTCATATTGGTTAAATTCTCAGCTTCATCATTGTCATGGATTGCTGGTCAAATTTTCATTTCATGGATTCTTAGCACTTTTGCAGGCATTTTGAGAGTGTTTGAATTGAATCAAAATTTCTAAATGTTGGTCACACTAAGTCCTCGAATTTGAAGTCTAAATATTGTTTTTGGTGGTTGTTTTAAACATATTTGATGGGAAATGATCATTGTTTTAATGTATTCTCCCGATCCATTTCATTCACTTCATTGAGAGTAATTGACACCAAAGCAGGGTACAAATATTATTTCAAAATTACTAATAACATATTGTATGTTGAATAAATAAATAAATTATTTAATTGTAGCTTTTTAAATATTAATCAAAGGTCATGTACAATTAGGACGTTTGACTAAATTAATCATTTACTTGTAACCTTTAAAATATTAGTCAAAGGTCATGTACAATTAGGATGTGTGACTTTGAGGATTACATAGAGATAGGGTTAAGCATATCATTTACTATGTGAGTATCAATAAGTCTACAATATCTCTCAGCTATTAATCATTAAAAAATTCAAACATATTTCAAGCAAGCCTGAAATTTATGCAACCAAATATTACAATGAAGTTAGTTACAAAGATAATTTTCTTTCACACATGTTTAAACCTAAAAAAACATTTAACTATAGCTTATCTTCTTTCTCAACATTTACTAACTAATACTAATCATATAAAATTTACATATCAGGTTATTCTTTGAAATAATAATTTACTAAAAAGAAGATCACCATTTAATGTTTATATATATTTATATATAAAATTTGGATTTAGATCAAGGCTAAGTGACGTGTAAGATGAAATAATTGTGATTATGGAATAAGTTTTCAGATTCAATGTTATGAACTCTAATGGGCTCATAGTTTGTGATGTGAGTATCAAAACTATTAGTAAGTAAGAATAAATCAATCATTCAAATAATTATTAATAATGTTTGCATTGAATATTTTATAGATTTTAAACACGTCCTTTTAATAGAGGTGGGCTTTGTTGGTCGACAGATAATTTTCCAAATGTTCCCATTCTTCAATGTATTTTATACTTTTAGAGAATAATTTATTTTTCCACTTCAGGCAAGGCTGAATCGCTAATAGAGGAGCTGGAATGGTGCATGATCCCTTCGCCTTAATCTAAAGCGTGGATTACACTCTTCCGTTCAAATTTGAAATTTATTCTGCTTAGCCATATCAATACAGGGTGATGCGATGCATACATGGCCATGAAGTATGACAAATAATTTCAACAAATCTAGACACCAGTGGTGCACTGTGCAACAAAAACTTAACGTCTGAAGACGTTTCGTGCATAGAAGAAACATTTCGTCTCTGTAGGGTCAGTTTTAGGCAGAGACTTTGATTTCCCTTAATTTCATCATCATAATGGGACATGAAACTTTAGAACCCGTGGAAACAAACGATATAGGGAAAGTGAAAATTGCCTCATCAGCGAAAGCTGGGAAGTGGGTTTGGGTCAATGGAAAACAATATCGGGGCATTTTAAATCGAAGACTAGCTCGTCTAAAATGGGAGCAGACAAAGAAAAAAAGGTCTCAAAAGGAAAGTATTCAGGTCCTTCGCAAGGAACAACATTCAAACAGGTCATCTTTGCAAGCATGTGGAAACAACAAGTCCAAAGGAAAAGGAAAAGAAAAAGTCATTGATGATTCTGCATTATATAGTCCCACATCCACACCTCTCACTTGGTCATCTAATCTTTATGTGAAAGAACTGTTAAATGTAAAAAAGAGGTTGGAGGTAGTAGAAGCTAAAGAGCAGGAAAGAGATTGTACAACCATATAATAATAGTTGAAAATCGGGCTTTAACAGAAAGCAACAAAGTTTTGAAGGAGCAAGTGGCATTGCTACAAGAATCTCTCCTGATAGAGAAGACAGAATGGCAACGCATGAAGGTGAAGGTGAAAAACATGAAATTTGCAGTGGAAAATACAGAGGTGATGAATGTGAAACCATCCCAGGATAAGGGGAAAGTAGTTGCTCAAATAAACAACCATAAAGAGACATCAAGAGAAGAAAGGAAAGGAGATTATGCAAAACTCTCCAAAACCCGGGCTCAAGTTATTAGCAATTCTTCTAAGAGGGAAGGAGAAACAAACACTCAGATTGACAACATGCAAGATAGAGAAAGCAAGGAAAAAGAAGATAGAGCAACAAACATAATTATTAAAGGGGTGAAAGATTATGGGAAAAATGAATGTACTCTTGACCTTGCAAGAGACTTCTTGAAAGATAAGCTGCAATGGCAACGAAAAATAGGCCAAGCATGGATAGTAGGTAATATTAACGGGGAGAGAGCCAGGCCCATAAAAGTCATCATGCCTAGCTTGCGTGATAAAGATATCATTCTAAGCAAGAAGCAACTCTTGAGGGGTTCTCGGTTTTTTCTAGAAGAAGATTTAACTGTAAGACAACAAGAGGAAAGGAGGGACGAAATGACAAAAGTTAGGGCAGCAAGAGATGAGGGAAAGAGATCATGGATTTATAAAGGTAAAGCTGTGTTAGTGCAATTTGGACCCCCTTCCAAAACAAGGCAGCAAAACGAAAACAAAGAAGAGGCAACAAACTATTCAATAAGAAATGAGGAAGCAAGGTCAGTATGGGCAAGCAAGGACAAAGACTCAACTGTGAGTCTTGCATATCAAAACAAATATCAATCAAGTCGTACCCAGATTTCCTTAAGATTAGTTTGTTCGAATTGCAGGGGTTACCCATGGAGATGAGGACCTGGGTTAGGACCTATTGTGGAAGGTAGAGACATAATTTTCCTCGTAGAAACACATGAGCATGAAGGGTGCAAGACACCTTTGTTTGAAGGGTACTGGAAGATAGCAATGTGGAACAAGGCATCAGGGAATGGTAAAGGGCGCGGGGGTATCATGGTATTAGTCAAAGAAAAATAAGGTCGTTTCATTTAGCTAGAAAAATAAGACCCAAATAAGAAATTTGTCTGGCTTAAAATATCAGAAAATGGAAATCACATTAAAATTGCAGCATGCTACTTTGTGTCACAAGTTTCAAAAATCTACAAAAGTAGAGGGCTTGACCACAAAGATCCCTTTGCAGCCCTAAAAGCAGATATTGCAATACATTCTCGTTTAGGTGAAGTTCTTATAATGGGGGATTTCAATGCTAGAACTGCAGGTGAACAAGCTAGCATAAATATGACTGTGACCCTATCTGGCTTACAAAAGAGAGTAATCATAAATGGGAAAGAATTTCAGAGGATAAAGGCTGCAATCTCTTTGGAGAACAATTTCTTACGCTATTTGGGGATTTCAATTTAGTCATTTGTAATGGTTTGACTAGATGGGAAAAGTATGGTAATATCACTTGCAATACTTACAATGGAGCAAGTGTAGTAGATTATGTAATTTTCTCGCATAGTTTGTAAGAAAAAATGGAGGAAGTATTGATTGGAGATCAAAATTGGGACTTAAAATCAAATCACAAACCAATCTATTTAAGTTTCTCTTGGACTGGAAAGAAGCAATTAGGGTCAAAAACTCAGCGTGTTCAACAAAATCCCCAAAGGACAGAATTATTTTGACTCTAGAGAATTGTAATACCTTCAAAATAACGCTAGGGAGGCTCTCCGAGAAGGAGGAAATCTCATTACATGGCCTTCATAGTTACGAATTAACACATTTAAATTATTTATGAGATACACTTTTAAAATGTCTTAAGCACTAATTCCTTTCACAACCGAGGGATTGTCTCTTAAGAACCAACATTTTTTGGCATCGTTGTCGGGGACGAAGGCACGAAGTTATTTTTCCCTGGGTATTGAGATCTATTTCTTGATGGTGACCAATATTTAGATATAGAACTTGGTTGTTTATTATTCACCTGGTGACTCCACTGATGAAGATTTCATTAGATAAGGAATTTTGCTAGCAAGAAAATGAGAAAGCATCGTGGAAAAACGGGTATCAGAGTTTGAATCTTTTAAAGGAAGTTTTATTTTTCACTACTATTTTAGTGGTCTATTTTCCCTTACACATCAAGAAGATTATTTCCTGCTTTATATTCTCAGAATATTATAAGGCCCAAAAATGACATTCTTTATTGGAGAAAGAAGATTTTTCTTCTGCTTCTATTATTGATCTTGACACAACTTTATCTCCTAAATATGAGAGGAGAGATGACTGTTGCATTACAATTCCTGAAGATAATATGTCACAGTCTGGGCATAAAGGTGAGGATTCATCATATTTGGGTGATAATATTATACCTCATAAAAAATCCGCTTCTTTCCAGCTTGGAACCAAGGTGATTTTCAAACCCTTGATGCTGCCTACAATTCTTCATCAATATCCTTCAAAAAACTTTAAATTTCTGCCAAGCTTTTATGGAGAAAGTGATGAGGTTGGAGCCGAACAACACCTCCTAGAATTTGAATACTTTCTAGACAAATTTCAAATTATCTATGAAGATGTGGCTTTAAGGATGTTTTTTCATTCATTAAAGCGGGATGCTCAGGATTGGTTCCAGTGTCTGGAGGAAGGTTCAATTAGTTCATGGCAGAGTTTTCAAGACATCTTTCGTAGATATTGGGGCAAACGTAATTCATATGAAAAACACTTTTTGGAATTATATTCTATCCAGAGGTAGATTAATCGCTGAGTTTAATAGGAGGTTTCAAAAAATTTATTTCAGCATGCCAAAAGAAATTCGACCTCCTGAAGCTGCAACTATGGTTTACTATTTGAGGGCTCTTTCTATTGTCTTGGCTTTTTTATCTCAAGGAGAGAAGGCCTTGCACTCTAGAGTTGACGTTTCTTTATGCACAGGAAATCGAAGATAATGTGTGGGCTTGTAGAAATTTGTCATGTCACGTTGAAAGAAATTTTTTCGTTGAAGACATGAGGGTCTATTAAGAAAACGTTGGAATTGATTTACAAGATAATGCAAATTCAGAGATGAAAAAGGATTTTCAAAAGGTGTCAAAGGATTCTTGTATTGCTAAAACACAATAATTTAAGCATTCTGAAGATTCTGGACAAAAATTCGTTGCAACAACTGAACTATATGTTGAAAGCCTGGAAGATCATTACAATTTGCATAATTTTAATGATTTTGTGAATAGAGGAGAAACTAGTGAAGCTCCTCAGGTGTGTTTGCAGGAGGGGGAAGATGTTTGTCAAGAATTGGCATTATACGAAGAACATCAGCATTATGAGGAACAAACCTTAGATTTCTCTTTTCGGCCTAAATGGTTGTCAGCAGAAATAAAAAATCAATATTCTCACATACAACCTCAAATTGAGGAGTCAAACAATGAAGGAAGTTGCCATGTTCAAAGAAGTCTACATCAACAAGATGTTCAAGAAAAGGATGCAAATGTAAAATTGTCCATCAGCTACAAGATCCAAAGAGTCGACTATATGGAAACTTTCTTTGTTAGCAAAAATCATTTATGCAAAGGTATGTGCAAAACTTTGTATCCGAAAAACTTTCATGGTACCTTCCTATTGTGATCTTCAATTTCAATGGGTGATGGAGGATTAGGTCTAACATGCAGATGTTGGATTGGTGCCATTTGAAGGTTGAGGAAGGTTGAATTCACCCGATTAAGTTCCAGACATGAATTCATATAGGTTGTATAAATAAGCCTTGGTTGAGCATTTTTAGTTGCGTATTCTAGTTTAGTGTTTTCAGTTCAAGAATAAAGGAAGAAGTTCAAAGTGTAGCAGGTTTCGGGATGATTTCATACCAGATCAACTCCCATTTGGGATTGACTCCATGCCCAATAGCGGTTACCGATCTACAAGGTCTCTTTGACTCCATGCCCAAGAAAGGCTACTGATCTACAAGTTCTCTTTGACTCCATGCCCAATAAAGGCTATTGATCTACATTTCTCAGAACTTTGCTACCAAAGTGTTGTCCCTAATTGGAGCCAGATGTTGTAGCATAATTTGACTCAGCGAAAAGCCAAGATAGGTTCTGAGCGATTCAAGGTTTGTGAGGAACAATTGTTAAAATTTCAAGAAGACCTGCAACATGCTCAAAAGGATAACCACAAGCTCAACGAGGATTCATCATCACATGTGCACTGGAACCAAAATCAGGGAAGCAACAACATTGGAAGTGTAATCTAAGCGAGAGGAGTAGGAAAGAAGAACAATGTGTAGCAAGGGTCAAGTCGGGCTTATTCACATGAAAAACAGTTCAAGAGTCAAGCCAATTGATGCGTTTAGAACATTGCACACAAGTCAGGGTCGAGTCGTGCAAATATACGTGCAGAAGAGGGTTTGGTAGTTTAATCGCAATCACATGTAGAAGGTCTGCCTGCACATCGCAAATCGCAATGGTAAAGCTCAGGAGGAATAAAACAAGGTTGAATCGCTAAAATGCGAAATGTGATACGAGGACCGGATGCGATATAGTTTGGAGCTTGAATCTAAAGTATTTAAAGTCCGGTCGTGGGACCCTCTCAGATATCGCACATCGCAAGCTTAGAAGGGATAGCAATCATAAGATAACGGGATTTGCCAAAGTGCGAAGTGCGATAACGAAGAAGATGTGATGCAACTAAGAACTATGATTTAATATATTCCATTCGCACATCGCACATCGTACATTGCAAGCTTAGGAGGAATGGCACCCATGAAATATGTTATGAACACCGATATGCGATTTGCGATAAGTTTTATATCACCGATTGCGATTTGCGATCGGCCCCACCTCCACTTTCCACGTCACCCCTACCTTTATCGCACATCCATCGCAAGCTCAGTAGGAATGGCGCTCATGAATATGTTATGGATGTCGAAATGCAAAATGCGATAAAGGGATAGACGCGATAGTTTTTCAAAGGAAATTTTGAATTTATTTAAACTCTAGGATTATGTGCAGTTGCGTTGTTTTATGAAGAAACGTGAACACGGACATTAGACTCGGGTAAGTGACCCAACACAGAGAAAAGGAGAAGAGAAGACAGAACACTTAGAGCACGAGCAGAAGAAGCAGAGTTGGGCAGAAGGGGACATGATAACATTGCTTGAAATGTAGAGGCATAGGCAAAGTCAGGCAAAAGGAGCATATGGTGGCACTGTTGGAAACACAATAGCTGAGTCAAGTCATGAAAAGATGCATTATTGCATAACTATTCGAATACCACATCAGAAACTAGAAAAGACATGGAAACAAGAGAAAAATACAAATATTGAACTCTGGAAGAAATGCAGGGCTAGGATGTCCGATTTGTCAGGGAGACACATCAACACTTCAGGGGGCCGCAGCAGCAACAAATCAGATTCAGCAAAAAGAATAATATTTCAAGTTTTAATTTGTTTTCTTTGTTTGATAAGATCGAAGCTATAATGATGTCCTCAATTGCATGTAATAAGTAGTTTTAACAGTTTAGGTAGTCGAAGTAGTTTCAAGAAATTCTAGCAATTACGAATTGTTTTTGATGTATTTAAGCAAGATAGAAAGAAATAAGAGGGGTTCCGAGTTCTGGACCTCTTGGAGACTACATTTTGTACTTCTTTTTCTGATGGGTAAATGAAAGAAGCAACAAGTTTCTTGCAACTGTTGATGGTGATTCATGTTTCTTGTGTCATTTTATGATGTTTCTTCCTTGGATGAAGTGAAGTAAAGAAGCAGATGGTCTCTGATTTACGTTTGTAAGTAAGAGTTAAATAGCCTTAAGAAGCGCTCCTTCACTCCAACTCCTCTCCCTTCACAAATTCTCTCTGGAACTTAAAGTAATAGATTATGTGTTTACATCATATTATTTTGAGTTTCCTCTCTCTCCATGAATTATCTCTGAATCTTAAAATTAATAGGTTCTGTGTTTACAACATATTACTTTGAGTTTCCTCTACAATTCTTCTTTTCCATTCAGATATCAGCAGTCAATGGCATTGTGAAATCTTTTATTATGCCAGATCATTAAGGGTTTTAGAAAACTAGTTTACAGAGGGATAGAACAAAGACCTCGTGATAAAATTATTTATGTGACACACTTTTAAAATGTCTTAAGCATTGATTCCTTTCACAAACAAGGGATTGTCTCTTAAGAACCAACATTTTTTGGCGTCGTTGTCGGGGACGAAGGCACGAAGTTATTTTTCCCTGGGTATTGAGATCTATTTCTTAATGGTGAACAAGATTTAGATATAAAATTTGGTTGTTTATTATTCACCTCACGACTCCAATGATGAAGATTTCATTAGATAAGGAATTTTGCTGGCAAGAAAATGAGAAAGCATCGTGGAAAAAATGGGTATCAGAGTTTGAATCTTTTAAAGGAAGTTTTCTTTTTCACTATTAGTTTAGTGGTCTATTTTCCCTTACACATCAAGAATATTGTTTCCTGCCTTATATTCTCATAAGATTATAAGGCCCAAAAAGTACATTCTTTATCGGAGAAAGAATATTTTTCTTTTGCTTGTATTATTGATCTTGACACAACTTTATCTCCTAAATATGAGAGAAGAGATGATTGTTACATTACAATTCCTAAAAATAATTTGTCACAGCCTGGGCATAAAGGTGAGGATTCATCATATTTGAGTGATAATATTCTACCTCATAAACAATCTGCTTCTTTCCAGCTTGGAACCAAGGTGATTTTCAAACCCTTGATGCTGCCTATAGTTCTTCTTCAATATCCTTCAAAAAGCTTTAAATTTCTACCAAGTTTTTCTGGAGAAAGTGATGAGGTTGGAGCCAAACAACACCTCCTAGCATTTGAATACTTTCTAGACAAATTTCAAATTATCTATGAAGATGTGGCTTTAAGGATGTTTTGTCATTCATTAAAGCGGGGTGCTCAGGATTGGTTCCAGTGTTTGGAGGAAGGTTCAATTAGTTCATGGCAGAGTTTTCAAGACATCTTTCTTAGATATTGGGGTGAACGTAAGTCATATGAAAAACACCTTTTGGAATTATATTCTATCCAGAGGCAGAGCAATGAATCAATCGCTGAGATTAATAGGAGGCTTCAAAAAATTTATTTTAGCATGCTAAAAGAAATTCGACCTCCTGAAGCTGCAGTTATGGTTTACTGTTTGAGGGCTCTTTCTATTGTCTTGGTTTTTTATCTCAATGAGAGAAGGCCTTGCACTCTGGAGTTGATGTTTCTTTATGCACAAAAAATTGAAGATAATGTGTGGGCTTGTAGAAATTTTTCCTGTCACGTTGAAAGAAAAAGTTTTGTTGAAGACAAGACGACCTGTCAAGAAAACATTGGAATTGCTTTACAAGATAACGCAAATTCAGAGATGAACAGGGATTTTCAAAAGGTGTCAGAGGATTCCTGTATTGCTAAAACACAAGAATTTAAGCATTCTGAAGATTCTGGCCAAAAATTCGTTGCAACAACTGAAATATACGTTGAAAGCCTGAAAGATCATTACAATTTTCATAATTTTAATGATTTTGTGAATAGAGGAGAAACTAGTGGAGCTCCTCAGGTGTGTTTGCAGGAGGGGGAAGATTTTTGTCAAGAATTGGCATTATACGAAGAACATCAACATTATGAGGAACAAACCTTAGATTTCTCTTTTCGGCCTAAATGGTTGTCAACAGAAAACAACAATCAATCTTCTCACATACAACCTCAAATTGAGGAGTCAAACAGTGAACGAAGCTGCCCTGTTCAAAGAAGTCTACATCAGCGAGACATTCAAGAAAAGGAGGCAGCAGAAAATTGGTCTCATCACTTCTATGATCCAGTAGCTGACTATATGGAAAATTACTTTTGTCAGCAACAAGCATTTATGCAAAGGTATGTGCAAATCTTTGTATCTGGAAAACTTTCATGGTACCTCCCTATTGTGATCTTCAAATTTCAACATTATGGAGGCATTAGGTCTAACACGCAGATGTTGGATTGGTGCCATTGGAAGGCCGACTTCACCTGATTAAGTTCAGACATGAATACATATATAGGAGTTGTGCATAAATAAGCTCAGAAGTTGAGCATTTTTAGTTGTAGTATTTCTAGTTCAGTGTTTTCAGTTCAAGAATAAAGGAAGAAGTCCAAAGTGTAGCAGGTTTCGGGATGATTTCATACCAGATCAACTCCCATTTGGGATTGACTCCATGCCCAATAGCGGTTACCGATCTACAAGGTCTCTTTGACTCCATGCCCAAGAAAGGCTACTGATCTACAAGTTCTCTTTGACTCCATGCCCAATAAAGGCTATTGATCTACATTTCTCAGAACTTTTCTACCAAAGTGTTGTCCCTAATTGGAGCCAGATGTTGTAGCATAATTTGACTCAGCTAAAAGTCAAGATAGGTTCTGAGCGATTCAAGGTTTGTGAGGAACAATTGTTAAAATTTCAAGAAGACCTGCAACATGCTCAAAAGGATAACCACAAGCTCAACGAGGATTCATCATCACATGTGCACTAGAACCAAAATCAGGGAAGCAGTAGCATTGGAAGTGTAGCCTAAGCTAAAGGAGCAACAAAGAAGAAAAACACACAACAAGGGTCAAGTCGGGCTTATTCACGTGCAGAAAAGTTCAAGAGTTGGGCCGATTGATGCGTTCAGAACATTGCACATAGGTCAAGGTCGAGTCGTGCAAATATACGTGTAGAACATGGTTCGAAGGCTTAATCGCAATCGCAATTGCATGTAGAAGGCCTGCTCACATATTGCAAATCGCAATTGCAAAGCTCAGGAGGAATAAAACAATGTTGAATTGCCGAAATGCGAAATGCGATACGAGGACCGGATGTGATATAGTTCGGAGCTCGAATCTAAAGTATTAAAGTCCGGCCATGGGGCCCTCTCGCATATCGCACATCACAAGTTCAAAATGGATAGAGATTATAAGATAACGAGATTCACCGAAGTGCGAAGTGCGATAATGAAGCGGAGGCGATACAACTCAAAACTATGATTTAATATATTCCATTCGCACGTTGCACATTGCACATCGAAAGCTCAGGAGGAATGGCACTCATGAAATATGTTATGAACGTCGATATGTGATTTACGATAAGTTTTATATTGCCGATTGGGATTTGCGATCGGCCCCACCTCCACTTGCCACATCATCCCTACTTTTATCGCACATCGCACATCGCAAGCTCAGGAGGAATGGCGCTCATGAATATGTTATGGATGTCGAAATGTGAAATGCGATAAAGGGACGGACGCGACAATTTTTCAAAGGAAAATTTGAATTTATTTAAAGTCTAGGATTATGTGTAGTTGCGTTGCTTTTTGAAGAAACGTGAACACGGGCAGTGGACTCGGGTAAGTGACCCAACACAAAGCAAAGGAGAAGAGAAGATAGAACGCTGCGGGCACGAGCAAAAGAGGCAGAGTCGAGCAAAAGGGGACATGATAACATTGTTTGAAACGTAGAGGCATAGGCAGAGTCAGGCAAAAGGATAATATGGTGGCACTGTTGGAAATGCAACAGCTGGGTCAAGTTGGGCAAAGATGCATTATTGTAGAATTGTTCGAACACCATATCAGAAACATAAAAGACATGATAGCAAGCGGAAAAGACAAATATTGAACTCTGGAAGAAATGCAAGGCTAGGATGTCCGATCTGTTAGGGAGACACATCAACACTTCAGGGAGACACATCAACACTTCAAGGGGACGCATCAACAACAAATTAGATTCAACAAAAGAATAACATTTCAAGTTTTAATTTGTTTTCTTTGTTTGATAAGATCGAAGCTATAGTGATGTCCTTAATTGCATGTAATAAGTAGTTTTAACATTTTAGGTAGTCGAAGTAGTTTCAAGAAATTTTAGCAGTTACAAACTATTTTTGATGTATTTAAGCAAGAAAGAAAGAAAGAAGAGGGGTTCCAAGTGTTGGATCTCTTGAGACTACATTTTGTACTTCTTTTTCTGATGGGTGAATGAAAGAAGCAGCAAGTTTCCTGCAACTGTTGATGGTGATTCGTGTTTCTTGTGTCATTGTATGTTGTTTCTTCCTTGGTTGAAGTGAAGTAAAGAAGCAGCTGGTCTCTGATTTATGTTTGTAAGTAAGAGTTAAATAGCCTTAATAAGTGCTCCTTCACTCCAACTCCTCTCCCTTCACAAATTCTCTCTGAAACTTAAAGTAATAGATTATGTGTTTACATCATATTATTTTGAGTTTCCTCTCTCTCTATGAATTCTCTCTGAAACTTAAAATTAATAGATTCTGTGTTTACAACATATTATTTTGAGTTTCCTCTCTCTCTATGAATTCTCTCTAAAACTTAAAAGTAATAGATTCTGTGTTTACAACATATTACTTTGAGTTTCTTCTACAATTCTTCTTTTCCATTCAGATATCAGCAGTGAATGGCATTGTGAAATCTTATATTATGCTAGATCATTAAGGGTTTTAGGAAACTAGTTTCCAGAGGGATAGAACAAAGACCTCATGATAAAATTATTTATGTGACACACTTTTAAAATTTCTTAAGCACTGATTCCTTTCACAACCGAGGGATTGTCTCTTAAGAGCCAACAAGGCACATCATTGAAAAAGTTTGGGAAAAAAAGGAAGAAGTTTTTTGTTGCTTTGTTGATTTCAGAAAAGCCTTTGATACGGTTCCTAGGGATAAGCTTTGGCGCAGAATGGAGGAACTCGGGGTTCTCAGGCATTTGAGAGCAGCTGTGCATAGGGTGTATGAAGAGGTGAAAGTCAAAATTAGAGCTTTAGCAGGCATTTCTGAATGTTTTAGAAGCGATATCGGGGTCAAGCAAGGTTGCCCATTGTCTCCTACCCTTTTTGGTTTATATATTGACAAGCTTGAAGAGTGGCTAAATTCGCAAGGGGGTGACAGTATCCATTTGGGCAAGTTCATTATAAGGCTTCCTTTGTACGCAAATGACCTTATACTGATTGCTAAATCGGCTCTTGGTTTGCAAGATCACTTACGTTCCCTTGAGAATTTTTGTAGAAAGGTGGGGATGCAAGTCAATATTAGCAAAATGAAAGTAGTGGTTTTTTCTAACAAAAGAAAGCATAACCAGCATAAGTTCTACTTTGAAGGCAAAATTCTGGAAGAAGTTGTAGACTACAAATACCTCGGAATTGGCTTCAATAGAAATTTAAGTTGGGATGGTTGTAGAAAGAAAAGAACTGTGGGGGGTTGGAAAGCATTTTATGCTCTTCAAAGCAAGTGTAGAGAGGCAGAGCTATGGGACTGGAAAACCACTCTAACTATTTTTGGGCTTCTAGTGATTCCGATGATTCTCTACGGTTGTGAGCTATAGGCCAGCAACACAACCGAGATGCAGTGGAAACAAATTGAGAAAATTCAGAAGCGTTTGATCACAAACAAATTCAAAATTAAAAGCGCAGTTCCTTATGCTATCTTGTTAAGTAAAACAAGGGTTGCTCCTATTGAAGCAATTGCTTGGTGCGAGTCATACGGTATTTGAAAAAATTGAACAAATGGAAGAGGGTAGATGGCCTAAGGTTGTGTTTAATGACAGATTGTGCAAAAGAAAGAAGACTTGGATGCGGAAAAATAACAAATAGTTTAGTAAATGGGGTATTTGCTTGAGCATGTGTCCGACAAACAGAGAAGAGATAAAAACTTTTGTTATGGATGAGTTCCACAAAGTACTTGGGAGAAAGAGCTAGGGAGAAAGAAGTACTACATTGAAGAGTTTCATAATCATCAACAAAAAGCGTACATAGGGGCCAATATTTCCTGGAGATTTAAAATTCTTATTGCTCAATTAAGGACTAATTCTCATCAACTCTGTTGTGAAACAAGGCGCTGGAAAAGGCCAAAAGAAATGTGGCAGGAAAGAGTATGTATTTTTTGCTCTTCCGGAAAAGTGAAAACAGAAAGACATTTCATTTTAGAATGTGAGGCCTTCAAAGACAAGAAGGAAAATTATGCAGGTATTTTGGCAGCTAGCTCTTGGGATAATCTATTCAACAAAGTGTTTGTTGAGAAGTCGGGAGCGTTTATTGTAAAACTCCACAAGAAAATGGCCAAATACAAGAACCCAATGGAAAAGCAATTTGTCCCATAGGCTATTTTTAACCTCATAGACGTTAAAACTACTTTCTTTCTATATATATATAATTTTCCTACCAACATAATTTCACGAGCTGAGTGCAGTGCCATGGAGCACGCACTTGTGTGTTTTCCAATTTAAACAAAAAAAAATTAAAAAATCATATCCACACATCTCAAATATTACGTTTTTGCAAATGTTTTCAATTTGTTTGATATAAACCTGTGTTTAGTTCATTTCTATATAACTACCCTAGGATTGCATTTATATCAAGGTTGCAGGAAACGTCCTCCCCACCCCCGTTTCTGGCAAAAAACGAAACGGAAACGCGGAAACGCGTACCGTACGGCCTGGAAACGCGTTTCCGGCCGTACTGGCACGTTTCCCGTACAGGAAACGTTGCCAGTACGGCCGGAAACGCGTTTCCAGGCCGTACGGCCACGTTTCCTTGCGTTTAGAGCGATTTAACTTGTTTTTTTTGGTTTTTTTTTTGGTTTTTTTTGGGTTTTCGTGCTTTGTAACATGATTGTAATTGTTTATGGATGTTTGTAGATGGATTTTTAAAGCCTATGGCCCTAGTATTTATATGTGATTCATGGTAATGTTAAATTCTTAAAGTAAAAGTGACATTCTCCTTAATCTTCATTTTCATCCTTTTACTTAAATTTTTAACATTACCATGAAATGACTCAGGATGTTTGAGAGTGGTTCCGATCTCATTGGATTTCATATGGAGAAAGTAGAATTTTAGATCTCATTCAAAATCCAGCAGACTTATCAGTTTTTCAGGATTTCAGGATTGGGTGATTGCAATGTTTCCATCGTATTTTGTCATGTATTAGGGTATGGAACTCATATTTAATCAAGAGCACCAATCCAATATTCCGATATTGCTATTTCCATTGTGTCTGTTATCATTCATGAGTAAATGTGTTGTAACTTGTAATAGTTTATGCTTTGAATTTATCATGTAT
Source organism: Pinus albicaulis (assembly GCA_034641835.2). Taxonomy (NCBI): domain Eukaryota; kingdom Viridiplantae; phylum Streptophyta; class Pinopsida; order Pinales; family Pinaceae; genus Pinus; species Pinus albicaulis. Next base: position 1,014,380,837 of record CM076578.1, read on the forward strand.
CATGTATGTTTTAAACTTTTATGATTTCACATAATATTTCTTAAATGCCTTAAATTCTAATATAAATATATATATATATATATATATATATATATATATATATATATACCGCGTTTCCCCGTTTCCAAAATTTGGGGAGGTCGCGTTTCGCTTCGCTTCCCGTTTCGGAAACTCGTTTCCGTTTCCCCGTTTCGTGCAACTTAGATTTATATGTATCTGTTCATTTATATATAACTACCATAGGATTGTATTTATATGTATCTCTATACATACCATGTAGTATTCCATGGCTTGATATGGGCTGTGAGCTTCAGAGTTGAGCACAGAGCAATGATATATGTAAATTTATTCATGGGACGGGGAGCACGCGCAGGTTTCAAATTCCATCGTTGTTTGCGGGGAAGATACATTTCCTTTTGGATTTTAAGACATTTGTTAATGATACATACAAGCATGGTACTTCCATTTTTCTGCCAGAACAAACATTGCATCTAGCTGAATTGCATTGAAAAGGCTTATTATAACACCAGCCAGCCGTAGTAGGTACATCCCATTGCTTCTCCTCATATTATTTTTCTGATATGTCTCTGTATCTGCATCTTCATATACAACGCTGCATTCATTTGATTAAGAACAAAGACTGCATCTAACTGAATTGAAATGAAAATGCTTATGATAACAGCAGCCAGCAGCAGCAGATGATACCATTGCTTCTGATATTATTTTTTGATATATTACTGAATATGGATCTTCATATACAATGTGGGTTGTAGTTTTCAATGTTGTTGTACATTCAATAGACAGCCGGCGAAGTCAATTGCCTTGTCAGTAATGCTATATCCTATTCAAACACAATATAAAGTTGCAAAACACTGGTTCGAGTAGTTTTCAGCAAAATAGCAAGATTCGAATACTACAGAAAACGTTCAATACGGCTCCAATATGGAAGTATACATCTCATAGCTATCAAAAATGTGAATTTTGTTACAAAGTTTAGAAGAATTTTAACCTGGCAACATGCAATAATTAAAAAATAATAATTCATTCCTTGAAAATTTGCCTATATGTTTTTCAGTTTTTTTTATTCATATTTTTCTTTTTCCAGGTTCCAGGACTATTTTTGGGGTTTACAGGTCAAGGGGTATGAAAGACATGAAGTATATTGTCAAAGACAGTGGAATTGGTAACCATACATGTTTGCATTGTAAGAAAAAAATGTAGAATATCATATTGCTACCGAATTTCAGTATAGCAAAGGCCAATACAGCTGAATCTTGCTACTACGTTTTTGAGGTCATGTTCAGTGACCTACTTATTGTGCATCAGACAACCTATATGCTAACACTGAATCATTCAATCGGTCTCTTCTAGTTCCATTAGGCTTTTCCTCCTCTTCTGAGGCTTTCCGCACCTTCACTCGGTATGCAGCCTGTGGATTGTAGAGCTTGAAATTAGCACGACTAGCCTACCATTTTATATTTTTTGACTTAAAAATGAAATGAGTGATACTAACCTGTTTATGCGGTCCAAATTCAATGACATAGCTGGGGCGTATTCTCACAGGAAATTTTGGAGGGACACGGTATCTCCTACCTTCAACACTGAAAGTAAAAGGTCTTCTATTCAGTCAGTCTGTGTGTCTGTCTGTATCCATAATCATTAGCACATAACCACGCAAAAAATGTTTAGGATATTAAAAGAATAAGTAGAGCTAGTGTCTTGCTCTAATCTGGACTTACTCAATAATCCAAGTGCCGTGTTCACTGCGCAAATCAGTGACGAAGAACAGATTGTCTTTGCATGTGATGCAGGCATGTCTTTCAGAAACCTGCAGTGTAAATTAACGATCTGAATGTTAATACAGAAGTAGGACACGTTCTTCCTGCCTAATTTGGATCAGATTAGTTGCCCACATTTGAAATTACATGACAAACATGAAAAAGCGACGGAATTGCCCAACTGATCAGCAAACTCATATCTGCACAAGGATTTTGAGGAATCTTGCCTTTATAGAGCCCAAACAGTTAAGCTTGCTCTCATTGCTTGAAAACACATAAAACTTGAAAGGAAGAGGAAAGAAGCAGAACAACTTGGAAGCATGGAGGGAGACCAATTGTGTATGGAGAAAAAACAAGTCCTACAACTATCTTACAGTGCAAAGCAATAACTGTAGATTAAACCAATAACATAGCTCTGCACATAGACAAATTCCAGAAGAGACCTAAAACAATTCATCTATTCTTGTTTCTTCTAGATCAACAATTCATCTATTCTTGTTTCTTCTAGATCTAGAATATAAAGATATATTCCCCCATAAATGTCAAGATCACGTTTCAATCCAAATCAGTCGCACAGAACAAATTCATTTAAGGATTGCAAAAACAATGACAACAAACACTTTTGCTTATAGATATTTATATGACCACTTACAACTTCCCACACCTTTTTCTGCAGACAATTCTATGAATTGAAGAACCCCATTTAACGCTCCTATGGCCCCAACAATTTTATCCTGCTATTAAAGTTCAATGCATAACAAATTATGGTCTGGGAAAATATCCTATAGAGGTGATATGGTTATTTTGGTTATTTAAGGACCTTAGAGAAAGCTTAAATGTTACCTTCTTTTAAGAATAGGAGTTATCAACCTTATGGATGGCATATTATGTGATTCTGAATCACTTGTTAGTACCTTCAGCATCTCTCATAGCTACGATCAACTTTACTAGTACCTTCAGCTTCTCTTATAGCTACAACTAGCAATTGTACCGAGAGGTGCTGTAATATCCCAAAGGGGAAATAGACAGTAATACAAAGCATATAACAAGACATATAGTGCTAGAAACAAACCATGAAGCAGATACACATGAAATAGAGAGAATGCTAAGCCATTTTATTATACTGAGAAATATAAAGAAGTACAGGAGGTGATCAGAATGATGGCACCTCGACTTGCACTAGGCAAGTGTAGGAATACTCTCAAAATGTCAAGGGAAATGGCTGCTCTCTGCTGTAACTCCAACTTCTGAAATACTGCTGTGCTGCTGCAATTGCTAGAGCCAAAATGAGTATTTGGGGCTGCTCCCCTACTCGGAAAATGCTGATACTCTGGAATCGGTCTCTACTCACAATACCCAGAAAAGCCCAGAGAGCATTTCTGAAATGGTCGACCCCCGAAAATGCCTCCCTTGAGGATCTACGCTATCCTCCCAAGGGCCACGCTGGTGCTGAATGCTACCCTCCAAAATATGGCCCCCCTCTCTGTCAAATGTCTCCAATAGGCAAGGGCTAGCCCCTTGCTCAATCCTTCGGCCTGAATCCTCCAAAATGGCTCCAATCCGGAGCTCTCCCAAGATGAACTGCGTCCCCCTTTCTCAAGACTGCACAGTCCCTCTAAGCTCTGCTCCTCCACGAATGCAACCACCAATCCTCCTGCAAAAATGCTAATAGAATACCTCACCTGAGCAAGCACTCGAAGTCTCCCGGGGCTGAGGGTGGGATCTCCGCACGGAGACACCCGGTGTACTAAACAGTACTGCAGACAAGCTAAACAGCTAGCCTGCTCCAAGTCGAATGACAAGCTTCAAAATGCATAAACATGAATGACCAAATGAAGAGGCTCTCCTCCCTTTTATCATGATGGGCCTCTCTCAACCCTAGGCCCCACCATCTCCTACGTGCCCCTTGGCCCACGCTTCCCCTCTCAACTGCGTGAGGTAGGCCCCACGCTGCCCACGTGGTCTACGTCCTCCTCTCCCTGCGCTGTCCACGTGGTCACTAATGTGGACTTTAGGAAGATACTTTATCCTAAGTGAGTTATTTAATATTTTACTCACTTTATTCATGCTCCAACTAAAATAAGGCAAAATTGGTCAAAATTAATATTTCCAATTAGCTATCGCTAATTGGGAATATTATAGGTGCAAAGCAACGCTGATAGGAGGAGTGGGTAATGTGGAAGCCAATAGTTTGCACATTATTGTTTGTAGTATTTCGAGCTTGCAGAAGCTAGAGATCAATGCCACTTTATCATCTCAATAGAACCATTCAAAAACTGTGAGAAAAGATTATGCAGACTACTTTTTACCATCAACTGACCATTCGATCAAAACGACAAGTGCACGGATATAACATAGTAGCATGCTGCAGTCGTATTGGCCTTAACTGTGCATAAATTTGACAGCAGTATGAAATTCGATGAACTTTCCATACAATGCATTACAATGCGTAAATGATACGGGCAACCTACTTTCCACTGCAACCCAAACACCTCAAAATTATTTTTTAAAACCACTAAAAAAACCATATAAACCCTCCTAGCGGTACATCCCAGTTTCTGGAGTCATGCCCTCTGTCTGCACTTCAATTCTATAAACCCCAAAATCCGCAATCTTGATAGATGTGTCTGTAGCTATGAGCAGATGACCAGACTTCAAATCCCTGTGAATAATCCCAATACTCTGCAGATACTCCATCCCCCTTGCCACATCCAATGCTTGCTTCACTGTTAATTTTGAAGGCACTGGGAGGTTCTGTCTCCTACTAATTTTAAAGGCCCTGGGTGGTTTTGTCTGCCATAGACTGCCTCACAAAATCCCCCTTGGCATACTCCAATACACCAAACCATAGGTTTCTTACAACCCCCTATGAATTTCACCACATTCTCTTGCCTCAGAGTGGCCAACATCCTAGACTTCCTGTGTGAATTCCTGCTCCAAGATTTGGGCTTTCTCTGTATTATCCTCTGGTCTCTCAAGGATCTTCATTGCAACATCCTCGCAATTGTAAGTACCTTAATAAATTTTACCAAATGCATCCTATGCAAAAGGAGGACCCGTGTTGATTTTGCTTAAGTCAGTGGTCCTCTCATCATATTCCTCAAGACCATCAGTAGGGCACCTATCATCCATAAGTGCTTGTGCAAGGCCATCTTCTCCAAGGGTATGAGCGACTATCTTGTTATGGGCCACATTGTGGGCTATGGATCTGCATTTTGCTTCATTGCATATCCATAACATTGCTCCCTTGTATGCTCGTCACCATTATTATTGTCTATGTCCTGCTTATCTCCCTGGACGGGATAATTGCGATTCAAATTCACGTTCCTGTTCCCACCAGAATAATGATTATTCATGTTATTATGACGACCATGACCAAAATAACTCGCTCTATTTTGTTGGCGTTGTGGTAGTGTCCAAGATTGCTCGACGTCATTCCAATTCCAACCCTCCCGAAGTAGCGATGGCCTACGGGGAGGAATACTAGTTGGAAAACTTCGTAATTTTCCCTCAATCTTTGCAGCACTAGGTTGAGGGGTGATAAGATCGTTGGAATGAAAGTTAGGTTTGGACCAAGAAAATGTTTCACATTTGGATTTTGTATTATTTTCATGCGCGTGCTCCTATGCCTTCTTCTCATTCTCATGACTATCCTTAGAAACAACAAATGGGTTGATTTCCCATGGATTATCCACACTCTCCTTTTTCAATGGCGAGGGGGCCAGGCGGTGGAGATGGTTTTGTCTTCGTCATGTTTGGCGACAATGGATGACTTCTTCTGTCGTGAGAGGAGCATATACCCAAGGGGATTGTTTTCACCACTGTTTCCATTCGTTGTCGGGGTAGCAGGCTTGGGATTTGGCTCTTTCTTCCCATAAATGTTGTTGAGGTTCAGCGAGGAAAACTTACTATTCCCTATTCCCATTCAAATTTCACATAATGTCACAACGAACCAGATCGAGTTCGAGGAAATCAGAGACAGATCCACAATGATGCACGTTTCAGATGCTCACATCGAATCCTGCAGGAATTGACGTCGAAGGTTTGGTTGCTAAGAAATGAGAGAAATAGAGTCGAAAATGCCGAAGCTCTTCTGATCAATGGACTATTGTGGGTTTTCAAATCGGGATGCATCAATATCATTGTTCTCAAATTGTTTGAGCCAATACTACTGTCCATAATTGACATAGACACAAACCCACCTCCATTACTGGTCTGCAAGCTTCACCGACATAGACACAAGCCCACCTCCATGGACATGCCCTTCTCCAAGCCTATGATAAAACCCTTAAGTGAAATCATATTCCACTATTCTATAATGTTCTCCTTCAATCATTCTTAGATAATTTGTTTACCCCCATCCCCAACCTTTTTTTTTCTTTTCAGAAGACCCCCATGCCCAACCTGATTGCCTGTAGTTTACAGTATGTCAATCTATCAAACCCAACCTTAAAAAGAACATGTTACCACCATCAAAATGCAAATAGATACACTATACCCACAAAGTTTATTTTCATATAAATTGAAACAAGCATAGACGATGCCTATTTTTGCAATACACAAGCATGTCTAATCCAAAAATTGTCGGCTATGTCTAATCAAACCTAGCTTTGTTGAGCTCTTAGGATTAAGAAAACCCATAGTTCTCTGCATGGGCATCGTTGGGTGACAAAAGCTTGGATATATTGAAAACTTTGTCTGTAATATCCCCAAATGGGATATTTTACTAATTTTGCGGAAATCACACTAACCCAACATTTTCCCATAAAATTACTGAATTAATAAATAGAAGTTGCCATTGAAAATAAAAACACATAAAAACTGCAATCCATTAACAAATCGAACAGGAAGAATCTCAACTTTTTTATTATAAATGATAACTGGGGTTACATATATATCTGACCTAAAAGAGTTGAGATGGAGAACTGGCCATCAATATGAACTGCTGCACTCTCCCTTCGGCAACAGCTGCCACTGAACCCACTGAAAGATAATGAAGCGCCGATTGAAGATATGAATGATCCTCACACCAATCCCTGAAGCTCTGTGAAACTTCTAAATGAAGTCTCCTCAAAGAGAGTTGGGTTTTCGTCCAACACTCACAAATCACCCGAGGGTTTTTGTCCTAGGGTTACCAATGGAGTAGAGAAGCAAGTTCTCAAACCTCTCACATAAGAAAATGATCTAATCCAAGATGTCCCTCAATGGCCTCCTCCTTTTCTTTTATAGATCTCCTGGATCCTTCTAGAGCCTTATTTTATTATTATTTTATTCATGGAGCACTTTTCCCTCTTATTTTCCAATTAAAATATTCCTTTTTAATGTAGGAAAGAGTAAATCGGCTATCGTGTCTCCTCAGGTCACTGAAACTCATGTACAATCATCCCACCATGTAGGTATCCTTGTCCTGATTCCAACGAGCTATTGCACTAAGTTGTTCTATCATGTATTCCTCCCAGAATGCTACCTTGAGCGTAATTAATCGAGTTAAGCCCAAAAATAACCCAGTTTTCCGAAAGTTGTCAGAATTCACCGGAACCAAAGGCAAACTACTCGGATGATGGAATATATCAAGCGAATGCCACCGGTCCTCATAGAAACTCCTCAAAACTCCTCCAAAAAGCCCCTGGGCTCACTGATGACATCAACCTATACTTGTGACCTGTCTACTCCTAACTCTGGATCCTAACCCCGTCATAGGTGACGCCAAAAAAAGGAATATTATAGACCTTCCACCCCAAGATTGCTTGCCCTCAAGCAATCCAAATATGTGAGCCACCCTATTGGCCCGATGCAACTGAGACCCAATGCCCGAATCCCATACAAATACCTAGGTGCTTCTATGCTCTTGTGTCAAGTCGCCCGAAACAGACTCTTCAATGCCGGTATCCCAAACTGATCTCTCACTGTACCTATCATCAATTGATCCTCCCGAATCCCAATGCCACCATGGCCAATCATCGCCCAAGTCCCCTGGCTCGGACTGCGCACTGCCTCTAGCTATAGCTGCTGCCCCATGAAGCGAAGTCTGTTAGCAAACATCAATGCTCCATGGCTCCTGCCGTGTTGTACCTCTAACTGTGTAAGTTGCCCCCCCAACTACGTACCAACTCATCACCTCTCTCCAATCCAACTCCTGACTCTATCTCATGCTAACCCTGCACTCCTGAAGTCGGGATGTAATACTGAAGAATTGTCGACCTATGCCCCACTGCCAAATGGAAGCTGTAGCATCTGTCATGTCTAGGGGTCCCTGCTTCGCTATGCTCCCTACGAAGAAGATCGTACCGTCAGTAGGGTACCAACTCATGATCTCCCGCCAATCTATCCTGGAAGAGTAATCCAATGTAGTGACATCTGCATACGGAACACGTTTGGACTGTTGTTGCCAGCCCATACTCAAATCATGTTGCTCTATCCCGTCTGCCGACGAGATCTGCTTGCAAAGAAAGGTCCCTCTCTCTATAAAAGGCCAAAGTGGGCGAGATATGCTGCAAGCCCCATCGATGTACTCCTAGAGAGTGCTGCTCCCTGAAAGTACTGCAACTATGCTGACTGCATGTGCATCTATCTGCACCTCATCAGTGGGCCTGCCCAAAGATGGATGCTCCACCATCTCCAACATCTCCTCTCTCTCCTGATTAGAAATGTCATGCTCCTACTGTCTACTAGCCCCCTGTAGAACCATCCCATCAACCTCCAACATCTCCAGAGGATATGGATCTGCAACTTCTGTCACCGTACTCAATGTTTGTGCATCTGACTGCTCCTCCTCAATGGTTGACCCCAAGGTTAGCCGCATATCCATCATAGATTCAATGTGAGCCTCCATCTGGCTCTCCCCCAAAGGACTATCATGCATGATATGCATAGTCTCCTCCTCTGCTGACTCATGCTCCATCATATGCTGCTCCGGCTGAATCGTCACAAGTGACTCATCACCCTGAGTATCTCCAGTAGAGTCCCCTGACTGCTCACCCTGCACACTAGAATACAGCAGAATCCAAGAAGATAAATGTTACTTAAGTCAAACAGATGAAAGTTTGTTTACATACTCAGTAGAATCCAAGAAGATAAATGTTACTTAAGTCAAACAGATGAAAGTTGGTTATGGCACAAGCGATTGGGGCATACAAGTTTTGATAACCTAGTCAACATCAACAAAATTAATGCAGTAAGGGATATTCCAAAAATGTGCAAACCAAATCAAGTTGTATGTGGCCCATGCCAACATGGAAAGCAAACCAGAACTAGCCACAAAACTAAGGAGTTCTCAACAACAAAACCTTTGGATATCATTCATGCAGATTTGTGTGGGCCAACTAGAACTCCATCTCTTCAGGGTGAAAGGTACTTTGCTCTATTTGTTGATGACTATACTAGAATGATGTGGATATATTTCATAAAATATAAATCCGAAGCATTTGAATGTTTTAAAAATCTTAAGGCTCTCATTGAGAATGAGAAAAATTCTAAGATTAAATGTCTTAGAATGGATAGAGGAGGAGAATTCACCTCAAAAGAGTTTGATGAATTCTATAAAGAGTATGGAATCAAAAGAGAACCCTCTACTGCTAGGACACCCCAACAAAATGGAGTAGTTGAAAGAAGGAACCGAACCATTCAAGAAATGGCAAAGAAAATGCTACTAGCAGCCGATTTGCAACCAAAATTTTGGAGAGAAGTAGTTGGCACCGCAGTTTATACCCTAAATCAAACTCAACTAAGACCAAATAATGAAAATACTCCTTATGAATTATGGAAAGGAAGACCTGCTTCAGTAAAATATTTCAGGGTTTTTGGAAGCAAATGTTTCATAAAAATAAATGATGACTCACCAGGTAAATTTGATTCTAGAGTTGACGAAGGAATATTTCTTGGATACTCCACCAGGAGCAAAGCTTACAAACATTACAACTATCGTCTACGAAGAATAGTGGAAAGCATTGATGTCAAGACTGATGAAGGCCTTCCAGAAAAAGGAATTGAAGATCATGAAGTTGAGCCTTTCTTTGAACAAAGTCAAGAAGAAGACCCTGAAAAAGAAGAGGAGAATGAAGAACCTCAAACTGAACCTCAAAATGAATCTTCACAAACTCCCTCCAAGATCAAGTTTGTTCAAAGATATCATCCAGAAGAACAAGTCATCGGAAATATAGATGAAGGAATCCAAACTCGAAGAAGGATGATAAGCACTGCTAGAAAAGATGATGTGGCTCTATTATCTTTAATAGAACCTAAAAAGTTTTCTCAAGCAAGCAAAGATCCTTATTGGATAAAAGCCATGGAAGAAGAAATGTCTCAAATCGAAAAAAATGAGACTTGGGAACTGATACCTTTCCCAAAAGATAAAAATATAATTGGAACAAAATGGGTATTCAAGAACAAGATGAATGAAGATGGACAAATCATCAGAAATAAAACCAGACTTGTCTGCAAAGGATACTCGCAAATTGAAGGAAATGACTTCGAAGAAACCTTTGCACCAGTAGCTCGAATGGAAGACATAAGAATGTTTTTAGCATTTACTTGCTCAAAAGGATTCAAGGTTTATCAAATGGATGTAAAATCAACATTCCTGAATGGAGATCTCAAGGAGGAAGTTTACATGGAGCAACCAGAAGGATTTGATCTTGCTGAAGGAAAAGACCTTGTATGCAACCTAAAAAAGGCCTTGTATGGATTAAAACAAGCCCTTAGAGCATGGTATGCAAAGTTGGATCACTATCTGCAACAAGAAGATTTCAAAAAGGGAGTGGCAGGTAGCAATCTCTACATGAAGATGGACAAGGAAAAACTTCTGATCACTCTTGTTTACGTCGATGATCTAATCTTTGCTAGCAATGATGAAGAAATGAGCCATGAATTTGCTCTAAATATGTCTAGAAATTTCGAGATGTCAATGATTGGTGAGTTGTCTTACTTTCTTGGGCTACAAATATCTCAAACCTCTGCAGGCATGTTTATATCTCATGCAAAATATCTTAAAGACATGCTCAAAAGATATGGGATGGAATATTGTGCACCTATGAGCACACCGATGACCATAGATTGTAAATTAAGCAAAGATGATGATACCCCTCTTATAGGATGCAACTCTTTACAGGTCAATAATTGGAGCTCTCCTATACTTAACTGCTACAAGACCAGATATTATGCAAGCAGTAGGAATGGTAGCAAGATTTCAGTCAAGTCCTAAACAATCCCATCTAGCAGCTATGAAGAGAATTCTCAGATATTTGAAAGGAACGATTGATTTCGGTCTTTGGTATCCTAAGAGATCAAATTTTATTGTGACAACTTACTCTGATGTTGATTGGGCTGGAAGTGTGGATGATCGAAAAAGTACCAGTGGAAATGCATTCTTTATGGGAGATTGTCTTGTATCTTGGCTTAGCAAAAAGCAATCATCTATATCCCTTTCTACAGCCGAAGCCGAATATATAGCTGCTGCTGATTGTTGTACACAAATTCTATGGATGAAGGAAGCCTTGAAGGATGTCAACATAGAAACTAACCAACCAATTACTATTTTTTGTGACAACACCAGCGCCATCAGTCTTTCAAAAAATCCAGTGATGCACTCAAGGACCAAACATATTCCAATCAAATACCACTTTCTCCGTGAACAAGTTGCTGAACACAATATCAGGTTGGAATACGTCAATACAAAAGAGAAAATTGCGGATATCTTTACAAAAACCCTTCCACGAGAAGCATTTGAGCATCTTCGCCAAAAGATGGGGGTCATTGCTCTTGCATCACATTAAATCAAGCAACATGTCAAGGTTGCAGTATGATAGGGGGAGCAACATGGCAAGGAGAGCAACTCAATAGGAGGAATACATAGGCACCCCATTTGCCATTGATGTGAAAGGGGGAGAAAATGTTGGAATATTTCCATCAATGACAAAGGGGGAGATTGTTGGTCAATAATTGTCAGATGAATTGTCACTGATGAAAATATATTTGAGGAGCTCTCCAAATAGAGGCTACTCTATCACACTACTTTCTGACGGATCCTTATGACAAAGTCACACTATCCATCATCTTCTGCACTAAATATTTTAAGGACAATCACAATAAAAATGGGGTTTTCACCATCTTAGAGACATCCCTTCATTATGAACCTTATACCATCTGAAAGAGGATTGTTTCCTCTTTCCAAGGAGCCCTCACACCCCTCCAAACTCCCTGTGGTGAGAGAGAAATCAAAATTTTAAGTTGAAATGTAATTATTAAGTATTGGAGCCGACATGTACTTGGCCTCTTATGTCGGCCTACCTATAGAAGTGGTGGCTTTTCACATTAGCCGCAATACCTCTATATATAAGAGCTCGGTACTCATTCTTCAAAACACAGCTCGGCTATACATACACAGATAATATATATTAGTTCACATCTCGTGAATAGGACTATTACAGTGACAAATAAAGAAAGATCATCGCAGATTTGTAACTCTCAGATCTATATCAGTCTCGGACCTGTGGAATTATAGGGTGTACAACAGTCTCGAACGTGTGAAAGTGTGTGGGGTATATAACAGTGTCAGACCCTAATTACAGTATTTGCAAAGGCTCAGATCCTTGCAGTACATGTTGTGGTTTCAGGTTTGGGTGGTGATGCTTTGAGCTGTGGTAACTTCGAACTATAAGGTGCCATCTTCATTGAAGTATACATTCTGGGGTGGATCTGTGACTATTCTAATTCGGTGGAGCTCAAATATGTGGGCATTGGATTGGCTATTACTATAGTGCATGACATTTCAGTGATTGTGTGGCCTTTGAACTATGGAGCTGTGACATTTCAGTGATTGTGTGGCCTTTGAACTATGGAGCTGTGAAATTTCAGGACTATGGTGTATCTACTTCATATACTGCAGTGGTAAAGATCCATTGTTGGTACAGTATGGTGCTAGATTGATGGTGCAGAATTCAGACTAAGTACAGTAAACACCTTGAAAAGTGAAGGACTTACAGTGAAGATACTTACACTTGAATAGTGAAGCAAGTTAATTCTAAAATTAAAGTCAACACACAACAAGGTGATTGGACAGTGGAGCATATTTGAAGTTGACTGGACAGTGAAGTCAGTGAAGAATTTTGGAAGAAATAATACAGTGATGAATATGTCAAGAACATTCAAGTAAGTACTATTCACATTCTCTATTAAACCAAGCAAAGAAGGATTGGTGTCCTTGGAGAAGGAGCTCCTAAACACAAGATTGGTGCCTTGAGAAGATAGGGCCAAAGCCCTAGAGGTTGGAGCCTCATCAAAGTCCAAGTTGGTGCTTGGAAACATGTTGGTGCCCTCACTCATCTATTGTATACTATTATTAGAAAGAGGATTGAAATTCTTATTAATCCTTAATATTATCATTATACACCTCTCTGTCTGTAATTGTGTAGAATCTAACTGACAATAATTAACAATTGAAAATAAATACTGATTCACTCCCCTCTCAGTATTTCCAACACCAAAATTAATCAAGTCGTGGCCCCAACATGATTCGACCCTTCACAAAATGCAATTCGACTTTGAAGAATATAATATTTTGACCTCTTTGATAATCACTTGTAGCCCACAAATTTCTCAATCTATGTGCACAACCTTTTTTAGATAATTTTTTGCTGAGAAATCAGTCCCAATAATAGTTCCACCAAACACAATTTTGTCGAAGAAATAATATTCAGGAGACACTTTGGGTTGAGACCAGAGGAGATAGAAAATTTATCAAATTTGTGCAGAGACAATTTACTAGATCAAAATGTGGCACCTTCAAAGTAAAACCCTTGAACTTTAGAATGACTAAATTAGAGAATTCAACACTTAGTAGAATTATTGCAGATAGTCTGAAATCCTCGAAACTGAAACCCCGCAGGCTGAGCCAAGACCAAGGCTTTGATACCACTGTAATATCCCGAAATGGGATATTTTACTAATTTTGCGGAAATCACACTAACCTAGCATTTTACCATAAAATTACCGAATTAATAAACATAAGATTGCCAAGTAAAATAAAAACACATAAACACTGCAATCCATTAACACATCATACAGGGAGAATCTCAGCTTTTTATTATAAATGATAATTGGGGTTACATATATATTTGACCCAAAAGAGTTGAGATGGAGACTGGCCATCAATATGAACTGTTGCACTCTCCCTTTGACAACAACTTCCACTAAACCCACTGAAAGATAATGAAGCGCCGATTGAAGATCTGAATGATCCTCACACCAATCCCTGAAGCTATGTGAAACTTCTGAATGAAGTCTCCTCAAAGAGAGTTGGGATTTCGTCCAACACTCACAAATCACCCGAGGGTTTCCGTCCTGGGGCTACCAATGGAGTAGAGAACCAAGTTCTCAAACTTCTCACACAAGAAAATGATCTAATCCAAGATGTCCCTCAATGGCCTCCTCCTTTTCTTTTATAGATCTCATGGATCCTTCTAGAGCCTTATTTTATTATTATTTTATTCATGGAGCGCTTTTCCCTCTTATTTTCCAATTAAAATATTCTTTAATGCAGAAAAGAGTAAATCGGCTACCATGTCTCCTTAGGTCACTAAAACTCATGTCCAACCGTCCCATCATGTAGGTATCCTCGTCCCGCTTCCAACAAGCTATTACACTAAGGTGTTCTATCATGTATTCCTCCCAGAATGCCACCTTGAGCGTAATTAATCAAGTTAAGCCCAAAAATAACCTATTTTCCGAAAGTTGTAGGAATGCACCGGAATGAAAGGAAAATTGCTCAGGTGATGGAATATATCAAGCGAATGCCACCGGTCCTCATAGAAACTCCTCAAAACTCCTCTAAAAAGCCCCTGGGCCCGCTAATGACACCAACCTATACCTGTGAGCTGTCTGCTCCTAACTCTGGAAGTCCATCCTAACCCTGTCATAGGTGACACCTAAAAAAGGAATATTACATTGTCCAAATATGTAAGTTACTGTGTATGTGTAATGTTATATTATTTTGATAATTAATGTCATGCCTTATAACTATGTGCATTTACTTTCTTCCAACTTCAATGCAATGTAGTGTTTTAGATATAGCTGACCCAACTTGAATTGCTCATAGTTTATAACAAACATGGTTCGTTGATGTCCTTCAAAGAGATGTGATGCCAATTTTTTTCATCTATGAGCTTGTTCAATATTATTTTCTCAAGTAAATACTCGTTGATTAATTTAGGAATCTTAATAGTTTGAGTTCCACTCCTTTAGATTCTTTCTTAATGATCCACATTGAAAAGAATATCATTGAGCGGGTGTGTGTAAATTAGAAAATATTATTGTGATGTGAGGCATCGCATCCTATTAATCCTGAGGGTAGAATATGTTAAGTGATGACCACCTTTATTACTTTTGGGATGAAACTTATATAATAAATTTTCAAAGTTTATCTTTTTTAGAACTTCAACTTAATTCAATTGTAGATTTCATAAATATTTTAGAATCTAATTGATGAGAGTGAAGTCAAAGTCAAAATCTGTATTGAAATAAGGATTGCCTTCTTATCACTCTAAAAAGTGATTTCCTCAATAATCCAAGGTGATGTATATCACTTCTCTCTGGTGATATAGGGAGAATGTACCACTCCAAAATGTTGATTTCCCAACAATACAATGTATCACTTAATAAGTTGATTCTCTAGTGATACAAGGAGAATCTATCACTCCAGAAAGTTGATTTCTTGGTGATACAAAGCGTATTGCCTAAGCAGTTAAGGCTCTGCGATGCAGTGTGAATGTCTATAAATAGACCCGAAAAGATTCTTTTGGAAGCTGATGAAATCAATTTCTATCTGAAATAATTGATTTATATCTGTAAAATACTGAAAACCTGGATATCAAACTGTTTCTATAGCCACACTTATAACGACTTTGATTTCAGTCATCCCAATGAAGTGTTCTCGTCAACCTTGAGCTCTCAGATGGCAATGATGAAGGCCTCATTTAATTCTATGAAAAGGCCTCGTCAAAGACAATCCTAAGAGAGATGGTGTCTGTCTTAATTTTTGAATATTGGTTGTTCTATAAATTCTCAAACAGTTATAAGGTTACCCAAGGTATATTGCTTGGTTTTCTGTGGCCTCATGATGTTTGATAGTAGATTTGTAATGGTCGAAACCAATGCTAGATTTTGGGTGGGAAATTTTTAGCATTCATTCTTGTGGGCATGGCTGTAATGTTACTCATGTTGCTAAGTTTTCTAACAGTTTGCAATCTAATGGTTTCTTTAAGTTTTCTAATTGTTTGCAATCTAATGGTTTCTTTAAGTTTTCTAATTGTTTGCAATCTAATGGTTTCTTTATAAATCCTCAACAAATTAGGTACTATGTAGTCCCAAGTAGCCTCAAGCTTCGTTTATTTTTTCCAAATTGTTTTTATCACGAGTAGTTTCACGAAATGCTTGATAATATGATATTCTAGATAAATCATTTTGTGTTTTGTGCTTTTCTATGATCCACAAGTTGTAATATTCCTAACGGAAATATACAACGATACACAACACAAACATAGCAAAAGTACACATAAGATTTGCACACAAATCAAACAACCAATCTAGAGCCAAAAGCAGCGTTGTTCTAAGCCATTTTATTATAAAATCATGGGGTTACAATCTGATATTTGGAAAGTGTGCACCTGGGCTTGCCCAAGGCAAGCTAGCAAAGCCCAAGTGATGAAAACAAATGCCCCAACTGCTGCGTAGCTGTCCCCTCTATGGCTCTGCGCTGATCACCCAGAAACTGAACTGCTGGCTGTAAACAATGGTTGATTTGACCTTCTTCCAGTGCTTAGAAAATTCCGGGAAATTAATTCCAGTCTCTCCTCCAATAACCCACAAAATCCCAAAAAGGGTTTGGCCAAATGATGACCTTGAAATTTTGTCCAATTTCCCTTAG
Organism: Pinus albicaulis; assembly: GCA_034641835.2. NCBI lineage: Eukaryota > Viridiplantae > Streptophyta > Pinopsida > Pinales > Pinaceae > Pinus > Pinus albicaulis. Next base: position 1,014,397,532 of record CM076578.1, read on the forward strand.
CTCCTCTCGCTGCTGGATGAGTTAGGATCCCTGTTTGACCCCTCAAATCTTCCCAAAAAATTCTGCGAAATTAATTTCAGCCTCTCCACCAAATACCCAAAATAACCCACGAAGGAATTGGCCAATGGTTGACCTTGGAAATTCAGCCCTCTTTTCCCTCAATCACTGCTGGGTAATTTGACCAATGTTTTGAAAATTGTGATCGGGATTAAATCGGCGAGGGGAAAAAATCGGAAAAAATCGTAAAAATCGGGAAAAATTCGGTACATACAAAAATATTCATTTTTTTTCAATTTTTTTAATAACTAAAGCACCCACAACATAAAATAAATGCATTGACACATAAATATGAAAAAAAAAACTAATATATAAGATGTGTAATATCATGTCTACTGCTACATCACACATAATAGTGAATCATGTATTGAATACTAAGTCCTGAGTCTCAACTCAACCTCAAAATATCAACAAAAATTATAATAATGTATCTCATATCATGAGTCATAATGTTATATACAAAGGAATGCACCAAATAACCTATACTATTGATTTCCTCTGCCCATCTTGCGAGAAAATGTAAAAGCTTTCCCTCTAGACGAAGAAGCTGGCGGGGCTGGCAATGGACTCTGTTGTGCTCCAGATCCTGAAGCACCAGGAGCTAAAAGAGGCAGACCATGTCCTCTACCGGTAGCAGGGGTAGGTGGTGTCACCTCCTCCTCCTGCTGTTGCTCCTCCTCCTCCTCCTCATGAAACTCATCATTGATTCATCGCTACTAGAAATGGTATCATCAACAAGAGATACATAAACATCATCTAGCTCAAAGTCTTCAGACTTGGATTGCTCAACCTTATAACATGATAGAAATTGAAAAAGTTTAACATGCCTAACCAATGATTTTGGTTTGAGTGAAGGGTTCATCTCCTCAACCTTAAAATGCGGTAGAAAAAGATTAACATGCATAACCAGTTGTTTTCCTTTGAGTGAAGGGTACATTCTTGTTAAGGCCACGGTAGGGGAGTTCAACAATCAATACCACCAACATCAACAAAGTTCAACAATCAATGCCACCAACATCAAGGTTCTTAAAGGACTTCATGCTCTTGATCAAATGCCAATCTCACACCCTTACACATAATAGAATCAAATGGAAACAATGCAAATCACCAAACCATGAAACCCTGAAAACCATTAAGTTTGCTGAATTTTGAGTGCAATCTAAAATTCTAGTTTCTCCATATGAAATCCAATGAGGTCGAAACCACTCTTAAACATCCTGAGTCATTTCATGGTAATGTTAAAAATTTAAGTAAAAGTGATACTTCCTTTATTTTTCATTTTCATCATTTTCATATTTCCTTTATTTTTCATTTTCATCATTTTCATCCTTTTACTTTAAAAATTTAACATTACCATTAACTGCCAACAGGGTGTGTCGGGAAAATGAGAGGGCTGCAAAAATGACAAAAAAAAAATCGATTTTTGAACTTATAGGGTTGTTGTTTGATGGGCCCATGATTTTTACCGAAAAAATCGTGATTTTTTGGCAATTTTTTCAAATCCAAAAAATCGCCCAAAAAATCGCCGATTAAATCGGCCTTCCGAAAAAATTGCGATTTTTTAAAAAAATCGTGATTTTCACTGCTTTGAATTTGACCCACCTGTCAATCCTACTGCAAAGAATCCCAAAAATAACTACAATCTCCCTCAAAACACTTCCCGTGACTCCTCAAGTTTCAGGCCAAAACTCCCTTCTCTCCTCAACAACCGAGTGTGGCTCCTCGAGGAACTGTGCAATCACTGTGCTACTACTACTGAACCCCTCAACAAACTTGATTTGCCTGCTGCTGGTATGAAATAGAATTGGTAGAACTCCCTCCTTGGGCTAGAACTCGAAGTCCACCAAAGCAAGGGTTGAGATTTCCGCTCGGAAACACTCGTGTGCTGAACAACACTTGCAGACTTGGCTTCAGCTCAAGCGTGCTATGTCAAAGATAATTTTGCAAATGATCATGAATGACAAAACGAGTGCCTTTCCTTCCTTTTTGTCAAAGAGCCTCCAAAATGCCCATGTGGGCCCAACTCGATTTCTCCTGACCAATATTGCACGAATGAGTGCGTATTCCACATGTGGGCCGTAATTCTCCATGGGTGGCCCCCACATTCCACTAGAGCCGCAATATTTCCCCTCCAACTCTAATGTTTGGGCTTGTTTACAGTCAAAAATACATGTGGGGTCTCTTAACCGACATTTTCTAAGTGCAAACATGAATTAGGACACAATTGGGCAAAAATGATATTTCCCTTAGCAATATTTCTAAGTGGGAATATCACAGTCCTCACTGCCAAAGCGTTGCTTGTCCTCAAGCAACTTCCGAATAAGCATCCCCTCTAGTTGTTGCTCCCCACAGTCATTGCAAAACTGTGCCAAAGTCCCAGATGCGCCATTGAATCGTCACTGACCTCTGCTCTGTCCTGACATGAAAGAATCCCTCAATACTAGGATCCCAAACCATCTTGTTCCACTTGAAGCTCCCCTCGCTCCACTAACTATCCTGCCCGGTATAAGTACCAGAAGTCCCTTACATGCCTTCAATGAGTAGGGGATCATGATAATGTGGCACTATGTCCCACTCGTGGAGCTATCCTACCACGTAGGCCATCCCATGCACTCCAAGAGTATACTCTCGAAGATACCACCTAGATCTGAATGACCTCCCCCTATAGTAGCCAGCGCACCCCTAAAGGTCACTGAGTTGTCAAGTATTCTGATACCTGGGTCCCATGCTAGCCTCAAAAGGGTGCCACCATGTTGTCGCTGCGCCACTCTGGCTCTAACAGATTGCTCATTGTGCATACTCTTTATCCTCCTTTCGTGGAACCCGATGGTGAAATACTGATAAGCGCGAGACACATCCTGCCCAGGCATCTCCATGATGCCAAAGCCTACCCATCCAAATCTAACTCCAAACCTGTGCAGAAACATAGAAAACCTGCCTTGCCATACAATGAAGGCCTCAGTGTACCCCCATGTGCCAACCCAAGAGTGAATTGGATCACTCTCTACCATGACTCCGACCATCACGAGACAAAGTGATCTATCAATCAACTGAATCCCTGCATCCCATAGTCGGACCTGCTGCGACATAGCTCTGACAACTATAGGTATCCCTCCGTGGCTCATCTCTAGTCCCTGCATGTAATCAATATATCAACTCCATATATCATGGGCTAATCTGATGCTTGTTGTTGTAACATTATTTGTTTTTGATAAGTTAGCATGGTAGTTTGAAACTAAAAAATAAAATGCTAAGGTAGAACATGGATGAAAAAGAAAATTTTTAAAAATGTTAGGAAAAGTATATTTTATTACATCCATGTTAGAAAAAATGATAGAGTAGTTTGCTCTAAATAAAGGAGGCAAAAAAAAAATGTTAGGGAAGCATGAAATAAAAAATGCTAATGCTTTAGTTTTTAAAATAATAAATGGCCACCTGTTTAAATGCGTCAGATTTTCAAAATGTAAATTTTTAATTTATGTATGTTAAAACCTTTGAAAAAGGGTTTAATGTTCATTTATTAAATTGATATACATGCGCATATGGATTTTATTATAAGGTCGCTAACAACAAAGCGGTCAAATCACTGGAGATAAAGCGCTTGCAATTTTTGACGGTAGATCTCGAGCTCCCCTCAGATCTACGACGGAGATCAACTTCGCACCCCCATGACAGTTTCTTGTTAACGCGGGGGTTCCTAACTTTGGTATTAATGGCCGGCCTTTTCCGCTACGTGGCAACACCGTATCACTTCGCACCCCCTCCTCTTAAAACAGGAAACCGAGAGGTACCCCCCCCCCCCCTCGAAATCCACTTTCGGTTTTCATCGTTAATGACTGTTTTTCCCGCGCTACAACTGTTGGTCCACCAATCAGTCATATCCATCCACATCACTTGTCCATTACGCCTTAACGCTCCAATTATATCCGTTAATCATCCTGCTAGCCAATAAATCTGCTCCTAGACTGTTAATCGCACCGTTATGCAATTAAAATTCATTTGACTGTTAGCCACGACCGTTAAACCCAAAGTGCAACCTATAAAATTACCAACAGTCTCCCATTCTTTACTTTACCTCCTCGTTCAAATTGCTTTCATCCTTCATTTCATTTCATAGCGAATTGTCATTTCTACAATCACCCTTCATATTCCCGAAAACCTGTCATCGTTTTTGTAACCCGAGCTTCAGAGTCCTATACTTGTCTATACCAGTCAAACATGGCACCTAATGCCAAAACCAAGAAACAAACGACTTCTAAGGGTAAAGGTAAGAAACGAGTGATAGAAGAAATCTAGAATGTCGACAGTGCTGCAGAGGTCGTATCCGAGGTCGCTCATCCAACTGCTGAGGTCATTCTTGAAGCTGCCAAATCCGTTGCTGAAGACATTCCTGCAACTCCGCAAATCAATCTTGACCTCATACCCCTAGCTGATGCCTATTTTAAAATCAAAGATTGTCACTGTGAATTCGACTTCTATGAGCTATATTTGTGGCTAAAACAGAAGCACATGGATAACCAAGACCCTATCAGGTTTTGGGAATCTATGTTGCCTTTGTTTGCATTTCCTCAAACTCACCCATTCCCGGATCTAATTGACTGGTGTCAGAAGCAGTATGACCCTATAACTAGGTCAGTGGTGGCTCAGAATGGAAACGTTCTAATCACCATATTCCCTGAGACCATTAACTAGATGCTTCTCATTCCTCCTTCTGACTCCTTATCCTATTTCTCTCCTACCGCCCTCATGCATCTTTATCATAAATTATCTTTCCCTTAGAGAGCTGAGATATTTGACATCTTCCTACTCGAGGATGCAGATGTACCAAAGAGAAAACCCCCATATGCATCCTCCATCTTTCCTATAGCTTCCAAACACTGCATCTCCCTTCTTTATTATCTGTTAGGATACCCAAATGATGAAATCGTTGATGAACCCATCCTAGGTTTCTTATCTATCTTCACTCTTGACAAATCACTATTGTTTATATACAATTACAGCCATTTCTTGGCTGATATTATACATGAACAATTCATGAACTTCACCACACAAGGAACATTTAATTACTCTTCTGTGATTATTCATATGATTTTGTTTCAGCAGGCAGATATGTTGCCCATTCACTTCGACAAGCAGGATACGCAGGGAGTGAATCAATCAATGATTCACTGGACAGAATTGGTCAGAGCTTCGTCAACAACCACTTCTTTCTGAGAATTCATAGACTCATTCATTCATCCAGTAAGACAGCTCCTTACCAGTCAATCAGAGCCTAGAATTGGAGAAGACATCAAAAGAATTTTGCACCTAAGTGAACAAGCAAAGACAGGTGATTGGTATCTGTATAAAAATTACATAGAGATCAGGGTGTATGGCTGCGAGCTTTCACCATACAAAATTCCAAAATATGTATCTATGAGAATTTTCTCCTTAGAGTACATAAGACAAATGTTAAATATGGATGAACTGATTTTGTTTCAGGAAAGAGGAAAGCCCAGTTTAAAATTATGGCCAATGTTGGATCATTCATCTGCAATACCAGAGCAGTTGGTGCTAATGCAGATGCATTATTAAAGAAGATGGGTTTGCAATCAAGTTTTACTTGGTCATATGACCCCCATGGCATTATTTATGCTTTGAGGGTTGAACTCAAGACAACCTCTTACACTCATACCTCCAGAGTAGAAATAGAGAAATACATGAACCAGGATGAATGGGTAGAAGGTACGTTACAAGAAGAAGATGAACAACTCATTTCTACTTCAAATGTACAAACACTAGTGCCTAACAGTAAACAACAAAAAAGAGTCAGAGAAGAGACACCACATTCCAAGGAAATTATGAAAGGATTCATCTTACAGCATAAGAAACCAAAGCTCACTTCCTCCTTGCTTTCAAAAGAGAAACAACCATAGATAATAGATTTGGGAGATACTGAAGTCTCCACATCCACCAATGTTCCTCAGACTCCTCCATCAGCATCACCTGCAAGAGAGCCACTAGAAATCATCCAACATTCAGATGCCAGCTCTTCAGAAGAGCGAAATATTTTCTCTAGATTTCTAGACATCAAGCATAAGAATGAACCACTGAAATCAGATGTTTACAGCCAATTTTGGAAACAAACATCTACATCACAACACAGGCTTCTCACTGCCTTTGACAGTGAGAAAGGGAAGATGCAGATGGCCTTTCTGCAAGAAACAGTGCCATTTCCAAAGACACATGCTGAGTATAAGAAGATTGTCTTCTCATTTGATACAAAACAGATACATCCAATTGACCAGATGGATATGCACCAGCGGTCAGGAGAAATACTATTTTCAACCATGAATACAACAACCATGTCTCTTTCCAAATTGAAAGTAGCACTGTCAAATATGCAATCCCAGTTGAAGCTTGAGAAATTGTCTTCATTGGCTAAAGACAACAGGATGAAGACATTGGAAGAACTTGTAGTAAAAGTGGGATATGATCCTAAGGACTGCAATGCAGCTGAAGAAATCATCGGAAGAGAAATGCAAACATTGCTTCTCTGCGAAAACAACTCAAGCTACCCTCAATTGAAGACCCACAGACTAAAGAGATGGCAGAAAATGAATGTGACAAGGAGGAAATGCTTTAATTATTGATCAAAATCTGCAGATTAGAAAAATGGAAGAACAAATTGAAGAACTGTTGAAAGAGATATCAACACTCCAAGTGAATACTGATCCTACTTTAGCAACTCAACATCTTCCACAGGGGCAGAACCTTCAGCAACCTTGAACATAACTGATGCAGTACAACTGGCTCAAGATTTGGCCACTCAGAAGCAAGTACATGAGAAACTACATCAGAAGTTTCAACTTCTTGAGTCACAAAAGATTAAAAATGATACTATATATCTGGAGGAAATGCAGAAGACTCATCAGTTGGAACTTAAAATCAAAGAACTAGAAAGTGAATCTCGAATGGCATCAACTCTAGGAGAAGCCAAGCAAAGTATCTGGGAAGACATTAGCAAATCCATTACTGTAATATGGCCATCTATACATATCATCTTCGAGCAGTAGGAACTCATCAACAAATGCAGAACAACAATTCAAGAGCAGAAGGATCAACTCAAAAAGAAGCCAAGTGAAGCTTCTAATATGATCAAGGTTCTTAATTCAAAGAACAAAGAGGAGTTAGAAGCAATCAATATCTTAGATAGGACTGCAACCATTTTGGAGATAAAGAAGGTTTTGCAGAAAAGAAACTTGATCAACTAGTTGCAGACCAAGTGTGAAGCTTTAAATGTTATTGTTCAAAGGTTTCATACTAAATTTAATGTTTTAAATCACAAGGGATTGCTTGGTCTAGTAGGATTAGATAATAAGTTGGTCAAGTTAGAAGATTATTGCACAAAGTTATATACAATTGCAATAGACAAATCAAAGTTTGCAGGTATCAAAGGTCACATTACAGGGAGAGCTTTTCTTGAAGCTCTACAGTTTGATTTGATCATTCAACATCAAATCAAACAATTATTCATCCAAAAACCAAATTTTGACAGATTCACTGAAGTGGATGAAATCTTCAGGAAAATGCTGAATGTAGAAATCCCAAGTGAAGATCAGTGGGATAAGTTTTGTGAAACCATTGAGTAAAAGATTAATTTTGCAGCATCCCAGCACATCAGATTTTGAAGAGCCAAGTTAACAACAACTTCCAACAAAAAAGGCCAAGTCAACAACAACTTTCACCAAAAGAGGCCAAATTATCAACAACCTCCAGAAAAACAGAGACACTCCATCTATCTGTCTCCTTCTTTTATTCTTCTTATCCTATTATTGTAAATCAGTTAAGATATTTCTGAAAGTTTTGTTAATTAGTATAAATAACTCTCAGCTCGAGTTATTAAGGGTTGCACCCTTGGATGAGTGAATTTTTGTAAACAGAAATTGTACAAGTCTTTTTTATCATCAATAATACAAGCAGGATTCTGAGCTTATCTCATACAAGTTTGTTTTCTCTGTAAGTTTTTTCAGTTTTCAACCATTTTGTTTCTTCATATATTTAATTATTATCAAGATAACTAGGTGAGGTTGACTTTATTTCAGCAATCTTATAATTCCTCCTGAAGTTATAATTTTTATAAAGAATGATTTACTTGACAATCTGTTGATGTAAGTCCCTTTTATCTATAAATTGTCAGCATCTTGATAATGTTAGATATGTTTTGTTGAACTTTTAGACATTCTCTAAAGGCTTTCCAGCTTATGGTTTATTGAATAATTCAATCAGAATATTTAATAATCATATTCTCTTACATAATTCCACTTAATCGAATTATAAAATCTTAATCACTGTGTGAGATGAACAAGCAACCCTTACTTATAATTACTGATATTATCAATAAGATTTAAATACATAACTATTTGCTAAAAGTTTATATTATGCATTGGTCCTCCAATATTACAAAACACAAACAAAACATTATAGATGCTTTGGCATGATTATTGACCACAATCATCTCAAAGGACAACACCTGCTAATCTGCCTCGTGGTCGCCATTGTGTAGTAGCGATGACCGCTGGAAGCCACATGTGCCAAATAGATACCTGTTGAATGCAACCAATAGATGGGTATCTGGTATCCGCAATCGACTCAGGGCAAATCCCTCTTGTTCCTGCCAACCATCACACTGGGTCTGCCATCCTCCCTCTTGATAATGTGGCAATACAATGTCTAGAGCCCAGACACATACTGGAAAACTTACTCAGCCGTACCCAGTTCCTCTTCTCATGCATGGTCCCGACATGCCCTGAGAAAAGAGTGACACATGTCTCCCTTATGACCAGCTCCCCAGGCGTAGGCTCAGTGATGAACGACATGCGACCCCTGTAGATGATCACCTCATCCCCAAACTTGTGGCTATCAACTAGTGCACCAACCCAATGCCACTATTGAGAAGTTTCTCCTCTAGTGCGCTGAGTGTCATCCAAATATCTGGTGTGAGCTCGTCGTCCCCCGTTGCTCATGCCCAGAGTGCCAAATGACAACAACCAATTCGACTGTGCCAATAAGTGATGTAGAAGAGGGTCAAGTGTGTGAGTCCCCACAGATACCATCAAGTATCACTCATCCATGTCCCCATTGATACTGGGTGAACTACACCCAAAGGTATTCCTAGTGTCTCCGTCTATGAGTCTCCCTGGAGGCAACACTCCAAGACCCACTATGCAGCGCCATATGCTCCTGCATACCACCGATCATCCATGTACTCCTCGACATGCCATTGTACACCACGACCTACCCCTGTACACTGCTGGATACCCCCTACTATTGTTGTCCCATCTTGTATCACCTCGTGTCCTGCCTGTGTCACCGTACTTGACGCTCCCCGTGGGTAAATGCGATGTGAGCTACCCCTCCTACTCCATAGTGTAAACCAACATGCTACGACACACCACCCTACATCTCCATGCTCCTCTGCAGGCTACTGCTCCTCACTGCATAGCCCTACACACCCCTGGATGCTATGACCTAACATTGGGTCTGTACGCATCAGTCTGCATCACCCTACATAACACTGGACCCTATGACATAATTTTGTGTAGTCCTGTGTACCACTGTCCACTGTCGTACCACCCTGTAACATACAGTATCCTGCATGTGCCAAAACATCCACCACTCTGCTAGTAAACCCTCCATGATGTGGGCTACATCTCCCCATCTGCTCTGAAAGACCCGAGCGGCATGACTCCTCACATGCCAACAGAAATAACACTACTGCTCCTATCCTCAATAGCTTCGATGTCTGATATACCAATGAAAGAGCACCGTCTCCCTGTAATGCCTTGTTTGGTGGCCTGTCGATGCCACCTCCTCCTACTAGCTGCCGCCAAAGTAAGCTAATCACCCTGTGACCCCACGCACAATCAATATGCCAAGAAAACCCATGAAATTTGTCTTCTCCCCTGTCGAACCATCTTGTCACTAGTTTTGTCCAGGGTTCTGTTAGAGATCTGAAAATGTGTGTGCATCCAAACATCAAACCCATCACGCAACTACTACCATCACCCACTGACTCTATGATGTGATGGAAATACCACCTGGATCCCAACAACAGTCTGGCCCTCACGTCTCGCTGGAAATTTAGGGCTTCTGCTGAAATGTGACCATGAATATATCCAATCGCCTAGCTTGCTCCATCAGGTACCAGCTCAGTACCTCTTGCCATCCAATCCCAAAGGAGGGATCGAATGTACAATACTTTGTGGAAGGAACAAGCCCTCCAAGTCCATGTGGTGTCATGTTCAGTTCATGTCGCTCAGTCTTGCTAACCTGGCCATCCCCTCGGGTACGTCTAGGCAACTCTGCCTCCCTCAATCCGATGCGTAAGGGTGGACTAATAACGCTATAGACCCCATCAGTGTGTCTCTGTAGCAAAATGTGTTGAAAACCCAACAAATGGCCTCTCTGCTGCCCCTCATCAATGGTTAGCCCAAAGGATGGTTGCACGTCCTCTTCCATCATGGAATCAACATGAGCCTCCAACTGCTCCTCCATAGACAACCTAATGCACAAGACATGCTCACCAATCAGTTGTAGGTGATTGTCATTCGACAACTCTATCATAGACCTAGAGGCCTCTGTACCTATTGACTCCTCAACAATGGTGGAGATGTCTCCCGACACCTCATCAACCTGTGGTGCATTGTCATCACCTGAGAACTCGGTCACAACCCCAGATACCTCATCAATGGATACCTCAACAATGGATGGTGTCTCATCAATGAGTGTATGCTCAACTGTCTCCTTGCCAATAATGGCCCCTTCAACTACTCTTTCATCTTCTTCCTTAATCCACCTCACCATCCCTGCTTAATTCCACAAAATTCCCATTGATTTGTGCATATCTCTTAGTTCACAAAACTCCCAAAAAGAGAGGGACGCTTGAATGCCATGTCCCAGTGATTGGTATGTGTTCCAATTTGCTGCCAATAACTCCACATCAGTTTCAATCATGTCTTGCCATCTTCATGCATTATCCACAATTCTGGGCATAGTGGATTTGTTGTATAATTGAGAATGGTCCTGATTCTAGATTGTTGCACAAATTAGTTTCTTCCCCACATCAACCATCATTTGTTGCACCCTAATCACCTCATTCAAGGTTACTGCCATGTTGTTTGAGTTTAACCTTTCTTGGGATCCCATGATTTTTTAGTTTTTTATTCCGGTCTTGTCACAGAATGAAGGTTTTCCCACAGGCTGAGCCAAGATTATGCTCTCATACCAATGTAATATTCCTAACAAAAATATACAATGATACACAACACAAACATAGCAAAAATACACATAAAATTTGCACACAAATCAGACACCCAATATAGAGCTAAAAATTGTGTTTCTAATCCATTTTATTATAAAACCATGGGGTTACAATCTGATATTTGGAAAGTGTGCAGCTGGGTTGCCCAAGGCAAGCTAGCAAAGCCCAAGTGATGAAAGCAAATGCCACAACTGCTACGTAGCTACCCCCTCTATGGCTCTGCGCTGATCACCCAGAAGCTAAACTGCTGGTTGTAAACAATGGTTGATTTGACCACCTTCCAGTGCTCAAAAAATTTCGGTAAATTAACCTTGGTCTCTCCACCAATAACCCACCAAAACCCATAAAGGGTGTTGTAGAGGTAAATCCCCTCCGCGGACAGAGGTGATCCCTACTAGCCCAGATCGGGTCTAGCAACAATCGTATCATGCTAAGACGCAAGTTCCTAATTGCAATAGACCAAATTGCGAGAAAGGCCTACCTTAAGTCCAACGTTGTTGTTCGTAGAGAAGATAGCGCTCCCGTTTCCTTGCTCCGGCAGATCACAATTCTCCCACTTGTCGCGATCGAACACCTGCACACACAAGAAACACAACGAACACACAAGCGTAAACCCAATATATGCAATTATGTATCAGTCAGAGAAGATACAACTCATAATCACAATGAACAATACGAGTGGAACCATAACCAAATTCGCTTATCATTAATTAATACAAAGAAAGATAAAACTTGGCTCTGACGTTGAATCTTCCTTCGGCGGGTCGATAGCGGAATACGTCTCGGTAAAGCTCATCGGGAATGGGACAAGCCTCTCTCTTCGGTTGTCTCGAAAATAATCTCCTTGCTACTGATTTGGCTCTATGAGGACTATCAAGGCTCTTGCAACATTCTTTAGGCTATGAAGGCTCTTGGAGACTAGCTTGCAAAGGAAAATGGCAAGCTTATATAGATGGTGGAAGGGGAGTTGGGATCCCTACAATCATGGGATTGGCCCTATCCTCAAGGAAGCTTCCATGAGAGGTGGAAAACCACTTCCTCTACATGGAGATCCGGAGCCAAACTTCTCAACTCAATTTAGAGACCAGTTTAGGAATTGGTTGGAGTCAATCTTCCGCCATTTATTTTTAAAAAACACTCCTTAATAAGCCTGGCGCGGGTACAACACTGAGACAATGTGCCAGCTGGCGCGCCCTCTTTGCAGTGTTTCCCCCATTGGCGCGAGGGGTGAACTGGCTAGTTGCGCCAAGGCAAAAAAGGCTATTTTGGGGTTTTTCACAAGGAATTGTCTTCAGGGGAATGAATGTCCTTGTTCAGGGGAATGCCATGAAAGTGGTTTCAGGTCATGTCACTACTCACAGGTCACAGAATAAGCCCTCCAATGTGCGGGACGGGGAATTGCAGGGACGGTGAGAAATTGCTGTGTAACAATGGGTTTGGCCAAATGCTGACCCCGAAATTTCGGCCCAATTTCCCCTAGCTCCTCTAGTTGCTTGCTAAGTTAGGATCCCTGTTTAACCCCTCAAATCTGCCCAGAAAATTCTGCCAAATTAATTCCGGCCCCTCCACCAAATACCCAGAATAACCTACAAAGGAATTGGCCAATGGCTGACCTTGGAAATTCGGCTCTCTTTTCCCTCAATGGCTCTACTGCTGGGTAATTCGACCCACTTGTCAATCTTGCTGCAAAGAGTCCCAAAAATGTCTGCAATCTCCCTCAAAACATTTCCCCTGACTTCTCCTCAAGCTTCAGGCCTAAATTCCCTTCTCTCCTCAACAACTGAGTGTGGCTCCTTCAAGCACTGTGCAATCACTGTGCTGCTACTGATGAACCCCTCCACAAACTTGAGTTCCCTACTGCTGGTATGAAATGGAATTGGTAGAACTCCCTCCTTGGGCTGACACTCAAAGTCCACCGAAGCAAGGGTCGAGGTTTCTGCTCGGAAACACTCATGTACTGAACAACACTTGCAGACTTGGCTTCAACTCAAGCGTGCTATGTCAAAGACAATTTGGAAAATGATCATGAATGACAAAACGAGTGCCTTTCCTTCCTTTTTGTCAAAGAGCCTCCAAAATTTGTGAAAATTTCTGAATATACTTAAACAAAAACCCTACTGCTAAATTCTTGATTTACTTCTCCTACTTACACAAGTTATTAATCTGAAATCTTCAGCATTAACATCGAGGTTAATACATTAACAACCTACACATGCAAATCTAAAACTGAATAACTTGCACAATGACAAAGTGACACAAAAGGATTTTCTGGACAACTGTCCCCGGAAAAACCCAATGCGGTCAAGTATGTCACTGCTCAAAGGGAGGCAGAAAAGGCCAAAGCCATGCTAGATGAAACACTTGAAAAGTATGGCTTACTTGATGAAAAAGAGGAACAAGTACCAAGAAAGAAACCTAGAACTAGAGGGCTGAAAAGAGCTCTAGCTCTAGAAAGACAAAGGGAAGCTGAGCTTGCTGATCAGCTAACCCTAAATGAGCAGCTTGCTATAGTGATCAATGAAAACAGGGAGTCGTGGCTTGATAGAGCCAATCAACACTTAGAGAAGCTACTAGCAAAGGCTAATAAAGACAATGACCTATTGAGGAGGAAAGTCAAACACCATGCCCTAAAGGAGAAAATTGCAATGGCCAAGCTCAAGGCAGCCAATGAAAAAATTGAAGCCCTAACCCATCAAAAGGAGAAGGAGAGGTTAGACATACTTGCTGAGGCTTCACTCCAAGCCTAGACACCTCATCAACATCTTCTCCACCGATTTTGAGGCAAGTTGAAACATTTTAGCAAATTCTGAGTTTGACTGTGTTTTTCTGAACAAGGAAATATCAGAAAAATTGTCATATGCGCAACACCCTAGGCGTTGCGCAAATGATAGGGGCATTTTTTGGGCAAAAGGTCACCACTAGTGGATTCATAATGACAAATACAGTCAGGAAAACCACTTTGCCATCCTTCATTTGCAGATTCAGGAGGTCAAAAGGGTAAAAAACCACCAAAAAATCATGTTTCTACCCATATTTTTTCCTAGGCGCTACACACAGAGCAGTCTTAGGAGATTGCAATTTTGAAGGGTCAAATCAACATCATTTTGAGAGATGGAGGCATATTCAGAAAGCGGACTTGACAAGTTTTCCAACAAGCCATCTTGGGCCTAATTTGGACACATGTAGATCAGTCAAAAGTTGCCTTGAACATGGAGGGCACACAGCCTTAAGGTGCTGCACATATGTCAGGAAAATGGCGCATATGACAGTTTTCTGATCTTTTTGGTTTTTCACTGTAAATTTTGATTTTATCTTAGAAAATCATCTTTCTATTAATGTAATTCATCATGGTAAATGTAATTATGTCAAGGATAAGTTACCTAGGGGTAGATTCATTAGGTAAAGTTATCCTTTAGTCAAAATGAATCAGTTTGAATGTAATGATGAGTGAGTCATTTGGACCATCCTACACTTTAGCTTTCAATTCAGAAATTAGTGGATCTCTTTCTCACCTCATGGATTCGACCCGTGAGGATGAGTGAAGCTTGTTTGATGTCTATTTAGCCCCTTTCTTCACACTAAGCAAGTGTTGGAATCAATTTGGATGTTAGCTTGTTGATTAAGGAACTATTGAACTCAGTTTTGGCCAGTTAATAAAGAAGAGTTGCAGTTAGTTTTTGGGATACTTGTGGTATGATGTTTATCATTGTTTTTTCTTCAGTTTCATATGTTAGAATGTGTTGTGTTCATGTTCATTACATCTCTATGGTATGATCTCTTTTAAGTTAGATAGGCAGAACACATGCTTGCTCATGCTCTGTTTTGGGAAAGTGATCATAATTTGTCCATTTTCCTCTGTTTAGGAAGAATACATCTCCCATGCTCTTCCTAGCTTCTCATCAGTCTCAAAACCATCTCATCACAATCATCTTTAAGTGATAAGACTTATGCCTACCTTGCCCCATTGATCCCTGCAACCCTATCTCATTTGCCCTGACCTAGCTCCCTTGACCTAATTTCTTCATCCAGTGATAACCCAACCAAATCAAATCAAAACAACCCCTGCACTCAATATCTAGCCTAAAAATCCTAATTCCTCCAGCCCTCTTGGCTGTGACCTTTTGGAGAGAGCCCACTCAGACTTGGTAGGGGTAGCTACCAAGTCAAAAGCTTAGTCTGTGGTTACCTCTGTTGGGATTCCTTCTTCAACCTTGGGAATCTTGCAGAGTGATAACAATCCCCATATTCTCTCTAAAGTAGACAAACTTTGTCTTTCCCCAAGCCTTTGTGAGGATGTCTGCCACCTGTTCTCCTGTTGGAGTGTACTGCAACTGAACAACTCCATGTTGTACATAGTCCTTGATGAAGTGACATCGGATGTCAATATGTTTCAACCTATCATGAAACAAAGTATTCTTAGAGAGCTTTATGCAACTCTGATTATCACATAAAATGTTGGTCGCTTCCATTTTCTCCTTGAGTAGATTTACTAGCAGTTTCCTAAGCCATATGGCCTCGCACGAAGCTGTGCTGGCTGCAATATACTCTGCCTCTGCTGAACTCAGTACCACGAACTTCTGTTTCCTACTGCACCAGGAAGTCATTCTTGATCCCACACTGAAATAGTACCCACTAGTACTCTTCCGATCAACTGAGCTTCTAGCCCAATCTGCATTAGTGAAACCACTCAACTTGACATCATTGTCATGGGTGTACTTCAATCCAAGCCCGACTGTCCCTCGAAGGTACCTGAGAACATGCTTGGCTGCTGCCCATGTGCCCTCTTCGGTTCCACCATGAACTAACTTAGGGTATTAACAACATAACACATGTTTGGCCTTGTATTTACCAGATAATCAATGACCCTATGAGCTGTATGTACAGTGTAGGATCAACTTCATCATCTTCGGACGAGTCGATTTTCCTCTAGTTGGTAATCATTGGAATGGTCATGGGCCTACAATCCTCCATCTAAAATATTTTCAGAATCTTTGTAGTGTATCTTCCTTAACCAAGGAAGATCTCCCCATTTTGTTGCCAAACTTCCAACCCTAGAAAATAGTGCATCCTTCCTAGATCCTTCATGTCAAATTCTTCTTGCAATCTGTGATGAGCCTTGATGATCCTGTCAAGAAAAGATCATCCACATACAATACCAATATCAAAGGCTCACTCCCTACTCTTAGATAGTAGAGATTGGGATCTGCATCACTCCTGAGGAATCCCATCTTTTGCAGATAGCTGTCAATCCGACCATACCAGGCTCTAGGAGCTTGCTTCAGTCCATATAATGCTTTCTTCAATCTGCACACATGAGTTTTCTGATCATGTGTCTCAAAGTCCTCCGGTTGTTCTATATACACCTTTTCTTCTATCACACCATTCAAGAATGTCGTCTTGACGTCCATCTGGTGAATTTCCCATCCCATTTGTGCAGCAAAGTATATCACGGACCTGATAGATGTGTATCTGGCTACAGGGGCAAAGGTTTCTTCATAGTCTATTCCTTCCTTCTAAGCTTACCCCTTAGCCACAAACCTAGCTTTAAATTTCTCAATGCTGCCGTCTGCAACATACTTGATCTTGTAGATCCACCTGGATCCCACAACTGATCTCTCCTGCGGTCTGGGTACTACTTCCCAGACATCATTTGTCATGATGGAATTGTACTCTTCCACCATTGCATCAACCCACACTTGGTGCTGAGCTGCTTCCTGAAAACTGGAAAGTTCTCCGACTTGAGCAACTAAGGCTTGATACCTTTTAGGCTTCTTATGCTGTCTCTTCTCATTTCGGGGGATTCCAACAAAATCCTCTGCATCCTTCAGAATTTGTCGAAGTTCCCTACTCGTTCTTCCACTAGTGGTGGGTGGATTTACCAGCTCTCCTTCTTGCAAATCCTCGGGAGACCCATCTTTTAGATCATTATGCCTTGGAGAGGCAACTGAATTTTCTGCTGCTGGTTGTTGGGGTTCTTCCTTTGACTGTGTAGCAGAAGGCAGCTCTCGTGATCCTCTGAAGGCTTTCTCCTCCATGAACTTCACATCTCTTCGCCCCACTACTTTCCTACTCTCAGGAATGTAGATGCGATAAGCCTTTGCATTCTCTCTGTATCCTACTAAATACCCCTTTTCAACAGTTATCTCCAACTTCTTCCTCTTCTCACTAGGTACATGACAGTAAGCTGTACTGCTGAAGATCCTAAAGTGACTCACTTTGGGCTTGTTGCCAGTGAAGACACTTTTTGGCATGATCTTTCCTAGTGCAGTGTGAGGAGTTCTGTTCTGAATGTAGACAGTTGTATTACATGCTTCAGCGCATAGGAATTTGGGCAATGTCTTGGTCATACAACATAGCTCTGGTTGCTTCAACAATAGTCTGGTTCTTCCTTTTTGCCACTCCATTCTGTTCTGGATTATATGGAGCTATCCATTCTCTTTTGATGCCTTCCCTTGCACAAAATCCGGTGAATTCTTTATCTATGTATTCACCTCCATTATCTGATTGCAATACCTTTATCCGCTTCTCTGTCAGATTTTCCGCCAGAGCCTTAAACTCTTTAAATCGATTGAAGACTTCATCCTTGTTCTTTAAGAAGTAGATCCAACTTTTCCTGGAATGGTCATCAATGAAGGTGACAAAATATTCGGCATCGCTAAGAGATTTAGTGGACATCGGCCCACAGATATCTGAGTGTATTAGATCCAACACACCCTTGGCCATATTGTTGCTTCTCTGATATGCTGCCTTGGCATATTTCCCCAATACGCACCCCTTGCAGACATCATCCCGTTTGGTGCTCAGTTCTGGAACACCTGTGACAGTATTCTGGAGAGTTCTCAATGCCCCATGATGCAAGTGACCCATTCTTCTGTGCCATAGCTCATTCAGGTCCGTTTCATCTGCGCTGCCAACTGGTGCCATTGGAGAATCAAGTTGCAACTTGTACAATTTGTTGCTTCTTACCTCGATCTGTGCCTTCTTCTTCCAACTGGGGTGCTTGAAGTAGACTCTATTGCTGATAAAGTAGACGTCATATCCTCGGTTTTGAAGCAGACACTGAGAGTAGATTCATCCCCAAACCCGACACATGATGTACATTAGTGGTTCGGATTCTGTTCCCTGCCTCAGTCTGAAAAACTATGGTACCTCTCCCAATGGGAATGCACTTTGCTCTATTACCCATGGTTATTTTGAAATTCATCTGCTCTTCTTGGTAGTCGGAAAAACAGTCTCGTACTCCCGTCATGTGAGCAGAGGCTCCCATGTCAATATACTAGACATCTAAAGACGCAGTGCTCGATACACAAGCAAAATCTTCCTCTAATTTGGATGCCAATATAGATACATCGTGATCCATCTGTATTATCGTGCTTCTTCCCCCTCCTGGAGAACTGCGTGAACCCTTCTGCGTTGTTGCTGCAATAGTAGATCTCCGTTCACCAATAGACACCCCCTCTCTGTTATTCATCTCTGGCTTTGATACCAAGTGAAATTTACAAACAGTGGCAGTGATAGATTTATTTCTCCTACTTATTATTTCAATAAGTTATTATTCAGAAATCTTCTGGCGAATATCGAAATAAATACTACTACAACATCACAATTATCTATGCAGAGAAATAAACAGTAGAGAACATAAGCACAAGAATCAATCACATGTACACAGTTATTTTTGAACAATTGTCCCCAGAAAAACCCAATGTGGGAAAACCGGTGCAGCAGATGAGGGTTTTATTAATTCTTCAGCAAATGATATATTTACAGGGAAAATATACGGCAGATAAATTCTGAACCACTTGAGACTGAGTTTCCGGCTTACTCGGACAATTCTCTGACACCCAGAACAACCCCTGCGTCACTTTGCGTGATTCTCTACGCAGTCCCAGTGCTGGACTGCGTGAGTCTGCGTGGAGACTGGGGTCTCTGTGATGCAGCCTCAAGCTGGCTCCAGTGACCCACTACTGCCCTCCGACCCTAATTTCGATCACCCCTGACCTCCTCCTTTTGCTTCTGCAACTTATCGCCCTGCAAATCTCCTACTGAGATTGAATTCTACATCAGAATGGATCTCCTTTGGGTATTGAGTGTATGCCCGGCTTGTTTTCCAAGTGACCCTCAAGCCTTCTTTTATAGTCTTCCTGTTGGAGAACCAACGGCCCAAATTAAAAGATTAATCAATGGCTAAGATCAAAACTTGACTTGATCCATGTTTTCTAGAAGATTCACACTTTGACTTATTAATACCCTTTAATTATTTCATTTCCCTAAGTTTAGACTTAGGGTCTTCATTAAAATAACTAATTATTTTAATAAGTCTTGAACTGAGTGGAATTTCCACAAATTGTTTCTAGGTTCTTTGGAATGTTGTTGTCCAAGCCTCCCTGCAAAGTTTGAGACTTGGAACACTTCCGGATGCTACAAAAATCAACAAATTTTATATTTATGAAGACCAAACCTAGTCACACATTTCAACAACCTTTACCAACTGATTTCGGCTTTCTAGAGTGACTGTGATTTTTCGGTCTTGCTGCAATAAGTGTTGCCCTAATCCTTTCGTTCACGTGGAAAATTCAACCCTAAAACAATTCCTTTCAAACTCAGTTTCTTCCTCTCCTTTTTCGTCCTCTTCTTAGCTCACCTTCTAAGTCTTTTCCTTGTCTTCCACGAACTTCTTGGCAACTCTTCAAAAGAGGTCGATGTATCCTTATATATAGTGTTTCTTACAGGTCGAGTAGTTGTCCATGAGGCAGTCTTGTCCTGCTTGTAGGCTAACTTCTCTCAATGTAGGCTGAATTGTCTTGGAGGGGATCTTTTGACTCAATCTATGACTCAAATAATTTCTTTTAACCTAATTCAAGATGCCCAAATGGGGTCTTTACATAATACAATGACTCAATAGACTCTTAGACTTTATGACAAAACCTAGAAGCACTCAATGGGTGCTTGACCTATAAATAAAATAATCTTGAGCATGAAACCTGTTGACCACTGGAGTATGATTATGTGAAGACTCCATCCCCAAGGATGAACCAGAGGACACTTGTACCATCAGATATCATCAATTCAACAGAGTTTTTTAACTCCACTTCTTCTTCTTATCATTTTCTTCTCCTGTCCTCAAATTCCGCAGCCCTACCTGGATATTGTATACATGTCACTAGCATGATGAATAAAGCCATGTAACAGACCTAGGATGTTGGGACTCGATCAACAAGCGAGTACACCTTGGAGTGTTTTTTTTACTTGGTTAATTATTCATTCTTTTTAGTGGCGAATAATTTCTAGGTTTTTTCACTCATTGCATTACCCTAAAGCCGGGGTGACGGCTTGAAGGTTGAGCCCCTAATGCATCTTAGTGTCTAGAGTCAATGTATATTACGATGCTAGTTCATCTCTGAAATTTCGCGGAATTGACTAGGTCTAAGTAGGATTTTTTAATAATTAAAAATTTATCGCAAAACAAGATATTTTAATCAATTTCCATGTAATGATGTAAATAAGTGGCCTTAGGAAATGTCTGGGGCGTGTGACCACTCGAAATTCATCCTTAGAGGACCAACATTATCTTAAGACCCACTTTGAGGGTCAAAAAACAACTTATAGCCCCTCAAAAGCCGATTTGCCTAATGTCAGTAGCAAAAATGAGAAAAAATTCAACAAAATGAATAATTGGAAAAAAATATAAATTTTTTCCGAAGTCAAAATAAGTCAAATTTTGACATGACAATGTCAAAGGTGATGTGGCAACCATGTGGGTCCCACCACATGAAATTTAACTCATGTCATAGCAAGTCATAAGGTACAAGTCAATGTCAAATGTGCCAAGTGCCAAGTCAAAGTTCCACGTTGAGTTCATGAGGCAACGTATGGTAAAGGTTCAACTTTGATTTAAATATGAAGAGATTAAGGTATAATGTTAAAAGTGGACGAGAAAATCCAAAGGAATTAATGTGGGATACATCAAAATAGTTTCAACTTTAAGGGGGGACAAGAAAGGTGACATGACAAACCTTGTCCCCCAACTTGTCATACGTATATCCCTTTGATTCAAAAGTGTAGCATACGATAGATTTTTGGCATATTTTAGTCACTAAATTGGTGTCAAATTGATTGGGGGACAACAAAAATTACATGGTAGACATTGTCTCCCAATTTCTGCTACATGTGATCCACTACCAACCAAAGGAATGTTACTTGTCCGCCACTGAAGTCTACACAGGCAGTTTTAATAGGTTACGTTGGCAGAAATACACAAGTTATTTATGGTTGAGCTTTGGTTGGCAGATTTGCATGATGAGTCACATCAGTTAATGGAGGAGTTTTCCCCTCATTCTCATACATCCACTATTAAGAATAGACACATGGTTCAACAACACATCCACTTCAGCTCTATGCACTAGTAGTTCACCATACATTACTCTGTTTGGTAGTCTCTACACAACAGTGATTGGCACTTTGAAAAGGTGTCACATTTTGATTTGGTTAGTTGAGGGATGAGTGGGATTTTGTCTCCCCTCCTCTCATTCAAATCACACATTTGGTGCCGTTGTCGAGGACAAGCTTTCTTGTACCTGGGAAATCAACTAACTTTGGTTTTATCATATTTGAACTTTAGATTTAAATTCTTGCTCAAGTGGCGATTCCACTCAATCCTAATTTTGCAAGAGTCTCTACTAGGAGAAATTCAAGTGGTCTAGTTAGCCCCTCTCCTTATCCTGAAAGGATTTTTAGAGAGAGGTTAAATAGACTTTCTCATAGTAGAGCTCTTGCTAGTCTTGTGAAAGAGGCTATTTCTGATATTCATTTGCTTTTTTAAGAACAAGTACAGCCTAGCATCATGAATGATCTTTTTTCTCCTTGTAATTTTACTAACATAAATGGCTATCCTCACAATATCCCTAACAAGGCTATTGAAAGGTTGCCTTCTTTTCAAGGTAACAATGCCATTAGTGTTGCATCACATGTAAAGAACATTAATGTTTGCATATTTAAGTGGTGTAACATTGCTGACTATGAGGATGTAAAGATGAGGCCTTTTGTTCTCTCTTTAGAAGAGGATGCTCTTGATTGGTTCATTGAGCAACCTGCTAACTCGTATGATACTTTACAAGTGATAACAAAACCCATGCTTCAAAATAATAATAATAAAATTTCTTTTTCTCTTTTCATCAAATACATAATTTCATGATTATATTTAGATATTATGAAGACCGAATCTAGTTACACTTTTCAACAGTAGTTAGGGTTTTTCTATTAATAATCTATTTAAAGAGCTTCGAGGTTATCAAATGATTTTGTTGAGATTGTTGTAATTGGAGCTTTACTCAAGAGATTTCCCTACATTGAGAGGCAAGTGAACATTGCTTTCTTTCTTCGATAATTATTAATACAAGGGTAAATTTTGCATATTTCATCTTATTTTGTCTCTGATATTTTCTTATTTGCATTTATATTGTTTGAATACCTTGCTTGTGATTCCAATCTTAGGGTTAGGGATCACTACAAGTGGTATCAAAGCTCTTTCTTGAGCCAACATGCATCTAAATTTTTGTGGAATAACTTTTAAGCGAGAGATGTATTTCGACATCTTTAAATAGCATAGAGATTTATCGTTTGATGGGTAAATTTGTGGTTGGGGAAGAAGACACATAGAAAATGCAAGTAGTGTCACCTAGTTGCACACCCTTGTAACCTCTGTTAGTATCCCTTTGATGTAAGACCCCGAAATATAAAAATTGATAACAATGTTACCGATGAAATAGGTAACCGCAATGTTACCTATTTTTTTTTGGTAGCATAAAAAACCCCTGATTTTGAAAAGTGGTTCACCTTTTTTTTTTTTGGTGCACATTTTTTACACTCTAATATTTTTATTTATGAAGTATGAATATTTGTTTTAAAATGTTGGTGATTTTCATGCTAATTTTGAAATGTACTGATGCAGCATCAACTTTTTTTTTTTAAGAGCGGTGATTTTCATGCTAATTTTGAAACGTATTGATGCAGCATTAACCTTTTTTTTTTTTAGAGTAATGATTTTCATGTTGGTAATAAAACACAAAACTTAGATATATATATATATATATATATATAAACAATAAAAAAAACCAATAAAAATGTAAAAAAAAAACAAAATTAGCTCGTAAAAATAAAAAATTTAAACAAAAATAAATTTAAAAAAAAACAAAAAAACAAAAAAAACAAAAATATTCGAAAATTATATCAAAAGAAATGACAAAATTTGAAAAAAAAAAACACATAATTTAAGGAAAAAGAAAAAACAAAAATTGACCAAAAAAATTAAAAAAAAAACATCAAAAACATTTTTTCCTAACTTATTAAAAAAACCATATAATAAAAAAAATAAAAAATAAAAATAAAAAATTTAAAAATAATTAAAAGTACAAAATTAAAATTTAGATTAAAAAAAATAAAAAATAAAAAATAAAAAATTAAACTTGAAAATTTAAATTAAAATAATAATAATAATAATAAGAAAAAAAATACAAATTAAAGAAAAAATAAAATAAAATAAAAAATAAAATTGAAAAAAAAAAAAAACTGATCATTAAAAAACAAAAAAAATGAAAAAAACCACGTGCAAATAATTAAAAAACAAATATACATAAATTTAGTGTTTTTTTTTAAATGAAACAATTTATAGATTTTAAAAATGAAAAACTAAATAAACTAAAAGATAAAAAAAAACAATTAAATTAAATTAAAATTAAAAAAATTTAATAAAAAAATTTTAAATTTAAAAAAATAATTAATCTATAATAATAAAGAAAAAAAGAAAAAAAAATTAAACAAATTAAATTTAAAATAAAAAAATTGAATTAAAACAAAATAATTTTAAATTTTTTGAAATTAAATTTAAAAAAAAAAAAATCAAATTAAAATAAAAATATTAAAAATTAAAAAAATTTAAAAATAAAAAATAAAAATCAAATCAAATTTAAAAAAAATAAAATATATATATATATATATATATATATATATATATA
This sequence comes from Pinus albicaulis, assembly GCA_034641835.2. Taxonomy (NCBI): domain Eukaryota; kingdom Viridiplantae; phylum Streptophyta; class Pinopsida; order Pinales; family Pinaceae; genus Pinus; species Pinus albicaulis. The sequence goes on from CM076578.1 coordinate 1,014,421,901, forward strand.
TATATATATAAAGAAAAGAAAAAAAAATTGAACGTGGGCGGCGGTTGGGCGGCGGCACCCAGACTCCAGCCCAAGTGGTGACCTGGGCGGGAGGTTGGGTGGCGCCACCCAACCGCGTTCAAATTTTTTTATTTTTTATTTTCAAAAAAGTTATTTATTTATTTTTTTCTATTTCAAAATTTAATTTAATTTTTATATTTAAAATTTAATTTGTTTTGTTTTTTTTTTTAATTTTGTTTTTATTTTTTTAAAATTTTATTATTTTTTTTGTTTTTAATTTTTATTTTTATTTTTTATTTTATTAATAGTTTTTATTAAATTTTGCATATTTTTTTTAAAAAAAAATTCAGTTTTAGATTCCAAGAATTTAATATTGTTTTTTAAATGCTTTATTTTTTTATTATTTTTTTTTGTTAATTACATAAAAGTTTTATATTTTTATATTTCAATTAAAATTGTGTATATATATATATATATATATATATATATATATTTTAAATTAAACTTAATTTTTTAAAATTAAGTTGTTTTTTTTAATTTTATTGTTTTCAATTTTCCATTTTTAATTGATTTTTAAAGTTTATGACCTTTTTATTTTAACAATGTTTTTTTTTTTTTATATTTAAAATTTATTTTTTATTTCAAAATTTATTTGTTTGTTCATTTATTTATTAAAATTTAATATTTTTGTTTTTAAATTTAATTTGTTATTTTAAGATTAACATTTTTTTTAAATTTAATAAAATCCGATACATATACATATTTTAATTTAAGTTCATATATATATATATATATATATATATATATATATATATATATATATATATTTTATTTTTTATAATTTAAATTTAATTTATTTTTTATAATTTATTTGTTTTTTTAATATATATATTGTTTTAAATTTAATATTTTTATTGTATTTTATTTTTCATTTTTTATTTTTAATTAATATTTATTTTTTTACTTTTAATTTAAATAATGTTTTTTTTTTTTTTTTAATTTTTAAATTTATTAAAATTTAATATATTTCCTTAAATTTAATTTTTTGTTTTTAATTTAATAAACATTTTCTTTTTCTTTTTTTAAATTTAATTTCTATATTTTATTATTTCCTTATTTTTTTAACTTGTTTTTTTTTTTTAAATTTAATATTTTTATTTTGTTTTTGTTTTTATTTTATTTTATTTTTAATTTTAATCTTTAAATTTTTTTTTCCTTAAATTTTAGGTTTTTTTAAATGTTTGAATTAAAACTTTTATTTTGTTTTTATTTTTTTTATCTTCATATATTTTTAAATTTTAAGCTTTTAAATGTTTTTATTTTTTAAATTTATTTTTTTCTTAAATTTTAGGTTTTTTTTTAATGTTTGAATTTTAAAAATTAAAAAATGTCACTTCTATTTTAATGTTATTCTAGCATCAACTGGTTTTGTTTTGAGGATGCTTTTTCAATCCTTTTTTCAAGAAACAATTTTGTTTTTACCATAATTTTATAAAATGTTGAAATTTGACCTTAAAAAAAAAGAAGTGCGTTCTGAAACACACACTTTTTGTTTTTGGAGGTGTTTTTTCATGTTTTTTGAGTTTTTTTGGGCTAGAGGTCCCGTTTTGAGGTCAGGTTACCTATTTCACTGGTAACAGTGTTTGATACTGTAATAAAAATATTGACGCTCTAAGATAAATTTCTGAAATTCAAAATAGGAAATTTAACATATATAACTAACATTCTTTCAATTTCTACTTCTCTACAACATGCATGCACAAATTTATCAAATTAACTCTTAATACTAACATGGTTTGGTGGTTGAAGATGATTCTTCTCTACTGTAACTCTCGCTCCTGCTCCTGTTCTCATTACTAAACGACCAAAAACCACCCAGCCAACTGAACAGTGCTTCAGTGCTCAGTTCCAAAGTACTCAGATTGAGTTACTTTGGCCCCTGTGCCCAAAATTTCAGAACAATTGAGCTCTATATCTCCTAATCTCTCAACACGGCTTGTCCTTCAACACACAGTTCGCCCCTCCATAGTTCAAAATTCTCTTCTCCTCCAATTCCTCCCCTGTCCCTGTTCTCCTTTATGTATTTGGTTAAATAAGCCCTCTCAGGCGGTCGCTGCCTCATCCATTGCTTACCTTAGATTTTATTGGAGTTATTGGAGTGTATACGTGTAATCTCAAAATGAGATTACGTACCCTTATATAATTTCATAATTTGACTTTAATTTCTTTTATATTAAAATATAATGATTTTAATGAATATATTAAATATATATATTTTAAACTAATTTCTTTTTCATTATAATAATTAAATGAAAAGTGTATTTTCATTATTTAATTAAACTAATAGGGTTGTTATTATAAATTTTATTGAAACAACTTAATAATTTACAAAATAAGTACTATTTCTCCTATTTAATATTTTGAGGTACTTGATCCATTTATCATTTACTTAGACATCCTTCATAATTATTTAATAAGTATACTAGTGTAAGACATATGACGTATGCCTATGTAGCTATCATACACATATATCGTATGCTTACTAATATCTTTTGTTCATAATTTAAAATGGGTCATTACATTTGAGTAATACCATCTAAGATAACACTTGTATGCCAAATTGTCTTCCATACCGTAGGGTACATCAAAAGCCCTAAAAGCGCATCTAAAACCAACTTTACATAAACCTATAGTCATCTTGTTGCTATAGTACACAAAGAACAACATTCAGGGAAATCACTCTTGCATACCATGGAATTAAGTAGCACAACTAACAGTATGGTCTATCCTACTTGGTTGGTGTCGTGAAAGATTTGGTCAAGTACTATTGTTGGAAACCCTTCCGTATATTAAAGAGCTATAGCACTTGACATTCCTTTGTCCTTAGGACCTTGGAAACCCTAGCCTCTATAGTACGTTAAAGAAACTACTATATATTTGAGTATAGTAGGAATTTGGGAATCTTATCATGCAATAATACTAAACTAGGAGTAATACTTCCACCAACGAAATAATATTAAAAACAAAGGAATTGGTTTTTACTGGCACAATTGTGGTATAACTATCTCAAAATATTCCTTGCATAGTATTGATTGCGTGTGTATACTTCTCCAACGACCTTTTTGTGTGCACTTGACACTACGGTGTTATAATATAACTCAAAAGACTCCTCTAAAGCCATTGGTCCTGTTATCACAAAATCTAGCACCTTGGTGTAAAGCCTTTCACAAAGGGCTAAGACAAGTGTAACACGAAATGTTACCACTGTCACCTAGCCAATCACTTCCATCTCTCTAGTGAAAGATAAATTCAACACAAGAGAAGCTTCCATAGAAACCTTCAAGGAATCCTTACGAAGATGTAATCAAGTGTAAGGCCTCTTATGTCATTCATTCATAAGACCACCACTAAGACATGATGTTCAAGGTGAGAACAAGGTGGTTCATTTAAAACAATTTTTAGATTTAGATTTGGGTATGTAAGGTTTCCAAGACAATTTATGAATTTAGCAAGTTAAAATATGTCAACATGATACCCCAAACACTATCAAAAGGAGAAAAAGCTACGACAGAAGGAAAACTTGTGTAAAATATGACATTCTTCAACAACAGATCAAGTTATAACAATGGCAAACAAATCAGCCCTTTGACAATTAAATGCTTGATGAAAAGTAGGGCTGAAAATACAAGTTTAACTAGGGTTTAGTAACTAACTATTTCTGAAATATAAAGAGGACAACCGCCCTAACAATGCAAGATTCCAAACTCCAAAGGCTGAAAATTTAATTAGCAATGCAATAAATGATGATTAATTATTATTTTTATCATAAAAATGCTAACTAAACCCTAGATGTCTAGCCTAACTATGGCTGAAAATTAGATTATAGCTATCACAAACCCTAATCTAACCCTAAAACATAAAATAAAATTTAAAATTTGTAATATCCCAAACTGATATTTTCGCTAAATTATGTAGAAATTTATTCAACCCCAAATTTCACAATTAAATCAACATTCTATTAACATAAGATTGCCATGTAAAATAAAACCAAGTAAGCACCACAATCCCATAACACAATGAACAGGAAAACTCCTAGCGTTTATTATGATGGGCAATTGGGGTTACATGCATATATGATCAAAATGGTTGAGATAGGAAGCTGGCCTCAAAAATGATTTGCTGCACTGTATCGACCTCCAAACTTAACTGAAATGCACTACTGAACACAACTGTGAATTCTGGATGAATTCACCAAGGGAAGGTGGGTGCTCCCCCAACCTCTCTCAATCACCTGAGGGTTTTCGTCCTGGGGCTACCAATGGACTAGAGAACCGGGTTTTCGATCTCACATACAAGAAAATATCTAAAGTCCAAGATGTTCCTCAATGGCCTCCTCTTCTTTTATAGATCTCATGGACCCCTCTAAATCCTTCTATTTTATTATTATTTTAATCATGGAGCACTTTTCCCTCTCATTTTCCAATTAAAATATTCCTTTTTAATGCGGGAAAGAGTAAATCGGCTACCATGTCTCCTCAGGTCACTGAAACTCATGTCCAACCATTCCATCATGTAGGTATTCTTGTTCTGGTTCCTACGAGCTATCACACTAAGGTGTTCTATCATGTACTCCTCCCAGAATGCCACCTTGAGCGTAATTAATTGAGTTAAACCCAAAAATAACTTAGGTTCACGAAAGTTGTCGGAATGCACCAGAACGAAAGGTAAACTGTGTGGATGGAGTATATCAAGCGAATGCCACCGGTCATCATAGAAACTCCTCAAAACTCCTCCAAAGAGCCCCTGGGTCTGCTGATGACACCAACTTGTACCGGTGACCTATTTGCTCCCAACTCTGGAAGTCCATCCTAACCCTGTCATAAGGAATATTACAGACCTTCTGCCCCAAGTTTGCTTGCCCTCAAGAAATCCAAATATGTGGGCCACCCTATTGGCTTGATGCAATTGAGACCCAATGCCCGGATCCCATACATACACCTGGGTGCTACTATGCTCCTATGTCAAGCCACCCAGAATAGATCCCCTAATGCCGGGATCCCAAACTGATCTCTCACTACACCTATCATCAATCAATCCTCTCGGATTCCAACACCACCATGTCCAATCATTGCCCAAGTCCCATGGCTCGGACTGCGCTCTGCCTCTGGCTATAGTTGCTGCCTCATGAAGCAAAGACCACCAACAAGCATCAATGCTCCATGGCTCCTGTTGTGTTGTAGCTCTGACCGTGTGTGAAAATTTCTTAATCTAAGAAGCCCTACTATTAATTCTCAATTTACTTCTCCTACTTGATTAAATAGACAAGTTATTAATCTGAATATTCAAAATAACAACGAAGTAAATACAAATAACAAGCTACACATACACATCATTTACTGAATAGCATGCTCATATGACAAAGTGACACAATTTTTTCGGACAAATGTCCCCGGAAAAACCCAAGTTGGAAAATCGGTGCAACTAGCTTTGGAGGGTCTTATTATTAAGCAGATTTTGAATACAACAAGTTCTGGGCACCAGACATGGTTTGCCCTACAAAGAAATCATAACAGCTATACCTCTTTCACTCGGAGACAAAAAATATGGTTGATTCACACCCTCAAACAGGATTTACAAAATTTGAGCCCTTTCTGGCCAACCGGAAATCCTAGCGCTGCTCCTCAACCCTCTGCGTCAGCCTCTGCGCTGCTCTGGAACAGTTTGCATCACCCCTGAAGGGCTTACGCTGCCCTTGCATTTCCCTAACTAGGCCTTGTTACACGTTATTTGTCACCATGACATTTCACTGTCCATATAGGTTCATCACTACCTATATTGTGCCCCCTTAGAAGTCAAAAACCCTAATGTTCCTAAACCAAGTCTTGGAATTGGAGAAAAGCTCATTAAAACCCTTAAAAGTCTAACTCCGCACTTTTCCTAGCCTTTCCTGCGGGTTCGCGGATACTTGTTTCATAGCCTGCGGCAGCTTCCACACGTTCTGCTAATAAAACCTGTGGACCCCCGTAAAAAGTCAAATAAAGGAAAAAGTAAGTTCTAGAAGCCCAGCTGGTCGAATATTCTCCCAACTGGAAGCTTCTAGAGGCGCGATCAATTTGAGCTTTATCCCTCCACTCATGCAGCTCTATCCCTCCACTCATGGAGCTTATCCCTTGGTCTATGGAGCTCAAATCCCTTCATAGAAGGAATCCATCCCCCTCTTCATAGAACTGAAACTACCTCCATTTCCCTATAAATTGAGCTCATGTTTCAGTCTCAAGGGTAGATTGTATATGGTAGCTTGTATAAGGTAGTTGCTGAAGAAATTCTAAAGAGAGCATACTCTCTACACTAGTTGTTGTTGGCATGAGAATGATCACACCCTTATGTCCATAACTCCATGCTGGTTCAAAGAGAGGAAGGCTTGTCAAACTGAATGAGGAACGATTGTTCAGGACCCCGAGAGAAACTTGTACGACATCAAAGCATTAGGTTGTAACATTACTCTTTTCATTCAAAATAATACATATGGATCTCTTTTTCTCATTGAGTTGTTCTTGTGCTTATTTGAATAATTTAATACTTAGACTCCTTGATCACTAAGTTAGATTAGCTGTTTTAAATTATTATATGTTGTAGGTGCTTTTAATTCTTTTTTTTGTCTTTGATTACAGGTTCTACTTATTGGAAAAGCCTCTTTGGAGTGACTGGATAAAACAATGCACCGAACGTTGGATTTCGAGGTAAGGGCATGTCCTCTTTCTTTGTTTATAATAATTCTGAATTGCAAATAATGTAGAGAAAACGATTTACAAATGGATGTTTGTTTCTAGCTATTCGTAGAATACTAGGGAGATCGCTCTTGTCCGCATGAGAGATTAATCCGCATAACAAAATGGCAACTTCACTGGGGACTAGAACTTAGTTTTCATTTTTATTTTTCAATTTGAATTTTAAGACTTTTTTTATTTTGATTTGTCTGAGATTGGGTTGGGTAGATAACTTTTAAGAATCATTGAAAAGAAAAGTTGAATATATATATATATATATATATATATATATATTGTTTTTTTTTTTCTATTTTTATTTTTTTTCCTGTAATTTTCCTTGCCTCCGTGGTTTTTATTTGAAAACAGTGGGGTAGCCTCCGCAGCTTTTAGTTCAAAACAGTGTGGTACCACTCTTCTCCATTAGAACTTGCGGACCTGTGGAAATTTTTTGAAAAAATTAAAATTATCTTTTTAGGAGCCAGATTACCTGATTCTTTGTGTTTGCCCCACTATGTCTTAGTTGTCAAATCTTATGTGTGAATTTCTTTTCAACAACTTTTGCGTTTGTGTGATTTTTCATCCGATTTGCATTTTATGAGTGAGTGTTTGCCTTACTTTCTTGCTACTCCTTATAAGATACCTTCATATACCTCATCTTACTGGTATGATGATATTCTCTTTCTGAGCCATTAAGATCGTTGCAAACCTTATTTTTATGAAAATTGATTTCATTTTCATTTGCAAATTTGGAAGAGCTTTTTAGCTTACTAAAGTCTGATTTTCACACCAAACCATTTTTGGATGTTTTCATTTTTGCTGAAATAAGCAGAAATTCTTCTTAGTTTGATCACAAACTAGGAGAAAACGCTCTCAAACTTTCTAGATAGACTTCAAAATTAGATTTTTCTTTGATTTTTAAATTTATGTTTTTAGAAGTTTAGATGTTGTTTTCTTTTTGGAAATGGTTTGTTTAATGATTTGTAGTTTCTGATCTGATTGATAAAGGAATTTCGTTTCAAACGAGTAATAGATTATTTTTGCGAAATTGAGTTCTCAAAGAAATCATCTTCTTTTCAAAGATTTTGTTTATGAATGAAAGAATTGGTGCCTTGAAAGTTGTTAAATCTCTCATCTTTCCCTTAAATAAGATTCATTGAAAATAAAAGAGTTGCATTTTTCATTTAGAGGCATTTAGCGTATTTTTGAGTCGGGTCAGAAATATCATTGAAGTTTCACTTCCATTCCTTCCGTCTTAAGCAATAGCCAAATTAAAAACAACACTTTAATAAAATTAATCTAGATATTTTACATTTTCTAGGGCTCTTTTCCACCAACATAGCTGAGGCTAGTGTCTTGGAACAGGTTGTAATTAACATTCCAAGACAGTTCAAACAAACAAGTAGCAATCTTGTGGTAGGAAAATCCAATTGCAACATTTGTGCTCTGGGAAGCTCTTCTTAAAAGAGTCAAGCACGAGACCATGTCGGAACCGGTGAGGCAATCGTACCTATCTCATTGGGAAAAATAGCAGATGTGCACGTATTAAAAACGGTAAACCTTAGATAGACCATTGTCAAGGAACGTGAGGTCACTTGTTGGTAAACCTTGGATTATATCAAAAAGCCTTCAAGGGGATTGAGCTTGTTACTCTGCCCTTGCGTGTATATCAGATTGTAGACTGTTCCCCCAGGTACATTTGTTCCCGTTGGTGACCTTAGTGACTATAAACTTTAGGATTTTTTCCAAAGGTGATAGTGGAGGGAAGGTCCCACTGTACCTGGAGCAGACGTCGACTAGACTCACTTGGACTTTCCGGAGGGTACTCTTCACTTCGAGATGGCATAAGTGGAGAGACTTGCACCAAACTGTTTCATTAAGCAAGTCGTCAGGGTAATTGTTCCAACCGCCATTTCCACATTAGAATTCTACGACATTGGATTTCATCACCAACTAGTGTTTTTAGTGTGGAAATCTATTGTTTGTGTGTGAATTGCTCTCTTAGATTTTATAGGCGTGTGATCAATTTGATTGTTTCCTTAGAGACTTTAGGATATTTTGTTGAAATTTTCTTTGATTTCGTGTGTTAAATTTTTAATCGTCGCTGGATTACCTAGAAAATCACGTAGAATGCAGGGGAAACCCCCTGAGTACACACCAAGCCAGTTAGAAAAGCTTAAATATGAGAAAGGACAACCATCAGGGACTGGATCAACTGAACACGAAGAAACATCAGTAAATATACATCCTAATTATGAAGTAGATCAACCTCAAACAACAGAAAGTTCTCAAAGGAAAATATCAATTTCTGAACTAGTTGAACTTGCTTCCACAACTAGTGAATTATCATCTACTGAGCCTAAAATCTCTGAACTAGAAACTGAACCTGCTACATCTGAGCCTGCTTTAGAGTTCATCACTCTATAATATTCCCAATTAGCAGCAGCTAATTGGAAATATTAATTTTGATTAATTTTGCCTTTCTAAAGTTAAAATAAAAATAAAGTGGGTGAAAGGAGAATATAACTCACTAAAATAAAGTGCACTCCCTAGTAGACTCAACGTGACTTAAGTGGGCCAAGGGGGGCCAAGAGACCACGTAGAGGGGACCCACTTAGACCACGTGGACCATGACAGCGCAGTTTAGTTGGCAACGTGGGCCAAATGGAGGCTACGTAGGAGATGGTGGGGCCTAGGGTTGAGAGAGGCCCATTGTTATAAAAAGGAGGAGAACCTCCTCATTTTCTCATTCGATGTTTATGATATTGAGCTGGTCATTTCAACTTCTTGAGCACGCTGGTTGTTTAGCTAGTCTGCAGCACTATTTAGTGCACCGAGTGTCTCCGTTCGGAGATCTCACCCTCAGCCCCGAGGGACTTCGAGTGCCTACTCGGGTGAGGTTGTCCCATCAGTATTTTGCAGGAGGTTTGGTGTTTGGCTTCTGTGGAGGAGCAGTGCATTCATAGACTGCGCAGTCTTGAGAGGGAGAACGCAGTCCATTCCTTGGGAGCTCCAGATTGGGTGTCTTTTGGAAGTTTCGAGCTTTGAGAGTGAGCAAGGGGCCAGCCCTTGCCTACTGGAGGATTTTGGCAGAGTTTGAGACAGTATTTTGGTGGATTCCCTTCAGTGTCAGCGCAGAGCCTTGGAGGATAGCATAGATCCTTAAGGGGGTGATTTTCGGGGGTCGGCCATTCCAGAAACGCTCTTTGGGCTTTTCTGGGTTTGGTGAGTAGAGGCTGATTCCAGAGTTTCAGCTTATTCTGAGTAGGGGAGCAGCCCCAAATACTCATCTTGTTCCAGTAGTAGCAGCGACACGGCAGTTTTCCAGCAACTTGGACGCAGACCAGAGAGCAGCCACTCCATCAGCGTTCCGAGAATATTTCTTCACTTGCCTTGTGCAAGTCTAGGTGCCATCACTCTGATCACCTATTGTACTCACTTATATTTCTCAGCATAATAAAATGGTTCAGCTTTCTCTTTGCATTTTTTGAGTATCTGTTACATGTTCTATATATATGCTATTGTATGCTCCTCGAGCATTCCAGTTACTATACCACTTGGTGTGTTTTTCCCCATACTCTTAAACAGAGTCTAGAAAGGGCTAGATAGCCTCCAGATCTCACCTTCTTTTCAAAGGTGACATATCTGGTAAACGCCCTCCCAGTCCATCTCTGGTTGGAGTTTGTTTGTGTTTGAGAGATATCCCTGAAAAGAGATATTATAGTGGTATCAGAGCTCATAGATCTGGCTCAGCCTGTGGAGCAAGTTGTCTATGACACTGGAAGAGAAGCCGTGGGGATATTTTTCTATGAACAAAGAGGGTAGGCAGAATCTTACCCACCAAAGGCAGTAGAGGTGGAAAATATGGGGGTTTCACAATAGTGTGACCAGCATTTACCAGCCTTTGGTAGGCCAACCAAAATCACAATGCCTACATTCTTACCTCCAGTACCGAGTGAGAAAGGTAGGCGGCATGATCATATACCTTTTGGAGATTATTTCCGTGAATGGCAGTCCATGGGGGAAAACTTCAAAGCGGCTTTGCCCTTCAGAGATTATTGTCAGCTCAGGTACGATGAAGGAGGAAGGAACAGTGGGGTTTCTAGCATGCAGAGTGCAGAGCTGCAGCATACCACTGGGAGGACACCTTTTCCCACGTTCGATGGATCCACTGATTGCATGATTCGGGATCAGGTGGAAAAGTTAGATACCTCTTTCTAGCTTGACCGAATAACGGAAGGGGAAGCCATCAAAATGGCTACCTCGCACTTGGAGGATGAGGGCACACAGGATCATGGGGAGCATGTGGATACACTCAGCATGACGCAGGGGTCACCTGTGTTGGAGACCTCCTTGACCGCATTGGCTGACATCTCAGTAGAGAGAGTAGAGCTTACCCCAGTAGTGCCATCCATTGAGGTGATGACCGGGGTAGTGGCCGAGTTGTTGGGTGGTAGCAGTGCACGGCAGATGGGTGCGGTGCCAAGAGATGTATCCACCTTTGATGAGGCACTAGGAGATACAGAGGTATTGGACGATGGTCGCACACAACAGTGTCATCAGCTTCGAGCCGACCTTCTAGTTTTGAGAGGGAAGGCCACATCAGTACGAGAGGCTATTTTGTTACAGAACGTGGAGCTAGAGGGTATGAGAGCGGTTTGTGCCGAGTTAGTGGCCAAGTTGGCCCACATTGGGGAACTGTTGGATTCCCTAATGGGCACATTGGATTGTCAGAGCAGCCCCCTTCAGGCATGCATAGACGGGGCTAGCAACATTATTGGGTCACCTCTTTCCATTAGAGAGAAAGAGAGGCTGAGCCACCTAGTCGATCTCATACGTTGACTTGGTTAGCGGGATGAGATGATCGGAGTTGCACAGGGTGCAGCATCCACATGTTGAGGTGGGATGGCGAGAGATTTTGAGTTGGTACCCGGTGGAGTGGGTTATGATGATAGTGGTGGACCCGAGTGTAGTTCAGTAGGAGTTTCTAGGTGCTGGGAATACAGGATCCCCAGATTGGCATTGGGATCTAGGCGAGACTACCTGTCGTTTCCCAGGCAGGTTGGTTGACTATGTCTTGGAGGGTACAGTTGGCCTAGCAGTTGAGCATGCGCATTTTCTAGGGGAGTTTCGGTCAGCTCCAGTGGCCAACCAGTTTATGGACAGACTCCCTAGGTTGTCTTGGTATGACACTTGTACACGGGGTCACAGAGTGATCAACATACCTTGGCAGAAGCTTGTCGGAGGAGGTGGCATTGGCAGGCCACCAGGTGGTGCCTTGTATGGGGCCAAGGGTTCTTCACCTTTGTGTGGGGCATAGAGGTCACAACGGAGTCGAGCAGTGGTGGTATCACTACTGACACATAGGGAGATTCACTTCTCTGACCCCTCGGCGAGAGTTTGGAGTGATGATCCATTCGTCGGCAGATATAGCGATGCGATAGTGGAGATGATGATAATGATTGGGGGTGGTCCAACATGTAGAGACACAACTCTAGGTCATCACATCCAGGGGTGTGTGGGAGCCTCTAGCATTGAGCAGTGGACTACCAGTGGGCATGGAGTCGCATGGTGGTGTACCATAGTGTGTGGGACTGCATTGCGGAGTAGGAGTGTTCTACATCACATTGAGAACACACGGGGAGTGACCGATGCCTTGACACAGACCAAGCACTAGACGGTACAGGGTGGTACAGCAGTAGTAGGGGGTATCCAGCAGTGTACAGGGGTATGCCTCAGGGTGCAGTGGCATGTCGAGGAGTACATGGATGATCAGTGGTATGCGAGGGCATACGGTGCTGCACAGCAGGATCTTAGAGCATTGCCTCCAGGAAGACTCGCGGACAGGGACATCGGGCTTACCTTTGGGGGTATTTCACCCAGGATCGATGGGGAGACAGATGAGCGATACTTGACGGTATCTGTGGGGACTCACACACTTGACCCTCTTCTACATCACCCACGGGCATAGTCGATTTTGTCGTTGTCTTGTGGCACCTTGGGCATGAGCAGCGGGGTACGCGAGGCTCACCCAAGATATTTGGATGGCACTCAGCACACTAGGGGAGAGACTTCACAGCAGTGGCACTGGGTCGGGGCACTAGTTGACAGCCACAGGTTAGGGGATGAGATGATCCTCTGCAGGGGTGGCACATCAGTCATCGTTGAGCCTACGCTTGGGGAGCGAGTCATGAGGGAGACATGCGTCATTTTTCCCTCAGGGCATGTCGAGATCATGCATGAGCAGAGGATACTCGGTACAGCAGAGGTAGCATCCCAGTATGTGTCTAGGCTCCAGACAATGTATCGACACATTATCGAGAGGGTGGATGGCATATTCGATGCAGATGAGGTGGCAGAGGTAGAACATGAGGGCATTCCTTCTGTATGCTAGGGTGAGGACTCTTCTTTATATGAGTCCATAGGATTAGTTGAGGACACTTTTGGGGAGCGAGAGCAGTCATGCAGAGATGATGACAGTAGACCAGAGTTGCATTCCAGTGTCTAGGGTGAGCAGTCAAGGGAATCTACGGGAGATACTCTGGGCGATGAGTCACTTGTGACAATCCAGCCAGAGCAGCATATGATGGAGCCTGAGTCAGCAGAGGCAGATACTATGCACATCATGCATGTTAGTCCTTTGGGGGAGAGCCAGATGGAGGCTCACATCAAGTCCGTGATGGGTATGCGGCTAACCTTGGGGTCAGCCATTGAGGTGGAGCAGTTAGATGCACTGACACCGAGTACGGTGACAGCAGTTGCAGATCCATATCCTCTGGAGGTGTTGGAGGTTGATGGGATTGTTCTGCAGGGGGCCAGTAGACAGCGGGAGCATGACATTCTTGATCAGGAGTGGGAGGAGCTGTTGGAGATGGTCGAGCATCCATTTGTGGGTCAACACAGGGATGAGGCGCAGATAGATGTACACGTAGTCAACAGAGCTGCAGTATTTTCAGTGACTAGCACTCTCCAAGAGTACATTGATGGGGCTTGCAGCATATCTTGCCCACTTTGGCCCATTACAAAGAGAGGGGCTTTCTTCTACAGGCAGCTTTCATTGGCAGACAGGGCAGAGCAGTGGGAGTTGATTATGGGCTTGCGGCAACACTCTAAGCGTGTTCCATGTGCAGTTGTTGCTACATTGGATTCTTCTTCCAGGATGGACTGGTAGGAGATCATGAGTTGGTATCCTCTTGATGGTATGGTAATCTTCGTAGGGAGCACCACAGAGCAGGGGCCCTTAGACATAGCCGATGTTACAGATTCCGGCTAGCAGTGGGACCCAGGTCATCATTTCTTCAGCACTCCATCTCGATTTCAGGAGGGCAGGATCAGCACGGGATTGAGTTAGGACTTGGATTGGAGAGAGGTGATGAGTTGGTATGCAGTTGGTGGGGCAACTTATACAGTTAGAGGTACAGCACAGCAGGAGCCAAGGAGCATTGATGCTTGTTGGCGGGCTTCACTTCATGGAGCATCAGCTATAGCCAGAGGCAGTGCGCAACCTGAGTCGTGGGACGTGGGCGATGATTGGCCATGGTGGCGTTGGGATCCGGGAGGATTGTTTGTTCGTTGGTACAATGAGAGATCAGTTTGGGATTCCGGCATTGAGAGAACCCTCCATATCAGGGTGATACAGAGGACAAGGGAGATTCAGTGGTGCATCTGGGACCCAGGCACATTTTACAATGATGGTGGAGAGCATCAGCTAGAGCGGATGCTTGTTCTGGAATTGCTTGAGGACAAGCAATTTTTGGCGAGGAGGACTGTAATATTCCCAATTAACAGCAGCTAATTGGAAATATTAATTTTGATTAATTTTGCCTTTATAAAGTTAAAATAAAAATAAAGTGGGTGAAAGGAGAATATAACTCACTAAAATAAAGTGCACTCCCTAGTAGACTCAACGTTGTGACTTAAGTGGGCCAAGGGGGGCCAAGAGACCACGTAGAGGGGGACCCACTTAGACCACGTGGACCATGACAGTGCAGTTTAGTTGGCAACGTGGGCCAAATGGAGGCTACGTAGGAGATGGTGGGGCCTACAGTTGAGAGAGGCCCATTGTTATAAAAAGGAGGAGAGCCTCCTCATTTCCTCATTCGATGTTTATGATATTGAGCTAGTCATTTCGACTTCTTGAGCACGTTGGTTGTTTAGCTAGTCTGCAACACTGTTTAGTGCACTGAGTGTCTTCGTTCGGAGATCTCACCCTCAGCCCCGGGGGACTTCGAGTGCCTGCTCGGGTGAGGTTGTCCCATCAGTGTTTTGCAGGAGGTCTGGTGTTTGGCTTCTGTGGAGGAGTAGTGCATTCATAGACTGCGTAGTCCTGAGAGGGAGGACGCAGTCCATTCCTTGGGAGCTCCGGGTTTGGTGAGTAGAGGCTGATTCCAGAGTTTCAGCTTATTCTGAGTAGGGGAGCAACCCCAAATACTCATTTTGTTCCAGCAGTAGTAATTACACGACAGTTTTCTAGCAGCTTGGACGCAGACCAGAGAGCAGCCATTCCATCAACATTCTGAGAGTATTTCTTCACTTGCCTTGTGCAAGTCTAGGTGCCATCACTTTGATCACCTATTGTACTCACTTATATTTCTCAGCATAATAAAATGGTTCAGCTTTCTCTTTGCATTTTTTGAGTATCTGTTACATGTTCTATATATATGCTATTGTATGCTTGCATTACTGTTAGTTTTCTCCTTGAGCATTCCAGTTACTATACCACTTGGTGTGTTTTTCCCCATACTCTTAGACAGAGTCTGGAAAGGGCCAGATAGCCTCCAGATCTCACCCTCTTTTCAGAGGTGACATATCTGGTAAATGTCCTCCCAGTCCATCTCTGTTCGAAGTTTGTTTGTGTTTGAGAGATATCCCTGGAAAGGGATATTACACACTCCAACCCCTGGTCGTCCTCATTCACCGAGATGAGAACCTTCCTGGTGGCCTCTTTAGCATTGAAGAAATTACTGACATAAAGAAGTTATTCTTCCTTCACATCGGGAATCTTCAGATCTTAGGCCAAGTGAATCGATTTACTATTATAGCCCTTTCAAACAAGATCCTCGGTATTCTCAGTTAACGAACTTTCTACACAATTCTGGTCTAAACTATTCACCACCCTGAATTCCTTTTTACGCCATACCAAGAGGTAATTACAAACCTTCATTTAACATGTCTGGTGAGTCATCCATGTTTTCTGCATCGCCAGAATCATATTTGTATGGTGGTCCATCTGTTCCTCTGGGGTACAAGTCGCTTTCTGGTACTTTCTCAGGAGCAGCTCCTTCTTCCGAAAAACTTATACAATCACTTGGTCCAAATGAATCACATACCGAAAATTTGAATGCGAAACAAGTTTACATGATGTCTAGAAAAATTCCTAACCCTAACCCTCAAAGTAGTAATTTACCACATGGGGGGCATCCTCAAGGTAGTAATTTACCGCCTGGGGGGCAACCTCAAGGATAGTACACACCGCAAGGACAGTACATATCGCAAGGACATTACACACTTCAAGGAGAGTACATACTTCCAGGCCAATACATACCTCAAGGACAATATCAACCTCAAGGGCAGTACTCTATTCAGGGTCCACAACCTCTTCAAGGACAGTATCCTATGCCAGGGCAACAGTTTTTCCAAGGACAACAACCTCCTTTAGGGTCGCAGTTCTATCAGGAACAACAATTGTTTCAGGGAGTTAAATCTTTTAGTGGGAATTATCCAGCCAACTATCAAACATACATTCCAAATTATCAACCTGGTTATGGTCCATCTTACGCAGCACAACCTTCAATGGGAGCTCCATATCTTGGAGTAAACACGGTGTGAAATCCAACACCAAATCAACAAAATTTGCAACCTAACGTGCAAGTACCTTATAATCAACCTGGTCAGCCAATTGGTTACAATCAAATCCAACAACCTGTCCAACCTATGCTTCAAGTTATACCACAAGTATCTGCACCTGGTAATGTTCAGCAGCCTGGTCTGAGTACACCTAGAACTCCACCTCAAACTACTGCACCAACTTTTGTTCAGCCTACCACGCCTTTCCCTGGAATTTCTGCAACCCCATTTCTACAACCCCTCAAGTATCACAACAAATCCCTCCAGTCACTGAACAACAACCTGGACCCACAGTTCAGACTGTTGTTCAGATGCCTGCGGGACAACCTGGTACAAGTACAATTGTAACAAGCAAACCTCAGTTTGTTTATCAACCATATCAAGGGCAGTATCAATATGGACCTGTAGCACAAAATCCAATATACCAACATTAACCGTACCCTGGTTACATATATCAGATACCTACTCAACCTCAATATGGTCCGGCCAACCCTAGTTATCCGAGAGGCATTCCAATCCCAAATGCACAGGCTATTCATGGATATCTTGGATATCCTCCTCCTGGTATTGGTATAGTTCCACAATATTATCAATTTGCTCAGCAGGACCCTAACCGTCGGTTACCATTCATAACAACTTTGGATTTACTCGATTTGTCGCGCCTAACGAATGATTCGATTTATTATCTTCCGTATTGGTTGCCAATGCTGAATAAGTTGCCTACTGATATTCCTAAGTTCGAAGGTAAATCAGGAGAAGACCCCTCAAACCATGTCATGACTTACCACCTCTGTTGTGCATCCAACTCTTTAATCAATGATTCCATTCGATTAAGACTGTTTCAGAGAACACTGATAGGCTTAGCTGCAAAATGGTATATTGAACTACCACATGGCTCATTCAACAATTTTAACGCGTTAGCAACAACTTTCTTAACACATTTTCAATTGCCAATCCAATATGACAATGGCACGAAACTTTTGACTTCATTAAAACAATCTACGTCTACATACATATCAGATCACATACATGAATGGAGACGTAGAAGACGTTTAGTGAAAGTTTTTATTCCGGATCAGATCTTGGCAGAATGGTTTATCAAATCATTGCTTCCAAAGATCACTGAAGATGTGGCTAAGGGAGGGGTTGTTACGGAAGAACAGGTCATTGCTCAAGCTTAGTACTTAGACCTTGTATATACACAGTCTAGTACATTATACGAAAAAATTCCTGACTTACCACGTCCTGGTCAAATAACTGCAACTCCTTCAGGTTCACATGCAGCAGACGGTGTAATTGGTTTAGTTAGCGCTAATAAGAGTAAAAAGAAGTCCTCAAAAACTACTTCTCCTATCATAACTTCACCAGATTCACCAAAAGGAGATTCTTCCCTTGAAACTTCTGCCGACATCCATGTTGCAGACTCATCTACAGCTAAATTTAAAACCGGTAATAAGAAAAGAGGAAAGAATAAAAACAAACAAACTTCGTCTCCCAAAGAGAAAACCAAAAAAAATGAACCAGCTGATGATAAGCGGAAACCTCGTTATCCTTGTCTTATCTGTGACGAGGATCACGTTGCCAAAGAGTGCCCACATCAGTTCGAGGTCTCTAAATTCGTCAAAGGTTCACCCATGCCCGCTGTCTTGAAGGATCCTTTTCCTACTCAAGATAGCAAAATTATGGGATCTTTTTCAAATTCATCGGCAGATATTTTAATGATGTCTGAGGTTATGGTTGCGACATGATTGCAAGACTATGGAAGTAAAAATCCTGTACCTGGTAAAGAGACAGAAAATTATAGTCAACCACCAACTGTATCTCCTTCGGTTTCTGATCCGCTTCACATTGAGAAACCTAATTCTGATCCAGTGATTAAACCGCTTGCTAAAGGTGTACTTCGAAAATCAGTTTTCAATCCACATGCGAGAGCTGCTCAAAATTACAACATTGTTGAAGACTTGGTGACATCTCCATCAGCAATGTCGGCCTTGGAAGTGCTACAATCATGTCCAGCACAAAGGAAATTACTTTTATCAGCTATCGGAGCTATAGATCCTCAGAATTCTAACCTCGTGGTCTTTGATCTAGAAAAATTTACACCAAGACTCCCTCATTAGATGGCTTTTCAGATTCCAGTATTAGTAAAAAACAGACGAGTTTTTCATACTGTAATTGATGAGGGGGCATCCACGTGCATAATGTTGTTAAATTGTTGGAAAACTATTGGTTCTCAAACACTTAACCAATCACTGACAATCCTTAAAGCCTTTGATGGAAGAGAATTTCATCCATACGGAATACTCCAGGATCTACCTATAGAAGTAGAAGGCAAAACCGTTAATCTAGATGTGGAAGTTGGTGATGCCCCTCTAGATTACAACCTTCTTATGGGTTGTAGTTGGTCTTATGCCATGACTGTTGTCGTTTCATCCGTCTTTTGGTTAATCATGTTTCCTCATAAAGGAAAGATTGTGAAAATCGATTAGTTGTCATATTATTCGTCCAACCCTGCTTCTACAGACAATATCCAACATGTTGGAAAATCAACTATCCCATATGAAGATGTTGGTGTAGGTTTAATAAAGGACTCTGCTTTGATGGGAAATTTCTCTATGCATCCACCCAACGTACCGCATACCATTGCCAACATCAATATGATTTCATCAAGAACTATACCATTCGATGACACTTGGGTAGTGCCTTCAAAGTCAGAAATGGATTCTTTCAATGGCAAGATGTCTTTGAGTCCTTTTGAAATGGCATATGTGGCAGTACAGTCGTTTTCTAACACACTTTCAACTACTCTTGATCAAATGAATGTGATCACCGAAGAATCTTATTCACAATCAAGCTTAGCCTTGACATCATTTTCCGATCCTTTTCAACAAGTGTTTCACATTGATGAAAGTATTCGAGAATTTTTGTCTGTGGATGAATTACCCTGGGATGATCTAAATCATAGATCTTCGTTTTTACCTAAACTTGATAGGTTTGAAAATGATTTTTCGTCTATTTTTACAATTTATTATGTTAAGGAACCACAAAATCCCATATCAATTACAAATTCGGATTCTGAGATTAATTTGGGAAACATTTCTACAACTGTTCCTATCGACATATCAGTTAAACCTGAAATTGTTGAAAACATTCATATAGGCGCTTCTTGTACAATTGAAGAGATTAATACATATAAAGCCCTATTTCAAGAATTCCAAGACATATTTGCTTGGTCTTACGAAGAGATGCCAAGAATCGATCCAAAGATTGTCATTCATGAAATAAAGACATATCTGGATGCCAAGCCTATTAGACAAAGATTACGTCCAATACATCTGCGAAACGCTGCTGCTATCAAAGCTGAAGTTGAAAAGCTACTGCAAGTAGGATTTATTTATCCAATCCCATTGACAGATTGGGTATCTAATATAGTTTCCGTTACCAGGAAACAAGGGACTATACGAGTATGCATCGATTATAGGGATATTAATAAAGCATGTCCAAAAGACAATTATCCCACCCCCTATATCGATCAAATTATCGATGATTGTGCCAGAAATGAAATTTTCTCATTCATGGATGGATTTTCCAGATATAATCAAATCAGCACTCCCTATTGATCAACCAAAAACAACGTTTATATGTCTTTGGAGGACATTTTCTTATTGCAAACTACCTTTCGGATTAAAAAATGTTGGTGCAACTTTTCAAAGGGCAATGTCTTACGCTTTTCATGACATCAAACATATTGTACAACCTTATCTGGATGACTTACCTGCTCACTCATTATGCAAGGAAGATCATCCTACTCACTTACGAGCTATTTTTATGAGATGTAGGCATTACAAGATTCGTTTGAACCCGCAAAAATATGTTTTTTGTGTGCAATCAGGATGATTATTCGGATTCGTCGTTTCGAAAGCCGGTATTCGTGTTGACCCTTCGAAGGTTGAGGCCATCATAAATTTACCTCCTCCTTCCACACTACGCCAACTCCAAAGTTTGCAGGGGAAAACAAACTTTCTACGTAGGTTTATCCCGAAATATGCGGAGTTAACAAAAGGTTTTACTCGGTTGTTGAAACAGAATGTTCCTTTTATTTGGGATGAGATTGTTGATCAATCTTTTGATGCTCTAAAACACACGTTAACCCATGCACTGTTATTGCATCCACCCAATTACCACCAAGACTACTTTTTATACTTAGCAGCCTCTGATTCCACCATTGGAATGGTTCTAGTTCAAGAAGATGAATCTCACAATGAGCATGTGATCTATTATCTAAGTCGGAACTTGAACTCGACGGAAATTAAATATACATATTTGAATAAATTGGCCTTGGCAGCAGTTCAAGCTGTCCAATGATTCCTTCACTACAAATTGTTACATAAGACAACTGTGATATCTCATTGCAATTTGATGATGTATATTTTGACAAAACAATTACTCGAGGCAAATACTCTAAATGGATTGTCACACTACAAGAGTTTGATTTGGAATTCGAAAAATCTAAATCAAAGAAATCATTGGTGTTTGTAGAACTTATGTGTGACTTTCCTAATAGTGAGACAGAAACCGTGGTAGAGAATCCCATCGCAGATGAATCTCTGTTTCTTATCAGTATGTTAGATCCATGGTATGGAGATCTCATTATATATCTTCAAACCCAAACCTTTCGCCTAGAGCTTTCACGTTCAAATCGGCGGAGAATCCAATATCAATCCCAACAATACAATATTGTTGGAGACACACTTTATCGTCGTGGTGCGGATTCTGTTTTTCGACGTTGTATAACTGACGAAGAGGTTGAAAGGGTTTTGAACGACTACCACTCTAGATCGTGTGGTGGTCATATGTCTAGGTTTGCCGCTGCCAAAAGATATTGTGCACTAGTTATTTTTCGTCGTCGTTATTCAAAGATTGTATTATTGCGGTCCGAAATGCCACAACTGCCAATTTTTTTATCGAAATATGCATGCGCCTCCAGCTCCTCTTCACCCAATCATTGCTGTCGGTCCTTTTGCGAAATGGGGCATTGATTTCATTTCATGTAACCCTCACTCGGCTGGGGGGCATGGGTATATTATTCTCGTTGTAGATTAGTTTACCAAATGGGTCGAGGCGACGCCTACATTCGCTGTGGATGGAAAAACTGCAGCTACATTCGTATTCAATCATGTGATTGCTCGTTTCGGTATACCCCAAGCTATTATCATAGACCATGGGAGTCATTTTCGAAATATAATGATGATCAAACTTTCCGATCAACTTGGCCTGCGTCATGATAACTCTACTCCATATTACCCGCAGGTTAATGGTCAAGTTGAAGCCGTCAACAAGGTTTTAACCACCATGATTAAATGGATTATAGAACTCATAAATCGAATTGGCATTCCATGTTTTTTTCGGCACTATGGGCATACCGAACCTCAACAAAAACTGCTACAGGGTTCACTCCTTTTCAACTGGTTTACGGTTTACAAGCTGTGTTACCCATTGAATGTGAAATATCGTCACTCCAATTAGCCATAGAGTTACTACTAGCTACCTCTGAAGAGGAGAAACGCTTTTTGTACTTAGAACAATTAGATGAGACTCGGCGCACCGCTGCATTAGCTACCGAAGCTCATAAGAAATGTGTGAAAGCTCAGTATGATCTAAGTGTTACCCCTCATGTTTTTTCAGAAGGTGACCTAGTCTTAGTATACGATCAAGCTAACGATAAGCTAGGTGCTGGGAAATTCGAACCAATGTGGCATGGTCCCTACATTGTCAAGCATGTGCTTGCAAAAGGGGCCTATGAATTCACTGATTATGACGGGGTCTCTTTAGATCAATGTGGAAAATGTCGAAGTCGGGATTAAATCGGCAAGGGTCCAAAAGTTGAAAAACTTGATAAAGTCAGGAGTTTTTTAAAAAAGTCGGCAAAACTAAAAAAATACAAAAATATTCATTTTTGGAAAATATTTAAAAAATTATTAAAGAAACTACCTCACTCGAGATTTTTTGGAAAAAGTGGGCAAAAAGTCGGGACTTGGAGGATAAAATCGCGACTTTTTCAGGGATGAAAAAGTCGGCTCATGGAAAAATTCGGGATTTTTTCAAAAAGTCGAGACTTTTTGCCGACTTTTTCCACACTGCTTTAGATAAGCCTAGAAATGGTCTTTATCTTAAGAAATATTATGCTTGACTTTCGTGTGAAGATCTCACTTGTATATTAGTTACTTTTTAGATAGTGTGCCTTAGATTAGATAAGTGTGCCTAGATTAAGTTTGTTGCTACTACTATCTCTGCTTATCTTGATTACTCTTGATATTGTAGATGTCGACATTCCTTCAAACGTACATTGGTTTTGTTGATGGTGCTTGTCGTAGTACACAGAATATTTCTTCCGTGGCCTGGGTTATCTATTCACCCACTGATGAATTAGTTTCTATGCATGGGGTAAGCCTTGGTCAAACAACAAACAATATCACAGAATATAGCGCAGTCATTGAGTTATTATCTGATGCCATTTCATTTGGTATTCGACGTCTGATCATTAGGTTCGATTCAGAACTCATTGTATTACATTTAAACAGGGTATATGCAATTAAAAATCCAGTTGATGCAGGAGCATCCTACTTAAATGTCATTAGGTTTGGGAGACTTAGGAGGTCTTATGTTTTCAAGAGAGTTGTTTCTCTAAGTGTAATTTTAAATATTTTGAGTGATTTAAAATAGGATTTAATTAATATTGTGAGCATAATTGTAAATGTTCTCGAATGTTGGAGAACATGAGATATTTATAGGATTGAGAGGATCCTTTGGGATAAAAGAGAGATTTTAGGAATTAAGGAGGATTTAGATGAATTAGGGATTTGTTGAGTAAACTAGGGATTTAAACCAAAATTGGTTTAAGAATCTTATTGTATAAATTGTAAGCCTCGAAGGCAGGGTATAGAGGCATAGATCGAGAGGAAGGACGAGATAGATAGAATCAAGAGACAGATAGAGACAGAGAGCTACATAATTGAGGTAATCAAATCGAAAGGGTCAAAGCTCTGTAAATTTTATGAATAATAGATTTTAGATTGGTGCGTAATTCTGGTTCTGGTATTGAGTTTGGTCTGAAATATTTTGAAGTTTTAAATTGGTAAATACTAGTAGTGTTTTTTGTTTTGAGTTAAATTTGGGTATATTCTCTGTTATGCGTTATTAGCCAAAATGACTGTATGAGGTTTCGATTCAAACTGGAGAAACTATATGGTTAACCTTCAATTCAAATCAATGTTTTAATTGATTTTGAAATCTGAGTTTGTTGGAACGAGAGTCGAAGGCATAGAAGAATCGAAATGGAATCATGTGATTTGGCTACACCGAGAGGAACACTCTCTATCTCTGCGTTCTAATCAAAACGATGAATTCTTGAGGGTTTTGAATAAATCTGAAGGTTTCAGTGCTTGATCTCTTTCATAAGCGGAAGAAATTTGTGTTGGATCCAGTTTGAGTTTGGTTAATTGATGTCTCTATATGCTTAAATGCCAAATCTGGGAGGTTCTACTCATCTTTCGGAATTTCTGAGCTGATGATAATTCAGTTTCTTTGCAGAAGTGTAAAACTGGTGGATTAAAAGAAAATGGTAACGCTGTAATGCGTGAAGAGTTAATGGAAATCACCATCGTCCGATCACAATCCAACGACAATCACATTTTTTGTTGCAAGGAGGTTAAAGCTTCAAATGGAGTATGATTTGAGTTGTCCGGCCAGCATGCAATAGATCTAACGGCTTTCGCATCAAACTTTTTGATCGTATGGATATCGCAATAAAAGTTGTGTGGAGTTTAATAAGAATAATGGATGTGATAGATTAATGGAAAAGGTTTAAACATTAGGTTGAGTCCGTTATTAAATTAATTAAATTCGAGTTAGCAGATATAATTATGTGAGATATATGTTATTACTGCATTTTATATAAGTCATATAATTATGCTTCTGCCATTGACAAAAGGGTTATAAAATGGGTGTTAATAGGCTTTGAAGTCTGTGGGTAATTATATTTGCAAAAAGAAATAGCCTGATTAAGAGCCCTATTTGAAAATGTGAAAGTTTGATTTTGGGCAAACATATACACATGCATTTTGTATGCATACTGTGGGTTGACGTTGACGCAGCATGAGCTGCGTCATAGTGGTATCAGAGCCGAAGTAATCTTTTTTTTTAAAGTTGAATTGTGAAGAATGCAATTGAAATTGCAAGAAAGAGTGATCATAGTAAAGCAGAAAGGGATTCTACGTGCAGCTGAGCGAAGTATGAACAGATTGAGATTTGCCTCAAGATAGTGAGTTATTGCAGCTAGAGAAAGTTTGTAGAAGAACAAGCATGATCACAGATGGTAGACTGTGATAACAAAGGAATATTGTTTTCTACTTAGAAATAAATTTTTGAGACGTTTTTATACTGTATTTACACAGATTGCATGAGAAAGAGATGAATTGTGTTATGATTGGTGAAGTGGATGCTTAGAAAACAATTAAAATTCTGTGTAAATTCTAAATCCAAAATTGATGTGGATTAAAGTCTTGTTCAGAATTGATTGTTGTGACAACAGCTGAATGTTGAAAGAATGCACAGTGGAAGCATGGAGACAGAACTGCAAAAATAGATTCACAGGAATGGTAAAGGCTAGCAAATAAGGAGATCCTAAATACAGGAGATGTTGGGAAGATGGAGACAACCAGTTGAGATATAATTTAATTACAAAGGTATGAAAGTTTGCAGTAGTTGAATGAATGGCAAAATTTGGCACAAGACTATAGCAGTAAAACTGTAGGAAGAACTTTTGGAAGTTCTTAAGATTATAGCAGAACCTTATTCCAGCTGAGGCTTGAAATAGATAAGGACAAAGAGTCCTTAAGAGAAGTGAGTATAGCAACCAGAGAGAGAGCAAGTTTGCTCAGTACAAGTTCTAGGGAAAATAGGACTTGGAAACCAGACAGAGAAGAGGTTTGGTGATCAACTCAGAAGGAAGTTGATTGGTTGCAGGAGTAGAAGCTCACACAGAAGCGAAGATGGCTATGGGAAGTCATAGAGAAGGTTCAGAAGAAGGCTACAAGATGAAGGAAAAGAGGTGCTAAAACAATCTGCAAGAACTAGATGAGTCAAGAGGAGCTTAACAATGAGTTGGCTGAGATAAACAAACAACTCGATGAGTTAACAATGCTGCTAAAGGAAACCAAAGAGAAGGTTGGGTCTTGAAGAAAAAGACAGTGAAGTGGTCTAAGTTACAAAGAAAGCTACGACAAAGACAAGTGAAGTGGTTGGTTGAAAAACTCAGAGAAGCAAAAATGGAAGTTTCCATTTGTGGACCAGAACAGGGTGAAATTCTAGGTGAAGATGACAATGAGAAAGATTCCATGGACTATTGGAATAATCCAGAACAATTTGGAGATATGTTGACAAGGGAAGAAAATGAGGCTATGGGGCATTGTGTTTTTAAAACTCGTAGTTTGTATGTGTTTGTAGGATGTGTAGAAATGATGGACAATCTGGTGAAACTGTCACAAAGATGAATAAAGCTCTTGAGGTGAAGTATGATGAAGAATGACTTTTAGAGGAGGAAGGTATTGATTTATTACAGCAGAAGGAATTCATAGATGAATTTCTGTTTGGTGTAAGACAGCCAGTTAAAGCTGTTATGGAGCAGAAGCATAATGAAAATGCCGTAGTGATATTCCAAGGAGGTAAACAAATGAATTTGTTTAACGAAATTGATGAAAGAATTTTGCAATGTGATGATACAGAAAACATGATAATTCAAGAGGACTACCAGAAGAAGAGTGAAACTGAGAATGAAGGCTGTGAAGAAATGCTGGAAAGATTTCACATGGAAATGGAATTCTTGGAAAGATGGCTCAAGGAACCAGAAGGAGGAATGAAGCTTGTAGAACCTGATAAAGAAGAAATTGTAGAGTTAAGTAAATGTTTTAACTATTCAATTAATAATGTGGTTGTAGGTACAGAAGACAACATTGATAAATATGAAGCTGAAATCAGAGGAATTATGCAGAACATATTTAATATCAGAGAGAAGACTGAGATAAATTTTCAATTGGCATTGTTGATAGAAATGTTCCAGAAAAGTAAAGGAGATCAAAGATACAGCTACATAATGGGAAAGAAGGAGAAATTATATAAGCTACAAGAGCAGCAAGTAAATATGAAATTAATAGAGGGGCTAAGGAAGCCTGAGCAGATTATAGATGTTCAATTGAGGACAGGGAAGCTCAAAAGAGTGGAGCTACAACGAAGTGGAATTGCTGAAAAAAAACAAGTTTCTTTTGAACTTGAAAAAGGAGCAGTGATGTTTGAATCATCAGTTGAGACAACTGAGCCTTATGATTTTGAAATTGAAAATTTGTGTATGTTTCCAGATAATGTCATTAGAGAGAGAGAATTTGAGTTTTGAGAAAGCTCACATGCAATTGGAGGAACATATCATTTTTCAGCATAATGCTAAAATTGAAAACAGAGGAAATTTGGCTCACAATGATGACCAAAAGCAAGAAGAAGAATCAAAGGATAACAAGTACTTAAATGCTATGCTTGAGGAAGTTGAGATGAAGATCATTGAAGATTTTCTGAATCATATAGAAGACTTGGAACAGAAAACAAATTTGTTGACAGAATCATCAAACAAGACTATTGAGTCTTGTGATTTTAAAATTGAAAATTTGGGGGTGATTACAGGTTTTGAAGATTTTACAGGTGATAAACAGTTACTAGAAGTTGTCATAAAGATGAAGGAAGAAAGAGAAATGTACACAAACATTTCAAAGAAGCAAGATCAGAATTGTATTCTGATAAAGGATAAAGCTATGTTATCTGATGAAGATTGCAAAGGATCTACAGTAGTGGAAGGAAATGTTACTACTATCAAGGAATTGAAGAGCAGTTTACTTTTTGAAATTAAATTTGCAGAACAACAATTGGATATTGCAGATGGTAATATCTTTAAAGATATTCAGGAAGTTTGGGAGGCAACAATGTATACAATGGTATTTGGAGCAATATAAAAAATGATATCAGAAATTGAAGACAAAGAAGGCAACAAGAGTTTTGAAACTCATACACAAGGGAAAAGACAACAACAACAAAGTAATTTGGATAGAGAAATAGAAGATTTAATGAAGCTAATAGAAAATGAACATAAGGAAAGGAGTTGCAGACAGAGATTCAGGTGGATAAAAAGCTGGACTGTAACAAACCTTGAAGGAAAAGCCAATGGAGCGTTACAAACGAAGATATGGCAATCAAGAAAAGCAAGGAAAGACAGCATAAATGTTAAATTTGGACAACTAGGTCCAAACTCCATGTTGTGATGCTCAGATTAAGTGGCTAATATTTTTGTTGGATTCCTCTTTCGGAGAGGTGTAAAATCCATATACAATATATCTTAATCCGATGAGCAGAACATTTATTTTGAATTTATTATTTATAATAAATTATATGTGCAGGTCGGCCTTAAGGTTTCACACCCCCAGCAGATGTGTCACACACCCCAATGATGGATATAAATACAGCCAAAGTTGGAGAGCATTTCACAACAACTCAACACACATCTTCCTCTCTCATCTGATTTAGTACGAGCTCCTTGGAGGATAAGTTCAGCCCACACGTGTGGAGAAGAAGGACGAAATCTATACGGCTGAAGGGAAGGACGAATTTCTGCAGCTAGGGTTTTGCTGGAAGTTTGACCAGCGTTGACTTTGGTCAATGCATGGCCCGAAAGGGCTGAAACTTGTTGGAGAGTTCGATTTTGAGAGGCCGTACACATTGGCACAGAAATCGAGGTCAAAGGGTTGACCGAACTTGTTGCTGCGTTGACTTTTAGCTTGCTGCCCTACGTTGACTTTTCTGGACAACGTTGACTTTTCTGGAGTTGACTTGGATTGACTCGGTAGCTGATTTGAGGATTTTTGTGACACATTCTGGGTTGGCTGATCAAGGAGACTTTGCTGGTTGAAGCATCCTGTTGACTGCCGTAACGCACCATCACATTTTTTCTGTTTCTGGTTTGTCTTCTATAAGATCCACTGAGATGTTCTATCAGCATTTTACTTAACCATTTGTGTGATTGCTGTATTAAAAGTAAAGTTGCATCAAGCATAGGACATCTACAAAAATTTACATGGTATCGGAGCTGAGGTGAAAAAAAGCCCTATCTTTAGCAATCACCATCGGAGGAAATGGGTTCCACAAGTTTTGAATTCAAGGAGAATGACAAGCTGACTGGAAGGGATGACTTCCATGCCTGGAAGATGATATTAGATCTCAAATTGGAAGACCATGATCTCTTGGATCATGCACTGGGTAAGATTCAAGAACCTCCATCCAATGCCACCGCTGCTGCTAAAAACAAGTATAAGAAGGGGGAGATCAAAGCAAAGCTGATGATCAGGGAATCCATACATAAGAGTCTAGTTGCCTATATATCTGAGCTAGGCACATCCAAGGAGATGTATGACAAATTGATCCTGATGTTCAAAGTAAACAATTTGAACCAAGTGCTATTCCTCAAGAATAAATTGAAGAATATGAAGAAGGGCCGGGATGATTCTGTTCAAACTTACTTTCTGAAATTGACCGAAACAAGGAACAATCTGCTGGCTATTGGGGAGACAATAGTTGATCGTGAGATGTTTCTCACCGCACTTGGAGGACTCCCATATGAATGGCAAGTATTCACCACTACCATTCTCAATAATAATACCATTCCTAACTTTGACGAGCTTCTGTCTAGATGTATGCAAGAAGAAACAAGAATGAAGGAATTCGATAATGACAGAAATGCTGCGTATGGTGCTCATTCTCGAAAGAAGAACTCTGGTGGTCCTAAGGACAAAGGAAGAACAAGGACTCAAGAAAAGAAGGGTAAGTGTTTCACTTGCCATAGGCCTGGTCACTATGCTAGAGAATGTCCCTTCAAGAAGGATTCTCTCGATAGTGATGATAACAACAACAACCGGAGGAATGGGAATCGAAGAAACGACAGATCTAAAGGAAAGAGGAAGGCTCCCTCTGGTGGAAACAATCAACCTTCGAAAAGGTCTAGAAACTCCAGGTATGAGGAGTCTAATGCTATTGATAAAAGAAATGAGTATATTCTTGTATCTGCTCTCTTTGCTACATCTCCGCCCGACACTATGGATGTTTGGCTGATAGATAGTGGTGCCTCAAGACACATCACTGGTTTCAAGGAAGCACTCTCTGACATGGTTGAGAGGGATACCAATCTAGAAATTATCCTTGGAGATAATGCCACGTATCCCGTGAAAGGGATAGGGATTGTGACCCTCCACTTGTCTCAAGGACAAGTCCTACGTTTGCAAGATGTACTCTATGTACCAAAATTGAAGAAGAACCTTGTGTCTGTATCAGCCATGGAAGACAAAGGGTTCAATGTAACATTCTCTGATGGAAAGGTGCTCATGTGGAAGAAGAGCTTCAAGGAAGCTATCTCGATTGGTTTTAGAGTTGGTACACTCTACCAGGTTGGAGGAAGTCCGTTGGGAGCAATGACTTGTGATACTATCCGACAAACCGAACTATGGCACCGAAGATTTGGACACCTTCATTACAAGGCCCTTCCCAAAGCAAGGAAGGTGGTGACAGGGATGCCTGACTTTGGAAATAATCATGAAGGTGTATGTAAGGGTTGTGCTGAAGGAAAACATACAAGGGGACCTTTCCCCTCAAGTGTCACAAAGACATCTGATATATTGCAATTGGTCCATTCTGATCTATCTGGTATGTTGCCCGTAACATCCATGGGGGGATGTTCTTACTACATGACATTTACTGATGACTTCTCTCGCAAAACCTGGATATACTTCTTGAAGAAGAAGGATGAGGCTTTCATGTGGTTCCGTACCTTCAAAGCCTTGGTGGAAAATATGATCGGAAAGAAGATCAAGATTTTGAGGACTGACAATGGCACTGAATATGAGTCAAATGAGTTCAAAGACTTTTGCAGAGAAGAGGGAGACTACCACTGCATATACTCCTGAGCAGAATGGTGTTGCTGAACGCAAGAATAGGACTATTGTGGAAGCTGCCCGTGCCATGCTATGTGACCAGGGTCTACCAAAGTTTCTGTGGGGAGAAGCTGCAAATACTGCTGTGTACATTCAAAACCGATGCCCTCATTCCGCTTTGGACTCCAAAACTCCCGAAGAGGTTTTCTCTGGTAAGAAACCTGATGTCTCACATTCTAGAATTTTTGGATGTCCCGTCTATTTTCATGTGCCGAAAGAAAAAGAGAAGTAAGCTGGATGCTACTGGGAAGAAAGGAATGTTTGTGGGCTACAGTGAGACTTCTAAGGCATATAGAGTCTATGTACCTGGTCAAAGGGAAGTAGAGATAAGCCATGATGTCACTTTTGACGAAGATGCTTCCTTGAAGAAAGTAGTAGATCTTCCAAGATCTGAAGAAAATCATGAAGAAAGGCCTGGAAATCAAGAAGAACCGCAGGATGAGACAATGCCTGATATTGAAGGACCAATGGACCCTATTGATCCATCTCCTTCACTAGGAAAGAGACCATCATGGCTCAGAGATACCCTCGAAGATGCTGAGGGACATGCTGCCCCAAGGGGGACATTCCGAGAAAGCAAGAAG
Organism: Pinus albicaulis; assembly: GCA_034641835.2. NCBI lineage: Eukaryota > Viridiplantae > Streptophyta > Pinopsida > Pinales > Pinaceae > Pinus > Pinus albicaulis. The sequence goes on from CM076578.1 coordinate 1,014,453,170, forward strand.
CCGTGTAGATACCAAGGGTATCTAGCTGCCATGAGTACTATTGTACAATATGAACCTGGATCTTTTGAGGAAGCCGTAAAGCATCAAGTTTGGAAGGATGCTATGCACGAAGAATATGAGTCCATAATGAAGAATGATGTCTGGGATGTGGTCCCGAGACCGAAGGACAAATCTGTTGTCACCGTGAAATGGCTCTACAAGATCAAACATGGATCTGATGGGAGTGCTGAAAAGTTCAAGGCAAGATTTGTTGCCCGTGGCTTCTCTCAAAAGGAAGGAATAGACTATGATGACATATTTGCACTTGTGGCACGATATACCAGAAAGGAATGTTTGTGGGCTACAGCGAAACCTCTAAGGCCTATAGAGTCTATGTACCCGGTCAAAGGGAAGTAGAGATATGCCATGATGTCACTTTTGACGAAGATGCTTCCCTGAAGAAAGTAGTAGATCTTCCAAGATCTGAAGAAAATCATGAAGAAAGGCCTGGAAATCAAGAAGAACCGCAGGATGAGACAATGCATGATATTGAAGGACCAATGGACCCTATTGATCCATCTCCTTCACTGGGAAAGAGACCATCATGGCTCAGGGACACCCTCGAAGATGCTGAGGGACATGCTGCCCCAAGGGGGACATTTCGAGAAAGCAAGAAGCCGTGTAGATACCAAGGGTATCTAGCTGCCATGAGTACTATTGTACAATCTGAACCTGGATCTTTTGAGGAAGCCGTAAAGCATCAAGTCTGGAAGGATGTTATGCACGAAGAATATGAGTCCATAATGAAGAATGATGTCTGGGATGTGGTTCCAAGACCGAAGGACAAATCAGTTGTCACAGCGAAATGGCTCTACAAGATCAAGCATGGTTCTGATGGAAGTGCTGAAAAGTTCAAAGCAAGATTTGTTGCCCGTGGCTTCTCTCAAAAGGAAGGAGTAGATTATGATGACATATTTGCACCTGTGGCACGATATACCACCATTCGATCAATCATAGCCCTTGCTGCTACGCAAGGATGGAGTCTTCATTAGATGGATGTCAAGACCGCCTTTCTGCATGGTACAATAAAAGAAGAGGTGTATGTAGAAAAACCTCTGGGATTTGAAGTTCAGGATCGAGACACTCATGTCTGCAGGTTGAAGAAAGCCCTCTATGGGTTAAAGCAAGCACCCAGAGCTTGGTACGAGAGGATGGATAATTACTTGATGAAGCTGGGCTTCACTCGAAGTAATGCTGATCCGCACCTTTACTTCAAGGTTGTACAGGAGAAGCCTCTCATTCTAGTGCTATATGTGGATGACCTCTTCCTGACAGGTGCCGACCCTCTCATTCATCAATGTAAGAGGGAGCTCGCTGCTGAGTTCGAGATGAAGGACCTAGGACTGATGCACTACTTCCTAGGCCTGGAGGTCTGGCAGAGACCTGGAGAGATTTTCCTTTCTCAGGGAAAATACATTGTGAAACTTCTAGAGAGATTTGGTATGGTGGACTGCAAGTCCGTGTCAACACCAATGGAACTCAACTTCAAGAAGTTGAGTGGCAGCGCTGCTGGGCCTATCTTGGCCAATCCTACTGAGTATCGTCAACTCATAGGAGCTTTGATGTTCTTAGTGAACACCCGACCGGACATATGTTTTGCAGTGAACACTTTGAGTCAACAGATGGTTGAGCCTCATCACTTTCACTGGGTTGGTGCCAAGAATCTTCTGAGATATCTTCGGGGCACGATAAACCATGGGCTGAGATACACTGCCGGGAGTGTGACACTCCGTGGATATACCGATGCCGATTGGGCTGGCAGTGTGGTGGATCGTAAGAGCACATCGGGATGCTGCTTCAATCTTGGTTCTGCTTCGATCTCATGGATGAGCAGGAAGCAGAAGTCGGTGGCTTTGAGCACCGCCGAGGCCGAATACATTGCAGCAAGTATGGCCTGTTGTGAAGCAGTTTGGTTGCGAAAGCTCTTTAGTGAGCTGTTTGGACATGTGCTAGATACCACTGTGATACTCTGTGATAACCAGAGTGGGATTCGTATGACTGAGAATCCCGTGTTCCACGACCGATCCAAGCATATTGATATCAGGTACCACTTTATCCGGGATATGGTACAGCGAGGCGCCGTAAGGCTCGATCATATAGGAACTGATGAGCAGGTCGCGGATATTCTCACTAAGCCCCTGGGGAAGGTCAAGTTCCTAATCTTCCGTGAGAGTCTTGGTATCGTGGAACGACCCTATGATGTGGGTCCTGTTGGACGATGAGCTCTGGGAGCTCTGGGGGGCTTTGGGGATAGCTTCTCGGAGCTATAAGCACTCATAATGCTTCTGCCCCACCCTTGTGATTATTGAGCCGGTTCGCCTCTCATTTATCTGTGCCCCGTATGCATCCTACCCATTGAGTTCAGGGCTCATGGGAAGTACCTCTCATTTGGCCAATGAGGTGGGAAAAGCTAGAGACTATTAGCAAAGACTGATGGACGCATCAGAGATTGCCGTACTCTCTATCTAGGATGGCACGGTCCAACCACTTGATCTGGGACCTCTGCCTGACTTCGGGTCAGATGAACCAACTTTGGGTTGGTTGGATACTCTTTATGAGTTTGATAGAGGTTTCGAACCTTTGGACTGATTATGTCAGTCGGGGGATGATGTCTTTGTGACTGACCCACTTCTGTTCTGAAATAAAGAGGCCAGCAAAGCAAGTTACGGCGGGATGACGCACGATGTTTGATTGCACTGATGGATGGAGTTCTCCCTAGTTGAGAGGGAGTGTTAAATTTGGACAACTAGGTCCAAACTCCATGTTGTGATGCTCAGATTAAGTGGCTAATATTTTTGTTGGATTCCTCTTTCGGAGAGGTGTAAAATCCATATAAAATATATCTTAATCCGATGAGAAGAACATTTATTTTGAATTTATTATTTATAATAAATTATATGTGCAGGTCGGCCTTAAGGTTTCACACCCCCAGCAGATGTGTCACACACCCCAATGATGGATATAAATACAGGTAAAGTTGGAGAGCATTTCACAACAACTCAACACACATCTTCTTCTCTCATCTGATTTAGTACGAGCTCATTGGAGGACAAGTTCAGCCCACATGTGTGGAGAAGATGGACGAAATCTGTACGGCTGAAGGGAAGGACAAATTTCTGCAGCTAGGGTTTTGCTGGAAGTTTGACCAGCGTTGACTTTGGTCAACACATGGTCCGAAAGGGCTGAAACTTGTTGGAGAGTTCGATTTTGAGAGGCCGTACACATTGGCACAGAAATCGAGGTCAAAGGGTTGACCGAACTTGTTGCTGCGTTGAATTTTAGCTTGCTGCCCTGCGTTGACTTTTCTGGACAGCGATGACTTTTCTGGAGTTGACTTGGATTGACTCGGTAGCTGATTTGAGGATTGTTGTGACACATTCTGGGTTGGCTGATCAAGGAGACTTTGCTGGTTGAAGCATCCTGTTGACCGCTGTAACGCACCATCACATTTTTTCTGTTTCTGGTTTGTCTTCTATAAGATCCACTGATATGTTCTATCAGCATTTTACTTAACCATTTGTGTGATTGCTGTATTAAAAGTAAAGTTGCATCAAGCATAGGACATCTACAAAAATTTACAATAAATCTTAAACAACAGTGGAAGGAAGCAAGGAAATCCCTGAAGAACAGAGTTTGGAATCCTGGAGGTAGCAAGTCATTAAGACTTGTGGCTGTTGCATTATTACAGAAAAGCAACAGACCTCATAGACAAGAGGAGTCTATGAAAATTTTCTAAATGGGGAGTCTGATGCAAGAGCATCCTGCTTAAATGTCATTAGTTATTTGAGAGACTTAGGAGGTCTTATGTTTTCAAGAGAGTTGTTTCTCTAAGTGTAATTTTAAATATTTTGAGTGATTTAAAATAGGATTTAATTAATATTGTGAGCATAATTGTAAATGTTCTCGAATGTTGGAGAACATGAGAGATTTATGGGATTGAGAGGATCCTTAGGAATAAAAGAGAGATTTTAGGAATTAATGAGGATTTAGAAGAATTAGGGATTTGTTGAGTAAACCACGAATCTAAACCAAAATTGGTTTAAGAATCTTATTATATAAATTGTAGGCCTCAAAGGCAGGATATAGAGGCATAGATCAAGAGGAAGGACGAGATTGATAGAATCAAGAGACAGATAGAGAAAGAGAACTGCATAATTGAGGTAATCAAACCGAAAGGGTCAAAGCTCTGTAAATTTTATGAATGATAGATTTTAGATTGGTGTGTAATTCCGGTTTTGGGATTGAGTTTGGTCTTAAATATTTCGAAGTTTTAAATTGGTAAATACTGGTATTGTTTTCTGTTCTGAGTTAAATTTGGCCATATTCTCTGTTATGCGTTATTAGCCAAAATGACTGTATGAGGTTTCGATTCAAACTGGAGAAACTATACGGTTAACCTTCAATTCAAATCCATGTTTTAATTGTTTTGAAATCTGAGTTTGTTGGAACGAGAGTCGAAGACACAGCAGAATCGAAATGGAATCATGTGATTTGGCCACACCGAGAGGAACACTCTCTATCTCTGCGTTCTAATCAAAACGATGAATGCTTGAGGGTTTCGAATAAACCTAAAGGTTTCAGTGCTTGATCTCTTTCATAAGCAGAAGAAATTGGTGTTGGATCTAGTTTGAGTTTGGTTAATTGATGTCTCTGTATGCTTAAATGCCAAATCTGGGAGGTTCTACTCATCTTTCGAAATTTCTGAGCTAATGATAATTCAGTTTCTTTGCAGAAGTGTAAAACTGGCGGATTAAAAGAAAATGGTAACGTTGTAATGCGTGAAGAGTCAATGGAAATCACCACCGTCCGATCACAATCCAACGACAATTGCATTTTTTGTTGCAAGGAGGTTAAAGCTTCAAATGGACCCGATAAATTATAGATCCAAATATATGATTTGAGCTGTCCGGCCAGCATGCAATAGATCTAACGGCTTTCACATCAAACTTTTTGATTGGATGGATATCGTAATAAAAGTTACGTGGGGTTTAATAAGAATAATGGATGCGATAGATTAATGGAAAAGGTTTAAACATTGGGTTGAGTTTGTTATTAAATTAACTAAATTCGAGTTAGCAAATATAATTATGTGAGATATATATTATTACTGCATTTTATATAGGTCATATAATTATGCTTCCGCCATTCACAAAAGGGTTATAAAATGGGTGTTAACAGGGTTTGAAGTCTGTGGATAATTATATTTGCAAAATGAAATAGCCCGATTAAGAGCCCTATTTGAAAATGTAAAAGTTTGATTTTGGGCAAACATATACACATGCTTTTGTATGCATACTGTGGGTTATTGAGATTATTTTTGAAGGTTCGTTGCTTGGAACAACAGTTTGATTACATCGAATATCAACATATTTCAAGAAATTTAAACACATTCACCGATGCATTAGCTAATCGTGTTCTAAATAGACATTTGCAACATTAAAATAGTAAACCAAAACAACATTCGATACATGTTGAACAAGATACTCAGAGAAAGTAGTAATATCATAGATAGGTTTGTTTTCAAATATTAAATCGTCTATGATCATAGGTTCAAGCACCTTATGATCTAATAGATACTGAAACAAAAAACAAAACATGTCAATCCACAATGATCATCCACTATCCGTGATGATGATCATGGTAATAGACTATGGCACACGCCACCTTATGCAGGAATTTTCTAAACTGTCATGGAACACCTGTAACATGTCTTTGAAGCCGGAGAGGAATGTCATCTGTCCTTGTCTTAGGAATATCTATGGTTAACCTCTGAAGGTTGTGTTCCATATTAGTTAGGATCTCTGCTGCCTGATCCTATGGTGGTGTTATAGGTTCTGCTTGCCGCCTATCAAAGCGGCGGAATGTAGCTGGTCGTCGTGGACCAACATCTGCATTTAAATATTGTTATCAGTATTGCATGATAAAAAGCAAATAAAAATTAGATTAAAAACATCAAAATAGTTCACTTACCTGATTCGTCCCACTGTGCCACTGGAGGCAAAGACATCTCAGGATCACCTCTGAAATCTATACCTGCATAAGGGAAGTCTTCAATTGTGAAGACTTGGTTCCTTAGCCACACAAAGTACGTCAAAGTGAACCACACCACTGAACTGCCATCGCCACCATGGCGGGCCATTAATGCAACCCAACGTACCATCTGAGGTTCTCGAGGTTCCCCACGTTCTACTGGAATAAGCTGAGGGGCGAGAAGCGGGATTCTCTCCAAAGCAAAAGAAATCAAAATGGCGTCATAACCAAAGTTTATTAACTTTGCATTCTTTGCTCTGGTTAGTTGGCATTTCATGTTGGCTAATACCCCTTCGCACCAGTTGAATATGGTGCCTCTGAAACACTCTACCACGGTCTGCATTTGAGATTTAGTGGCTACATGTGGAGCCGCACTTCCACACAATCTGGTTATCGTGAATGCAATCACTTTGAGATCTAATCGCAAGATAGTTTTTATGTCTATGCGATTATCCTTTGGATCTGCCTCATCATTGCAAAACTGTTGTTTGTAGCTATCAATGGGTAGGCCACCCTGTCTAGCCCCAAACAAGTATATTTTTTCTCCTTTTCGGGACAATCCAGTGAGGAAATAGATATCCTCGAGCTCGATTTCGAGCCGATGGTCACCAATGATAAAGCATTGATCTTGAACTTCCCATGTATTTACTAACCATGTCATCAGCTCTACCTGTGCTTTCATACCTTGGATCACCCAGAACTTATATAAACCACAATTTTTTAGCACACGCATTGTTGCGGGATCATTCATGGCTTCATTGTCTATAGTCTCATGCTCATATTCTATCCACTCTAACATGGTGAAATAGCTTGGAAATAAACACATTTGAAAGTTAGAAACCATTAGAGTGTAAAACTTTAATCATTTTTAAGAGAAATTATAAATTTTGAAACGGTCACAGCACCTCCGCAATTTTTGTGAAGAGATAGCGCGGGCGTTCACACAGGCTCTACACAAAAACCACAGTAGCCCGATAATTTTCTTTTTAGAAAATTATCGGGGTCCGCAGGTAGTGCGTGCATGACTCGCGGACCCCCGAGAGCGCATTTTTGAACATAAATTCCTCCCAAAAAATGAAATTAAAGCTAAAACAGAGAATTGAAATGGATAGAAATGAAGAGTAAGATGATGTGGATTACCTGGTTCTGACGAATCACGAAATGAACAGTCGGTTCTCCCAATATTAGCGCCATAACCTTTTTTCCAAAAGCTCTCAATTCATTGCTCTAAAGACAAAAGGTGAAAATGATTTTGTTCAACTCCTTTTTATAGTTTTTGAATGAATAAAATACTATATTTTATTTATTTTTCACTCTAAAGGATATTTTTCGATATTTTTACTTCTTGGAAACAAGTATGTGTAATCTTTTGAGTTTTTATGCAGGATACAAAATTTTTAGGTGAAAAGAATTATTTTGACGCTGAGTATACTTCTATCACTTTTTCAGGCTCTTGAAAATTACGAAAAAGTGAAACCCTGGAGTTCTCTTTTAAGCCCTTTTCAGACTCTCTAAATATGAAAAGATCGCCGAGTACTTGACTATTCGAACTCGTTAAAGGAAATGAATAGTCGTCCCTTCAACATAAGCTTACCCATTTTCCAGACTGAAATGGACTATTTACGAAAAAGGTATACGTTGACTAATCATGGTCAAAGAGTTCTCTCTTGTATTATTTTATCATTTTTCAGGCTTGAGAGACTAAGTTTACTTATGTTTTTCTTCTGACTCCTTAAAACTGAAAAACGTCGAGTTTCTCCTATACTGGACTCATTAAAATTTAACAGTAAAGGACCTGTCGATTACAAACAGGGCCGAACCACTCCTTAGGACTCGATTTTAATACTAAGATGGACTCATCTGAAGGATGAACTTACACAAACAAGAAAAATTTTATCCTCCTCAAGCTTGTCAAAAATAAAGAGGTACTTGCCAGTAATGGTGGGGGGAAAAGAGAGAAAAAGAATCCAGTTGTCACCCTTATTTAAAAAGCAGTATACCACTCTTGAACACAACACTTTGTCACACTTGTACTTGGGTTGGGAAATCCTTTGTCTAACAGTTAATCAAATCACATTTAAAGTCTTCGGCCTATTTCTGGGTATTAGCTTTAGGTCAATTGTTACCAAACTATATGTAGTGAGTTATGTGTTCAAGAGACGGTTCAAATAAACCATTCATTGCAAACATTTGTCTCCATTCGCGTTGACCATCCCTGAGTCAATCCTTGCAAATATTTCTTCAAAACTTGATCTAATGGTTTCGTGTCGTGGGCTTTCCTACGACAGATCACTTTCTATCGACGACAAATCATCATCTAGGAAGTTGATTCAAAATCCTATTATTACCTTGAAATATGCATGCCCTAATGGCAGGTTTCTCGCCTTCGACGACAGGTTGCATCATTGACCTTCGATCGAATGATTCTGTGAAGTATTCGACTACAAATCATTCATTCACACTTCGTAGATTGTACTGAGTACTTTGAAATCCATTGTCATTATTGGTGGTTTCTCTCATGCTTGTTAACAGTTCACATCATTGACTAGTAATCAAGTGGTTTCTACCATGTTCGACTTCGACACAATCAATTGCATGGGTAGAATCGTACTAGTTTGGGAAGCGAAAATCAAGACTCTGGATTTGGTTTCCACCATCCAGGATGCGAGGAGTTTTATTATTCATGATACGGTAGACTTCTTATGACAGATGGCCACGCCCATACTGTGTCTACTATTGATGTAATATTAAAATCATATCTGTACCAGAACATTTAGTTAGTTTTGATCTGAGTATGGAAATGCCTACCTCAGTGATGATATATATATATATATATATATATATATATATATATATGCTTGCATTGAATGTTTTTACAGGTTTTCAAGTGGTGTGTCCACAATCCAATCCTTGGAATGATAAAGCACTTCACTCTTCAGAACAACCTTAGACTTCGCACTTTAGGGGGCAATTTGTTACACGTTATTTTGTCACCATAACATTTGACTATCCATATAGGGTCATCACTACCTATATTGTGCTCCCTTAGAAGTCAAAAACCCTAATGTTCCTAAACCTAGTCTTGGAATTGGAGAAAAGCTCATTAAAACCCTTAAAAGTCTAACTCCGCACTTTTCCTAGCCTTTTCCTGCGGGTTCGCGGATACTTGTTTTATAGCCTGCGGCAGCTCCTGCGCGTTCTGCTAATAAAACCTGCGGACCCCTGTAAAAATTCAAATAAAGGAAAAAGTAAGTTCTAGAAGCCGAGCTGGACAAATATTCTCCCAACAGGAAGCTTCTAGAGGCGCGATCAGTTCGAGCTTTATCCCTCCACTCATGGAGCATATTCCTTGGTCTATGGAGCTCAAATCCCTTCATGAAAGGAATCCATCCCCCTCTTCATGGAACTAAAACTACTTCCATTTCCCTATAAATTGAGCTCATGTTTCAGTTTCAAGGGTAGATTGTAGATGGTAGCTTGTATAAGGTAGTTGCTGAAGAAATTCTAAAGAGAGTATACTCTCTACACTAGTTGTTGTTGGCATGAGAATGATCACACCCTTATGTCCATAACTCCATGCTGGTTCAAAGAGAGGAAGGCTTGTCAAACTGAAGGAGGAACAATTGTTTAGGACCCCGGGAGAAACTTGTACGACATCAAGGCATCAGGTTGTAAAGTTACTCTTTTCATTCAAGATAATACATATGGATCTCCTTTTCTCAATGAGTTGTTCTTGTGCTTATTTGAATAATTCAATACTTAGACTCCTTGATCACTAAGTTAGATTAGTTGTTCTAAATTATTATATGTTGCAGGTGCTTTTAATTCTTTTGTCTGTCTTTGATTACAGGTTCTACTTACTAGAAAAGCCTCTTTGGAGCGACTGGATAAAAGACTGCACCGAACATTGGATTTCGAGGTAGGGGCATGTCCTCTTTCTTTGTTTATAATAATTCTGAATTGCAAATAATCTAGAGAAAAAGATTTACAAATGGATGTTTGTTTCTAGCTATTCGTAGAATTCTAGGGAGATCGCTCTTGTCCACAAGAGGGATTAATCTGCATAACAAGCCTGCGTCAGCCCTGCGTGGCTCTTGTTGCCTCTGCGTGGCCTTTGCTGGAATACGTGGCTCTGGGTTGCCTCTGCGTTGCTTGGTATGCTACCTCTATGCCGTTGTTGTACTCTTGGCTTGGGATTAGATCATTGCCTTGCCAATACTGCTCCTCGCTGTAGTGCAAACTCCTGATGGAATTCTTAGCAAACCATGCCCTAGAATTTTGGCTTAGCTTTAGTGCTCCGCCAATGTGTATTTTCTCCAACTGACCCCAAGCCCTTCTCTTATAATTTTCTCATTGGGAACCCAACGACCGTGATCTAATCTCTAATCAACGACTAAGATTGGAAGCTTCTTAAACCACGTCACTTAAGTCATTTTCATCACATGTTTAATTTAATTCACTTTAATCTTTTAATTTTCCTAAGTTAGACTTAGGGTCCTTAATTAAAATGATTAATTATTTGAATCTCTTAAACCTGATGGAATTCTTCTAAACGCTTTCTAGGTTTTGGAGATCTCATGTATTCCAGCTCCTCCACAAAATTTGGAAGCTAGAGCACATCCGATGCTACCCCAAAATCTCAACACTCCCTCTTAGCGAGGAATGTGCTCTAGCAATACAATCACCCCGAAGTACTGCTTTGATCTCTAGCATCGGTCTTCGCGTTGATGCTTGGCCTGTTACCCTTCATCAGTGTGATGCTACTGCTCTTTGTACTGCTGCCCATAAGTCTGCCACATTCACCACCACATCCGTATCGCAGCTCCCTCTCCAATTGCTGCATCATGCTGCCCATAGCACTTCCACTGCTAACTGCTGCACTGCAACTCAGTTGCTAAGAAGTAAGAAACTGAAGGACCCCTGCCCAGTGACATACAAGTCATTCGGGCTGCATCTCTTCACTGAAGCTCCTTAGGTTGTTTCTCTGCGCTGTCCTCTTAAAGCCACTGCACTACTACAACACTACACTGCGTAAGCATGCCTCCTCTACGCTGCTGAAGTCCCATCAGCCCCTCTGCGCTGTTGCCTCTGCACTACACTACTCCCTCTTCAGCATCTAGGTCTGCCTCTGCTCCATCCGTGATCCTTTGCACCCACTGCTCTAGTCATTCCCGCTACTGTCTTAAGGCTCCTGTAGCACAAATGTGATTCAAGAGTTGGGCTACTCAAGGATCCTTGCACCACTTTGTAGCTGCTCTACAGATCAATGTCACCCCACTTTCGTGGCTCATGAGCACTCATGGCTACGTCATCGCCAAAGCCATCGTCTTCTTTAGTTGTCGCAGCCTTAGAACTAGAAGCTTCCTTGTCTTTCTTCCTTAGAGGAAAATTGTTGGCGAAGTGTCCAAGTTCACCACATTGGAAAAATTTGATCTTAGATAGATCACACTTCTTTTTCCCTTGCTGCTTCTTAGATGCTAGGGATGCATCTTTCTCTTCCTCCTTCACTTTGCTTGATCCGGTGCTAGTTTGTCTCTTGGTCATTCGACAGATTTCCTCTTGTCAGAGGATAGCCCACATATTGTCCTAGTTTGTGTGAAAATTCTACTGCAGTATCATGGTTTACTTCTCCTACTTAATTTAATTATACAAGTTATCTTTAGAAATTAGATTCAGAAAATACCGAAGTAAACACAACTATAGTCAACACATGTAGATCATTTACTGAATACTACGCTCATTCAATCAAAGTGACACATGGATTTTTGGACATAAGTCCCCAGAAAAACACAAAAGCGAGAAAACCAATGCAGCAGATATGAGGGTTTAATGTATTAAGTATATTCTTGTTGATTTATGGTAGCATTGGATGTGCTCTAGCCTTGTAACTTTGTATATAGGCTAAGACACATGCATTCCATAAAACCCAGAAATGGTTTTGGAAAATTCCACTTAGAGATGGTTTAATTAAATTAATTAATCGTTTTTTAATGTTTTCCTAAGTTTTGTATATAGGCTAAGACACATGCATTCCATAAAACCCAGAAATGGTTTTGGAAAATTCCACTTAGAGATGGTTTAATTAAATTAATTAATCATTTTTTAATGTTTTCCTAAGTCAAAACTTAGGGAAACTGATTAATTAAAGGTTATTAATTAAAATAAGCGTGAATCTTCTAGATAAAGTCATGGATCACCTCCAAGTTAATCTTAGCTCTTGATTATGTTTTAATCTTGGCCGTTGAAGGTTCAACAGAAGAATATAAGAAGGAGGGTGAGGGGCCTATGGAAAACACATTAAGACACTTGAGCCATTGAGCATTTTCGAACTTCTGTGAGGAGACACAGCTTTTGATCAAGAATCACATCATTAGGGTAGGGTTTGCTAAGTGATTGTGATTCAGTGATCAGATCCAGAGAGGGGCAGAAGCAAAGATTGGTCAGGAGGACTAGGAGTGCATTTCAGAGAGGCAGAGGTGACGCAAAGAGAGACAGCGCAATTTTCTGAAGAGGTGACGCAAACCCTGCAGGAAATCACGCATAAACAACGCAGTTTCTCTTGCAGTTAGTCCGGAGATAGCTAGAGGCTGGGGTTTCTGAGCTACGAGGGCCAAAACCTAGTCCTAGATCAGCTAGATCAATTGCAGAGGAAGGTGATGCAGTTCCTCAGGCTTGCCCACGCAGGCTTATGTAGATTAGCGTCGGCAATCACACAGAGGCAGTGAGGGCTTCACTAACGCTGTCAGATCAGCCGGAGACTTGTAGAGTGAGGTATATCTCACATTCTTCACCAAATTGTCTAGATTTATTTGAAGGGTTTTCCGGATTTTGGCACCCTAGTTGTACTCAAGATTCTGTTGCTTAATAATACAAACCCTCAGATCTGCTACACCGGTTTTCCCAAGTTGGGTTTTTCCGAGGACTTGGTCCAAAAATAACTGTCTCATGTGGATGTTTTTCATTGTATTTTGTTCAGATTGTTTCAACACTTAGATTTATTCCGCAGTAGTATTTGTGTATACTTCTTCAGAAATTACTTTGATATTTCACAGTAATGAAATAATTATGAAACATAATAGAAGAAGTAATTCAGATTTGTTGCAATAGGAATTCAGGTCTGGGATTTTTCACAATTCTGAATACAGTAAATCTCGGTTTCAGATCTGGAAAACTCGACAGAGAATAAAATAAATTTGCATCTAACCCGTTGTTCCAAGACCAAATATCTGACTGATCCACACCCTCAAACGGGATTTACAAGACTCAGCCCGGATCTAGCCCTAGAAACCCTAGCGCTGCCCCTGAAGCCCCAACGTCAGCCCTGCTAGGCTCTAAGTGCCACTGCGCTGCCCAGAGAGGGACTACGTAACCCCAGAGAGGGTGACACAGGCCTTACGCTGGCCCTGGAGACCCTCTGTGTAATTCTGAAACCCTTTGGAGTTGCAGTGCTGTCCTACGTAGTGGCTACACAGTTGCAGCGTAGCTGCTCCTGCTGCTCTTTGCTCCTCTACGCTGTCCTTGTTTGCTGCTCCTCTGCCTCTTACCGACTCTTGGATCCGAGATCAAATCATCCCCTCAGCCAATACTACCCCTCACTACAGAAAAAATCTTCTGGAAATTCTTAGCAAACCCTTCCCTAGAATTCTAGATCTGTTCTTTCAGCGCTGCCTCTGTGTATCTCCAACTGACCCTCAAGCTTTTCTCTTATACTTTTTCATTCATCTCATCAATGACTGAGATTTAAAACATTCATCAATGACTGAGATTAAAAGACTACTTGATCCGTGTCTTTTAGAACATTTCAGCACATGTGTTGTTCACTTTAATTATTTAATTTTCCTAAGTTTAGACTTAGGAAATACATTAAAATAATTAATTATTTCAATAACTTGAACACCAGCTGAAATTTCACAAAACACTTTCTGGGTTTTTGAGTTCAAGTGTGTCTTAGCCCCTTCACAAAATTTTAGGGCTATAGCACACCCGATGCTACACCAACTATACAAAATCTCAACAGTTTGGAAGGTCGTGTCTGCCCAAGATGCTTTGGACAAACATTTCCCAATCCTCTGTGACTACATTTAGAGCAGTCCTCACCATGAAATCATCCTCCACCTTGACCCCCATGGCAATCAGCTGATCTCGAATCGCCTGCAACCTGAAGAGGAAATGATCGATTTCCTCTCCCTTAGTCATCATAAACAAACCTCATCTAGTTCTCCAAAAGCATCTTCTTCTGGACAAATTTCCCTTGATACAGTGTGGTTAAAGCTTTCCACATTTCATTAGCCGTCTTCTTCTCGGTTATGTGTGATACCACATGATCCTTAACCCCGTCCATGATGAAGCACTTGGCATGTGTCGTTGCTTCATTATGCTTCGCGAGAAGAGCAGCATCGGTTGGTGTAGCCAAGACGCTCTCTACATGCTCCGTATACCGTATGCCTCTAGGATTGTCAGGATTCAGGCCTTCCAGATAGCAAAGTTGGACAAGCCGTCCAACCTATCTTGATCACGCAATACGTGTGGCGCCATCTGCTCAGAAATAATCTGTCGGAACGGATCCTCTTCTCCCCGCTTCTGTTGCTACCCTCAACAGAAACTCGGTTCTAGGGTCCTTGGCGAGAAAGGCACCCTCTGCTCTCTATGACAACTGATTTCCTCCCTTGGAAATCTGCCAAATCCAACGAATCAGCTCTCTTCGATCACCCTACAATTGATCCTCGGATTTCTTTAGCAAAAATTTTTTGAGCAGCTGTTCTTCTCCCGCTCTTTGTCAACTTAGCTAGGCACTATTCTGCACCGAAAAATTCTCCACCATACCAGCAACTACTGAAAATTTGAAGCTCTACTTCCAGAACACGACAACTCTTCACAACAACTTAACACTGGACTGTGTCCCTCTAGCTAGTCTCTACATGAGCAGATTGGCTTAGTGCAACCTTTGCGCAGCGCAGGTTGCTCCTGCGTCCCTCTGGAAGGCTCTGCGCTGCCTCTGCTTCAGCCCTTGCGTGGCCTCTGCTAGGGCTGCGTCCTCCTGGTGCTGCGCTGCCCTCTCCGGATTCTCTGCTGTCTGCAGCAAAAATTTCTTCAGCCGATTTTCGAGAGATCCAACTTGATCTGCAATCATTCTGATACCATGTGAAAATTTCTTAATCTAAGAAACCCTATTGTTAATTCTCGATTTACTTGTCCTACTTGATTAAATACACATGTTATTAATTTGGATATTTAGAATAACAACGAAATAAATACAAATAACAACCTGCACATATAGATCATTTACTGAATAGCATGTTCATATGCAAAGTGACACATAGATTTTTCGGACAAATGTCCCCGGAAAAACCCAATGCGGGAAAACCGATGAAACTAGCTCTGGAGAGTTTTATTATTAAGAAAATTCTGAATACGACAAGTTTTGGGCACCAGACATGGTTTGCCCTATAGAGAATCACAACAGCTCTACCTCTTTCACTCGGAGATAGAAAATATGGTTGATTCACACCCTCAAACAGGATTTACAGAACTCGAGCCCTTTCTGGCCCACCGAAAACCCCAACGCTGCTCCTCACCCCTCTGTGTCAGTGTCTGCGTTGCTCTGGAAGGGCATGCATCACCCTTGAAGGGCTTACGCTAACCTGACTGGGCCTGCATTAGCCCTGTGTGGCTCTTGTTGCCTCTGTGCTGCCTCTGCTAGACTGCATGGCTTTGGGTTGCCTCTGTGCTGCTTGGTATGCTGCCTCTCTGTTGTTGTTGTACTCATGGCCTGGGATCAAATCATCCCCTTGCCAATACTGCCCTTCACTGCACTGCAAACTCCTCCTGAAATTCTTAGCAAACCACGCCCTAGAATTTCAGCTTAGCTTCAGTGCTCCGCCAATGTGTATTTTCTCCAACTGACCCCAAGCCCTTCTCTTATAATTTTCTCGTTGGGAAACCAACGACCATAATCTAATCTCTAATCAACGGTTAAGATTAGTAGTTGTTTGATCTGCGTCACTTAAGTCATTCTCATCACATGTTTAATTTAATTCAATTTAATCTTTTAATTTTCCTAAGTTAGACTTAGGGTCCTTAATTAAAAAGATTAATTATTTGAATATCTGTTAAACCTGATGGAATTCTTCTAAACGCTTTCTGGGTCTTGGAGATCTCATGTACTCCAGCTCCTCCACAAAATTTGGGAGCTAGAGCACCTCTAATGCTACCACAAAATCTCAACACTGTTTAGGCCGCCCCACCAACTACGTACCAACTCATCATCTCTCTCCAATCGAACTCTTGACTCAATCTCCTGCTAACCCTACTCTCCTGAAGTCGGGATGGAATGCTGAAGAGTTGTCAACTTGTGCCCCACTGCCAACTGAAAGCTGCAGTATCTGTCATGTCTAAGGTTCCCTACTCTACTATGCTCCTAACTAAGAAGATCGTACCATCAATAGGGTACCAACTCATGATCTCCCGCCAATCTATCCCAGAAGAAGAAACTAATGCAGTGACACCTACATACGGAACATGTCTGGAGTGTTTTCGCCAGCTCATACACAACTCATGCCGCTCTATGTCGTTTGTCAATGTGATCTCCCTGAAGAAGGAATCCCCTCTCTCTATAATAGGCCAAAGTAGGTAAGATACGCTGTAAGCCCCATCGATGTACTCCTGGAGAGTGCTGCTCCCTGAAAGTACTGCAGTTCTTCTAACTGCATTTGCATCTGCTTGCACCTCATCAGTGGGTCGGCCCAAAAATGGATGCACCACCGTCTCCAACAACTCCTCCCTCTCCTGGTCAGGAATGTCATACTTCTATTGTCTACTAGCCTCCCACAGAACTACCCTATCAACCTCCAACATCTCCCGAGGATAAGTATCTGCAACTATTGTCACCCTACTAGATGTGCGTACATCTGTCTGCTCCTCCTCAATGGCTAACCCCAAGGTTAGCCGCATATCCATCACAAACTCAATGTGGACCTCCATCTGGCTCTCCCCCAAAGGACTATCATGCATGCTGTGCATATCCTCCTCCTCAGCTGAGTCATGCTCCACCATACACTGCTCCAGCTGAATCGTCACAAGTGACTCATCACCCTGAGTACCTCCCATATTTCCCCTGACTGCCCACCATGCACACTGGAATACAACTCCGACCAACTGTCATCAACTCCACATGACTACTCATGCTCCCCAAAAGCACCCTCATATGACCTCATGGACTCATTAAAAAAAGAGTCCTCATCCTGACATACAGAAGCTATGTCCTCTTGCTCTACCTCTGCCACCTCATCTGCATCTCTCAAACATGAGTGATCCGGCCCCCAAGGTTCTTTGCAGATGAAGCAAAGTCGCTTCCTCAACTCATTATTGCTGCATGTTCCACCAAACTGGAGCAACTCCTCCCTGGTCAACTGTCTCCTAAATAGCCCAATCTTCTGCTCAACCATCCCTTCGACTAGCTCATAAGTAGCAGGTGAGACCAACTTCTATCTCCTCCAAATGGCCAACAGCCTAGCCCGCAACTCCCTGCAAACGACATACGATCTCCCATGACTGAAGACAAAATGGACAACATGTTTGTTCTGATCGTATTAGGGTGATGTTTCTTAATGTTAAAGAAACATTGGAACATCTGACGGACCAAGTTATCACACCCCAAATAAAGCATGATGTCATACGTTTTGAACATGGCCATACCTCCTAAAATCTCAAGCTTCTTCCCTAAGGTAGAGCCTGCACTGTTGTCCAAGTCTCAAAAAATCCCCACTACTAACTTGAAAACTTCCCTTGTAACATCATCATCAAAAGGAGCTATAGGTGCGGTCAACATCATAATGTTTCGAAGGCATGATGCAACTGGAAGTCTGAACCCTTCACAAGGCTCTTCCAAGAACTTGGGCTGTATAAGAGTAAGCATAGCAGGTTTTAGGGCCCAAATCAATTTCTTTCCTTTTGACTGGCTTACTTTGGAGAGGAGTTCATCAAGTTCATCAAGTTTGGAATGAACTCTCCATGTGATCTTCATGTGTTTCAAATCTGTTCCGAGTGCAAGGATTTTGCGTCCTATTTTTGGTTCTTTCTGTAGGTCCCTGGATTGCCCTTTTTGAAGAATGGCATAGACCACCTTTGAAAAAGATCTGTTGTTCTGCTTGAGTTCTGTTGAGAATTTGAAGGGCTAGTGATTAATAAAAATTCTCTTCTTGATAATTACTTGTGAACTTACTTGAGTTACTTATGTCTTCTTCTTACTTAGCTTAGTTAATCTTTCATCAAGTCAATTATCAGAATACACGAGACACAAGAATTAGGCTCCTAGAGCCAGGGCAAAACCTCTCCCTCTTGGAGAGGAAAACCCACGAGAAATTCTTCTTATAGATGTTCAAATGACAAGTACCATGACCAAGATTTAGACCCTTAACCTATATATGCATCCAAGACCTTGTCCTTGCTTCTTTGATGTCCTTCAATGCTGATACTTCTTTCTTTCACCAACTAGCACTATTCTGCACCAACCCTTTATTCGAATATAACTGAAACTTCAGATACTTGAGATATATATATGCTGTGGTAAGGAAAGTAAATCACAAATTTACTTTCCTACTCTCTGTCACTTTCTCACTGCTCCTTCTCTTTGAAGTATCTGCAAGATTTTTCCCAACTGCTCCAACTTTTCATGAACTATAAATCACCCTTGTCTAGCTGTAGCTACTTCAGGATATCCGCACTGAACTTCACCTTTTATCCACATTGGACTTCACCACTGCACTTGCTGCACTTTGCACTGCACTTAATTCTGCACTTCAAAACACTTCAAAACAATCCGCATTGTAACTCCTGCACTTATCAGCACTACAGCTCCTGAGATGTCCGAAAATCTTCTATGATTTCTACGAGGTTTGCTGGGGTATATATCGTTGTTTTCCCCTATATATAAGCTGACCTAACATGTGAACCGATGTGACTATTTAGGGAGCTGACATGACTATTATGAGCTTGATTTCTCCAGCTGTTTGAAGGCCAACTTGACACATTATTTAGGCTTGTCTATCAACGTTATATGAGGGCTAAATAATAGCCATTCTTCCATGGTTTATTGGACTAGGTCTTGGAGCATTCCATGACTACTAGGTTCTTCATTTACATGACAATAAATACATTTATAAGCCAAAGATAAACCCTAAATAGACATCAAGAAGAAGTCTATTAACCTAACATAAAATCTTGCTCATGAAACCCATGAAGCAAGTCCAACAAATATACATTTTATTATCTTTGACTTCTTCTTTACATAAAATACATAATTACATAGTCAATATGAAGACTGACCTAGTTACACTCTTCAACACTCCCTCTTAAATAGGGAGGTATTCATACAGGTACATGGTTACTTTCAAACTGAAGAATCTCATAAGAAGAATCAGATTGGTAATCGCATCTGTATAGCATCATATCAACCAACATTGTCCTAGTGCAAGGCCTTGACTAACAACCCCATCTCTCAACGAGACAATGGACTATAGTACTGGCGAAACACATGACTTATAGACACCATAGTCATTGTCTCTCTAAGGTACATACTCCACCCAGGTGTTCCCAAAGTATGACCATCTTGGGCTATTCTTCTCTTGGGTAGCCAGTGCTCAAAGAATATCGGTCCTCGACTACTCTTATCTTGAATGCCCTATCTCATTTTCAAAGAGTATTGAATGCCAGATAATCACCCAATCCTCCATTCTGTCTTCCAGGTGAAGAGCAGAATGATGTGTCTATCGATTCTCTCCACATGGCCTTCACTAAGACTTACGACTGTTAGTCCCAGTCTAGTGCATGACACATGTATTAGAGAATCACATATGTCACTCCCTCTCAACACAAGAAGGACATACTTCAAGTTTCTTCCAAGTAAGAAACTTACCACCAGGCTCCCTCTCAACCAAGGTCTTGCAACAACAATCCAACTACTCATGAAGAATTCCTCCCCTCAATGTCATGGATTTCAAGATTGAGGAATCTTCAACTTTTGGCTTCATAGGGCATAGATCATCCATCACTTCCAGTCACGAGTCATGTTCACTATCAGAAAGTGATTCATCAATCTTTCTCATCTGGTCCACTGTTATGCCATGTTTCTTTTCTTCGAATCATTTCCAAGGATCATACATCCTTTCTCATGATTAGCAGTCCTGCACAAATTCATCCAAATAAACATATACGTATGAACTTTAAAAAAAAAAAATACCTCAGTGATGATCTTTCACCATGACATCTTCTTGTAGGCATCGACATCCTCTATTTAGATTGACACATCTCCTAATGATATGTTTTGTCAAGGGTCTTCTTATTTACTAGACTTCCGTCAGAGTCTAGATATCCTCCCAGAAGATCTCCTTGTCACATCTTCTTGGCTTTCGGATGATAACTGCCTCTTGACATGGTTGCATTTCATGATCTCTTCCTTTCTGCACATTCTCCATTCCCAGGAACTTACAAATTTTCCAGTGTCTCGTTCATATACAACCACCTCATATTCCATGAGGACATATTATGTTGATTTCATCTGTCAGTGCACCAAGAGATCCTTCTTCATAGATCATACTTCTAAATATGCAAGTCTATTACCTTCAACCATATGACATGACTTCACAGTGTCCAGTGTCAGCATATAAATATATACATACCTCATACCTTTTTCCCTTGAGTCATCCTGTAGCAATTTCTTTAGAATGAAGAGCTTCATTCCCTTGGCCTGCTCCATCAATATGTCATCACATCCCATAATTTTGTTTCCATGATGACCCTTGATCTTGATGATTGCTTTCCATTAGTAATGTTATCAGAGAGGTTTTCCTGGAGCTGATTCACCAAGAGCTCCTAACATGCCTTTTATCATGATGCTATAATATACATTGCTTCCTATCCTACTATTTTACAACCAACATAAATCACTTAAAGGAGAAGATGATCTCAATCATAGTAGAGATCCCTTGCTTCTTCTTTCTTAAATTTCTTTACATCAGGTCCTTCCCTCACATTTGAGATATGGGCTTCTTCCCTTTTCATTTTGTCCTTGTCAGATTTAGGACAATCTCTTTTATAATGCCCAAGTTCATTACATCCAAAGCATTGTACGTTGTCCATGTTTCTTCTTTTATTCTGAAGACCAAATTTTCCGAATCTTCCTTTCTTCCTGTATGTTGCTGCAAAGGCTTGAATCTCTTCACTTGGTCTTGTACCATCTTTGGCCTTCAGTCTTGTTTCCTCTATTTTATATAGAGACCATAAATCATGGAATGGTGTGGCTTCTTTCTTCCTGTATAAACTTGAAGTGAAGTTTCCCCCTTCCTCTGGTAGAGCATTCAGCACCACTGTAGTCATCTCATTGTCAGACATTACTTCTCCCATTTCCTGCAGTTGATTTCTTATTTTAGAAATCCTCATAAAGTATGGAGTGATTCCTTCTTCCCTTGGCAATTTCATTTTATATAGTTCTTGTCTCAGAGAGATTGCTTCTCCTGCAATACTCACAGAGAATAGCTCTACCAATTTCTCATATATTTCTTTAGCAAACTTTAGTTTTGATACATAGGGGATGAGTGAGTCCTCGATGGATTCTATGAGAATCCTTTGGGCTCTGATTTCTCCCTTCATGTACTTGGCATGAGCTGGAGCATCTTCTTTTGGTGGTTGAATTGTCGATCCATCGATGTAGTCCATAACTTTGTCTTCAATTAAATTCAAATCTGTCCTCTTCTTCCATGCGCTAAAGTTTGATGACCCAACCAACTCGTTGCTTTCTTTACAATAAGTCATCTTGACAGATTTAAGTAAGGTCATAGATACTTACTTCAGTAGAGTGGCTTGTAGCTTCCTTGAGGACGACGAAGGAGTTAGGAGCTTCTTCTAAGATAGAAATCTTCAATCTAGGTGTTCTTGAATCCTTGATTGCAAAAGATATCTTCAAAAGATGGCGACCTCAATCAATGTCTTGAGTGAAAATCTTTGATGGTAAGGATTATTATCTTGAAAAGTTGATCCTTTGTGTTGACCACTCTATGTCAACAACCCCATAGCAGCACACCCCCATTTTTTCAAATGGGACTCATCATGTTCGAGGTGTTCACGCCATTCAGATTTCATCGACAGTCAACAGTTTTGTAAATGATGTAAACCCATTCTGCATGTTTATGATGTAAATAATCTAAGTAAGACCATCATGTATGTAACAACCTAGGTAAGCCTAGTATTTTGGTGACGATTTCTATCCTAGGAGGTTTTTTGTCTCACTGATTCGCTTGTGTTTCTCGACACAAGTGATTGGCAGAGTTTTCCTCTCCAGCCTCACCCCAAAGCTAGGGTGGATTTTGTCATCAAGATGCTAAGTGAGTCCTAGTGTTTCTATCGAGTCTTTGTAAAAGTAGTTTGGGAATAATCCTAGCTAATTGGCTAGGTTATTTTATTACAAGTTGTTTGGTCTACTAGATCATGTTTTGAGTCGCAGAATTGGGTAGCTATTTGAGGGTCTATCGTGAATGGATATTCCCCCTTTATGTGTCTAAATGTATTATCTTATGTAAAGAGGGTTGGAAAAATAATTAAATCCCCTCTTAGTCAATAAATTAAATTTTCTGGTCAAATTAATTAAAAATCCTAAGCCAAAAATTTAATTAATTTTAAGTCCTAGGTGAGTTAAAATTATTCAAAGGCAAAATTCGTGGGTCCTTAAAAAATAAATTTTTAAAAGTTCCAGGGCAAGGGATTATTGAGAATTTCAAGAAATTTTGGCCCCTTGGGCCTTGGTGGTTAAATCAAAGTCAAAATTTTGAGGTAATTAACTCAAATATTATTTTTGAGTTAATTAAAATGGAATTAAATGGTAAATTCGATTTTCCTTAAAATTATAATTTTGATGGTCCAGATTAAAAGGTGATTAAATCTTTTTGACGGTCGAGATTATTTTGACAAGGATCAACTGAACTAGCCGTTGGAGATTTTATCTTATAAATTAGAGGTCTTTTTCATTCTTTTAGTCATCCGATCTTTGAATCATGCACTTGTTCTTGGAAGCTCTTGTGATTTTTTGATGAATAAAGCATAAAGAATTTGGGGTTACAAATTTTGGTGTTCCTTTTCCGGATCTATGTGGTGATGTTGTCTCTAAACTCTGCTACTTCTATTGGCTTTGTAGAAAATTCTGTTTCCCACCCCGGTTTTCAGTTTTCGCCTTATTACTCCAAAATAGTTAAATGCCCTTTCCCATAACCATACATTCAACAACTGGAAAAATAAATTTTGCTGAAAACACAAATTCTCGAAATTTTTCAGAATGTTGTAAATGCAGAAATAAAATAACAGCAGTAACAAACAGTCATTCAACACATCATAACTCAGTATTTTTGGTCAAGGTGACCCTGGAAAAACTCCCTACAACTCTTGGGGAAAACCAATCTTGAGAGCTCCTTCTTATTTCTGAAAAAACGCTTTTACAGAGAGGCAGAAATTACAGCAAAAATTTCAGCAACTAAACAACAGTACTTATCTCGATTTCCGTGCATTCACTCCGCCTTGGAAAACGTGCAAAATAGGAAAAACCCAAAACAGAAATTTTACAGCATTTATGACAGCATTAAATGCTGAATTAGCTTCTCGATTTTTGTGCCCAGCTGTACGGACTGTACGGAAAACCCAGCTGCTGCTTCTCAAAATCTGCGCTCCTTTGCCTCGAAATCTGTGCCGAAACTGACTGTACGGCTGCTGTACGGATTTCCAGAAATCTGTACCACCAAACAGCGATCTCTCTCCTCGATTTCTGTGCCCAGAATCTGCCCAGAATTAAATGCTGAAGCTGCTGTACGGTTCTCCTTGAAAACTGTGCCTCTCTCCCTCGAAAAATGTGCCCAACACTTTCTGTACGGATTTCTGCCTTGGAATCCGTGCCTCCTTGCTGCTGTACGGACTTTGCTGAAGTTTCTATCAGCTGCTCTCTTTCTCCTCTCTGCTCAGAAATCTCCCTTGCTCTCCTTCTCCTGCTCTCTCAATCTGCTCATGAAAGAATGAATGACCTTTTCCTCCTTTTCCTCCTTTAACCTACCCCTAAGTGACTTTTGGGGAATCCCTAAATCCAATGGCTGAGATAGATTGAGATCTAGGGCTGAGATTAAATGCTCATTTAAATCTCACTTTTCATTTTTTTAATTCACCCCACTTTAATAAAGACCCACTTAGTCTTTTATTTCCAAAGTCACTTTTTCCTTTCTAATTTTATATTGACTTTATTTAAAGTCACTTTAACTTTAGTAACTTTATCACTTAAAGTCACTTATAAATTAGATCTGACTTTATAACTTTATAAAGTCACTTTAGTAACTTTATCACTTAAGTCACTTTTAAATTAGATTTAACTTTATAAAAATTATAAAGTTACTTTAGGAGAAAAAATTAAATTCTTTTGGACACTTTTCCCTAGGCTAAAGATCAAAGCCTTAGGGAACCACCTGTCCTCCGGTACCAAATTTCAACACTCCCTCTTACCGAGGAAGGTGTTCCTCACCACACCCATCTTGTCTCTGAAGTAGACATGCTTGCCCCGTGGTAAGGCTTTGGTAAGAATATCTGCAACTTTCTCATCAGTGGGAATATACTCAAGCTTCACAGCTCCTTTCTGAACATAGTCTCTGATGAAATGATATTTGATCCCAATATGCTTTGACCTGTCATGAAATACTGGATTCTCCATGAGTTTAATGCAACTCTGATTATGCGATGGAAATCAGTTAAACAACATCTTGCGAAGCCGGATACTTACACAACTAGCTGGGTAGGTGCAGCATATGCTACCTTTGCATTGAACTCGATGCTAACATTTCTTGCTTTACATTTTGAACACGCAGCCCACATTAGAACCCAACTGAAAACGGCTTCCTAAAGTGCTCTTCTGTCAAGGCTTAAACATAACCCAATCGGGAATCTAGAGAACCTGTAATCTCACTCCATCCCACTGCACCTTAGTCCAGGTGGATAAATCCCACCTTCACCAAGTATGTAGGAAGCATTTTACAGTACCCGATGAACCTTCCTGAGCTCACACATAAGCGACTCATCGTGTTGATGCCAGAAACTAAATCTTGGTCTAGTGTTGACCAAATACATCAAGGAACCAGTAATTGTCTGTACAATGTGGGATCCACCAACTCGGAATCTGAAGCATGAAGCTTCTTCCAGTTGGTGATCATCAGTGTCGACATGGGTCTACAATCCTCCATGTGGAATCTGCAAGGATGTCCACAATATTTATCCCTTGCCCCAGAAAGAAATGCCCCTCCTCCTGCCAGACCTCCAAACCCAAAAAGTAATGCATCAAGCCGATGTAATGCATCAAGTCGATGTCCTTCATCTCAAACTCCGCCGCAAGATCTCTCTTGCAGTGCTCTATGAGTCTCTCTGCACCTGTAATGACTAAGTCATCCACATACAGCACCAGAATGAGAGGCTTCTCACCTATCACAATATAGTAAAGGTTCGGATCTGCCTCACTCTTTGTGAAACCCATCTTCTGCAAGTAAGTATCTATCCTGGAGTACCAAGCTCTGGGAGCTTGCTTCAGGCCACAAAGGGCCTTCTTCAGTCTGCACACATGGGACTCCTTCCCATGCACCTCAAAGCCCTGTGGCTGCTCAATGTACACCTCCTCCTGTATGAAGCCATTGAGAAATGCAGTCTTCACATCCATCCGGTGGATCTTCCAACCCATCTCTCGCTCGGCTATCGGCAGGAATGGGAGCGAATCGAAGTATATTTGTTACCGGAGCGAAGGTCTCTACAATCAACCTCCACTGGGAACCCCTCAGCCACAAACCTCGCTGACCCTCAATGCCGCCATTCGTGCGCATGCTTCTTACCTTAAAGCTATCCGAAGTGAAACGCGGATTTGCCTTCGTGCCCTCAGCATCTACCTCCCAAACATCATTCTTCATGATAGAAGAATACTCCTCCTGCATGGCCTCTCTCCAGACCTGCTGGCTAGCTGCCTCCTCATAGCTAGAAGGCTCAGAGTCAAGGATGGTGGTAGCCATTGCCATATAGCTACAAAACCTCTCAGGTGGTCTGCTCTCTCTGACCGGCCTCTTAGGCTCAGCAACAGATGTGGCATCTCTCAAGGTGTCCCGAAGCCACTTGGGCTTCCTCTTCCCTGAGTGCACTTCTCCCGCCGGAGAATAAAACTCTCTCTCAACAACATCGGGAGCTCGAACTCCCCGAACGGTTCCGTCTGCTCCGCCCGCACCGAACTCGTAGATGCTGAGGTACCGTGTGAACCGTCCATCGTTGACTCTCAAGAATCGGCTCGTGGATCGTCCTCGCGTGCTACCCACAGCTCCACCCTCCTCGACTGCGAGCCACTTCACCGACGACCCGACATCGTCATAGATGTCCTCCGATCCTCCGATTCGCCCACCGGATCCTCGCGATCGACCAACCGTCGCCGAGGGTCCGTCGATCTGTATATTTAACTCCCGTGACCTCCTGAAGGCCCTGTCCTCCTCGAACTTCACATCCCGCCCGACAACAACTTTCCTCTGTGCAGGAATGTAAATCCGAAAGGCCTTGGAGGTCTCACTGTAGCCCACAAAGATACCCTTCTCTGCGGTGGGCTCTAGTTTGGTCCTCTTCTCCTTGGGTAGGTAGGAGTATGTAATGCACCCAAAGATACGAAGATGACCAATATCAGGCTTCTTCCCAGAAAAAGCCTCCTCCGGAGTCATGTGCCCCAAGGCACGATGCGGACTCCTGTTCTGCAAGTAAACAGCTGTGTTGCAGGCCTCTGCCCACACAAACAATGGCAACCCCTGATCATGTAACATGGCTTTGGCAGCCCCTCCGATGGATCTGTTCTTCCTCTCCGCAACCCCGTTCTGCTGGGGGTTGTAAGGAACAGTGAGCTCCCTCCTAATGCCTGCCTCCGCACAATAGTCAACAAACTCTCCAAGGGTGTACTCTCCATTGTCCGACCTCAGGGACTTGATCTTCCGACCTGTCTGTGTCTCCACAAGAGCTCTGAACTCCTGAAACCGCTTGAAGACCTCACTCTTGGTCTTCAAGAAATAAATCCAGGTCCTCCCGGAGTGATCATCAATGAATAAAACATAGTACTCATATCCACTCAAGGAAACATGAGACATCCGACCGCTCACATCGGAATGAATCAAATCAAGTATCCCAGTCGCTCTGCTGTCACTGCTGGGAAAAAGGGATTTGGCAAACTTGCCCATCGCACATCCTCTGCAAGTATCAAAGTGATCAGTACTGAAATCTGGCACACCTGTAGTGATCTCCCGCAAAGTCCTCAAGGCTCCATGATACATGTGCCCCATCCTGCGGTGCCAAATCTCACACTGCTCAGAACTGCTAGCTCTGCTGTCGGTACTACTGCTCAATGCCAAAAGGGATTGAAATGCAAACTTGTACACCTTTGCATGGCGTACACCTATCACTCTAGCTGAATCAGCTGGAGTGCCCCTGGGATACATCAACACCTGTCCTCCCCTGAATAGTATCTCATATCCTCTGTCCTCCAAAGCTGAGACGGATATGAGGTTCTTCCTCATCCCTGGCACATAAAGAACATCCGACACCTTCAAGGGAGGTTTGGACTCCCTCTGAAATGTCAATGTTCCCACACCGACTGCTCTAACAACTCTGTCATCACCGAGTACTACCTCTACATCAGTGCCACTCTCTGAAAGCTCTGAGAAGTACTCACGGACTCCTGTCATGTGACGTGAAGCCCCACCGTCCACATACCAGATACCCGAAGATGCTCCGCTAATCGAGGGAAATGCATGCTCCCTCTGAACCTCTATGGCAGATAATCCTGCACTAGAAGACTCACACGCAATGAACCCAAACTCCCGCCAATACGATCTCCTCTCGCAGTCCTCAACCTCTCATTAAGTCGCCATGCTCCGGTTCTTCCTCTTCTTCTTTCTTTTTCTTCCCACACACAACTGCATAGTGTCCCATCTTCCGACAATTCCAACACTTCACTTTGGAATAGTCCTTCTGTGAGTTATCCTGTTTACCTTTACCTTTGCCTTTGCCCCCACCATCGCTTGTGGAAGCCTGCTTCTTCCCTTTGCCTTTCTTGCGTCCTGCCAACAGTGCTACATCCTCATCCTGCTCAACTGGCTTGGCTGCCCCAAGCTGACCTTTCCTGATCTCTGTCTGAATGCAATCATTCCAAAACCTCTCCCATGTGGGAAGGGTCTCACGTGCACAAACCCCATCAGCAAAGTTCATCCATGAACGGGGGAGGCCATTCACTGCAATCCGCACCAACTCAGTGGGTGGAATGGCCTCTCCAATCGCCGCCAACTCATCTCTCACATTAGTAATCTTAGTGAGATATCCAGCTGCACTATCATTGCCCATCTTAATGGTCTTCATCTTCTCCTTCAGGACCATCTTCCGGTTCTCATTGGTGCTCTGGTAGAGATTGGACAATGCTGTCCACATCTCATGAACATTTCTCTTCCCTCTCACATGAGGAATACAATGGTCTTTGATTCCGTCTAGAATCAGCCTCTTACCCTTGTTGTTCTTTTTATTATATGCTGCCAACTGAGTAGCATCAGTAGGCACATTCACAGGGTTCTGTGTGGTATGTACCATAATGTCCCAGACTTCTGCCTCCTCAAAGATACTCTGCATTCTCTCCTTCCAAATGCCGTAGTTGGAATGCCCATCCAACCTATCCTCCACCCTCAGTCCCAATGACATCCTGCTGTCCTAAAACTGAAAAATAGCACTGTTGTGGTAAAGATAAAATCGTTGTTTGTGAAAAATCAGGCTTGGTCGGAATTTTCTCGAGTGAAAAATCGGCAGCTGTACCTTCTCCGTCGTCTCAAACGCTCTTCAAGACTCAAGCTCGATACCATGTAGAAAATTGCTTTCCCACTTTAAGTTACGCCTTTATTACTCCAAAATAGTTAAATGCCCTTTCCCATAACCACACATTTCACACATTCAACAACCTGAAAACAAATTACTGAAAACATAAATTCTGGAAATTTTTCAGAATGCTGTAAATGCAGAAATAAAATAACAGCAGTAACAAACAGTCATTCAACACATCATAACTCAGTATTTTTGGTCAAGGTGACCCTGGAAAAACCCCCTACAACTCTTGGGGAAAACCAGTCTTGAGAGCTCCTTCTTATTTCTGAAAAATGCTTTTACAGAGAGGCAGAAATTACAGCAAAAATTTCAGCAACTAAACAACAGTACTTATCTCGATTTCCGTGCATTCACTCCGCCTTGGAAAACGTGCAAAACAGAAAAAACCCAAAACAGAAATTTTACAGCATTTATGACAGCATTAAATGCTGAATGAGCTTCTCGATTTTTTGTGCTCACCAGACGGATCAGATGGAAACCTGTACCGTCGCTTCTCAAAATCGCGCCTTTGCTCTTGGCCCCGATCCCTGAACCGATCAGATGGCTGCCGCCCTATGTCCGTAACTGTACTTCACTAAATAACAGCCTCTCTCTCGATTCGTGGTCTGCATCCGCCTGTAATTAACGAAGCCGCGTACGGTTCTCCTGAAACCGGCCCTTCCTCGAAAAATGTGCTCAACACTTGTCGTACGGATTTCTCGCCTTGAATCCTCAATGCTCTCCTTGTCGCTCGTAGGCTTTGCAGACTTTGTCGTAAGTTTCCTATCAATCGCTCTCTTTCTCCCTCTCTGAGAGTAAATCTCCCTTGCTCTCTTTCTCTCCTTCTCCCAATCTGCTCATGAAAGAATGAATGACCTTTTCCTCCTTTTCCTCCTTTAACCTAACCCTAAGTGACTTTTGGGGAATCCCTAAATCCAATGGCTGAGATAGATTGAGATCTAGGGCTGAGATTAAATGCTCATTTAAATCTCACTTTTCATTTTTTAATTCACCCCACTTTAATAAAGACCCACTTAGTCTTTTATTTCCAAAGTCACTATTTCCTTTCTAATTTTATATTGACTTTATTTAAAGTCACTTTAACTTTAGTAACTTTATCACTTAAAGTCACTTTAAAATTAGATTTGACTTTATAACTTTATAAAGTCACTTTAGTAACTTTATCACTTAAGTCACTTTTAAATGAGATTTAACTTTATAAAAATTATAAAGTTACTTTAGGAGAAAAATTAAATTCTTTTGGACACTTTTCCCTAGGCCAAAGATCAAAGCCTTAGGGAACCACCTGTCCTCCGGTACCAAATTTCAACAGGCTTTTGATGGTTGATGGCCTCTATGGATTAATCTGCATACAGGTATCTTGTGCATTTTTCTGAGTTTCTAAAATAGCATTTTGATTTAACGGAAATATTAGTTATCTATTTTTCTGAAAGGTCTCATGTTTATTTTTTAATCTCTATCAAATCTAAAACTCAGATCTAAGTGTGAAGAGATCATTTTCAAGGTTTGAGCGTTTGGGGAAGTCTTCAATTAGACAAGCTGACTCTCAGATTTCATAAATTTGAAAAAGCTCATTGTTTCCTAATTCCCAAAGTTATCTTAAGGAATTTTGTTTTTACAGGGTCTTCTTGGGCTTGTGCCTATTTTAATTTCTATTTTTATTTATTGTGCAAAATGTTTTTAAATCTGGCCATGTGGGCCTTTAATCTGTAAATTAGCATTGTAATTTTGCAAATATTCTCTATGGTTGGGGTAAATTTTTTATGCATAGTTTTCTTTTTTCTTTCTGGTTTTGTGCAGGTTTATAGGGAGATTCTCAGAAATTTTTTAGATCTGAGCCAGATCTAGGCCCCGGAGGGTAAGATCTGGCCTCAAGATTGAATCTAGTTACATATCTGAGCTTGATCTCTGTTCTAAAAGATTTAATAGTTGCAGGTGTTTTTATTGAATTCATTTCTGCTGGGAAAAGGGAGAAATTTGTGTGCCTGTAGATATTTTTCGCTGCCATTTCTGTCTGAAGCTCCTCATTGCTATCCGGACGCTATCCGTACAACGCTTTCCCTCACCGTCTAGCCTTCCTTAATCGGCCTTCTATTTTACCCTAGCCGTTGTCCACCTAGCAGCCCTCTGTACGCTGCCAGCTTCTCTTTTGTTCTCCCTTCACATCCTCTATTCTCCTCTCACGCATTTCCTTCCATTCTTTTTTGCCCTGCGTAGATCATCCTCCCTTCTGCACTGCCTTCTCTCCTCAGCCGTCGAGTTTGTCCTCCTTTCGGCACTGCCTTTTCTCCTCAGCCGTCGAGTTTGTCCTCCTTTCAAACCGTGTCATTCACAGCCAGCTGCTCTCCTTCAACCTACGGTTGATTCTTTGCCAAATCCTAAACTATGCACATTACAAGTTAGAATAAACCCACGACATTTCATTTTTTAAACAAAAACATTAACGTTGGTTTTAGCCTTAGTTTTATTTTTTTTTAGTTTTAGTCTTAGTTTAGACTTTAGATTTTTTTAACTTTATGTTAGTTTTAGTTTTAATTAAATTTTAGATTTTCATTAGAACTTTTATTCTTAGTTTTAATTTCTAACCTTCAAATTTTTAGATTTCTTTTTGATTAGTTAGTTTAGATTTTAATTTTTTTAGTTTGACTTCTTCTTTTTTTTGTTTGTTTTATTTTTAGAGATTTTAAAACTTAAAAAGAAAATTAAAAAAATTTAAAAAATAAAATTTAAAAAAATAAAAAAGGCCCAAAAAGTTGTAAATTTTTAACTTTAGGAAATTCTCAAAAAAAAAATTTTTTTTACATAGTCAAGGTGAGCTTTAAATTTATTTCTATCTAAAGTTTGACTATAGATTTCTGAATTGGAATTATTTGGAATATTATTAATTCGGAAATATTGGAAGTATCTCGCATTTAAATCTGATGGTACCTTCATGATAATATTTTTTGTTTCGAATTTAAATTGTTAGTTCAAAGTAATTTTATGCTTAGCTATGACTGATGAGCTTTAATTGTGATTTTAAATTACTTGAAACCGGTAATTAATTGTTTTAGTCAACTTTGGAAATATTTCAACTGATGATAAAATTATAAATTGCATGTCTTTATCGAACATTGTTAATGCGTAATTGTGAGGGTGTTTTATTGAATATCATTGTGGTTGATTGATTTTCATAGCAGCAATTACATATCAAGTACTTGGCTTTAATTTCATAGCAGGATATTTTGACTCCACAAGGCACTGGTTTTAAAGTTTTAAATCTAATTGGATCTGTGAAATATCGTTAATCTTAACAAGTATTTGGTTATCTAACTACGTCTCCTGAATTGGTTGGTTTCAACCAGTTCTCCTTCTTCATTATCGTTAGGGTCTACCTCCCTTAGCTTGCAAGGAGACAACTTAGATAGAGAGATTGGGGATTGGGGTGACAGCCCCCAATCTGAGCCGTTGTCGCGGTGCCTAGACATTCTGTGCGACAACACTTTGAATGAGATGAAGATCTTTCTTGAAAATAGCTTGAGAGTCTTCCTTGCAAACTGATTTGACTTTTAACCCAAACTTTGATTTTTGCTTCTTGGAGTGTCTCTTTGTCAAGCAGCCCTTGAGTTCAGCACCTTAACTCTGGTACCATGTTGAAAATTTGAAGGGCTAGTGATTAATACAAATTCTCTTCTTCATAATTACTTGTGAACTTACTTGCATTACTTATGTCTTCTTCTTACTTAGCTTAGTTAATCTTTCATCAAGTCAATTATCAGAATACACGAGACACAAGAATCAGGCTCCTAGAGCCAGGGCAAAAACTCTCCCTCTTAGAGAGGAAGCCAAGGCAAAACCTCTCCCTCTTAGAGAGGAAAACCCACAAGAAATTCTTCTTATAGATGTTCAAATGACAAGTACCATGACCGAGATTTAGAGACAGTGTGGAAAAAATCGGGATAAAATCAGGATTTTATCAAGAAATCCCGATTTTTTCAAGACGCCGATTAAATCGGCCGATTTTTTCGCGATTTTTTAAATTTTGAAAAAATCCCGATAAAATCGTTATATGCCTGATTTAATCCCGATTCGATCGAAAAAATCGTGAAAGTGACTATAAAAGCCAGAAATTTCGATTTTTATGTGTTGTTTTGTTTTGTTTGTCCGCCCGCCCGTGTTTAACACTGTGGAGCAGTCGCTGTGGTCCGTCGACAGTCCAGCAAGAGGGTTTCGGATTGCAACTTTGCGTTGGGAGGGAGCTGAAGATTCGAGCTTGCAGATTGGGTGCCGCCAGGGTTTGCTGCTGCCGCCAGCCTCCAGGTAAGTTAAAAACATTTGCGGCTTGCCATCTTCATAATCGAATCATAGATTTCTGTTGGATATACATTCTGTATTTCAAACCGTTCCAACATTTACATTAGCAAAATAGGATAAAATATATTTGTCCACGGATAAAAAATAGCAGTCTTCAAGAATAGTTCCAGCATTTGGCAACGTCAACTAGCATATCGTGCAGAGTCAATACCCTACCTGTTTACCATGAGTGTCTTTACCTATTAAATTTTGGATATGGATTCCAGGCTACAGCTATAAGTTCCACATTTTCTAAAATATCCAAGACTACAAAGAGGACCATCAAGCTCTTCGAACTTAACAGCTATTAACTAAAACATAAAAAAGGCACTCACCTTTTAAAATGGCAAAATTATCCGGATCAATCGATGTATCTGCTACATTTTCGGCTGTAATTCGTACATGTGCCATATGATATATCTATGCATTGTTTTGCTTCTTCAATACATGCTGTCAGATG
This sequence comes from Pinus albicaulis, assembly GCA_034641835.2. Lineage (NCBI taxonomy): Eukaryota > Viridiplantae > Streptophyta > Pinopsida > Pinales > Pinaceae > Pinus > Pinus albicaulis. The sequence goes on from CM076578.1 coordinate 1,014,486,975, forward strand.
ACTAGATGATATATCAAATGAGGCTGCATCTGCACAGAATCACAGATACTTTCCTGCAAGATCATAGTGGTTTCAACTGCAGACTAAAAAATTAAAATGGATGATCTTTGAGAGCCTGGGAAATCACAGTAGCTATAGCATTCCCATAACCTCTATTGGACCTATATACTAATATAGTATACACTTAGTGCCCAGTCTACTATTTAGTGATTTTAATTTTTAATTTATGTGATGGGCAATTTTTATTTTTATTTTTAATTTTTGTTTTGTGCCCAGGTTCAAACATCAAAAAGTTTCAAACAAAATGCCAAGGAATTTGGATCCTTTCTGGCAGTATGGTGAACCTGATCCTGTACCCGGAACTGGAGGACTCAATAGAATGTATTTGTCTTGCAAGTTGTGTGGAAAGCATATGTCAGGGGGTATTTATAGATTAAAATGCCATATAGGGCAAATTCCAGGGCAAAATACAGAACTTTGCCCAAATCCGGGTCCAGAAATGATCCGACAGGCCATTAAAGCCTTGATGGAAAAAGAAGATGGCAAAGAGACCAGGGCAGTAATGAAAAGGCAACTTGTAGAGAGCTCAAGCCAGGGGGTAAGTGAAAGTGCTTCTTCTGGTTCAGCATTACCTTCCAGTTCCAACCCCTCAGCTTTTTCATCCTTTTTTGTCCCTAGAACGACACCTGGTGCACAACCTGGCATCAAATCAGTAATTAAAAAAAAGGAAAAGGCAAAAGCTGACAGGTTGGTGAGTAGATGTCTTCTATGGAGTGATGTTCCTTTCAACATTGCCAAGACAAACCCATTCTACCAACCTATGTTTGATGTTGTTGCTGTTGTTGGCCCGGGGTACAAAGCCCCTACCTTTGCAGAGTTGAGAGGGCCTCTTCTTCAAGAGGAAAAGAATGATTGCACTGCTAGACTGGAGGAGTTTAGGGCATCTTGGGAACACACTGGATGCACAGTCATGTCAGATGGTTGGACTTACCAGAAGGGTAGGACCCTTCTTAACTTCTTGGTTAGTTGTCCCAGGGGGACAATGTTTATAAAATCAGTTGACGCATCTGCACACATTAAAGATGCGCGTTTATTATGTGAGTTGTTGGACATCTTCATTCAGGAAATAGGCCCACAGAATGTTGTTCAAGTCATAACGGACAACGCTGCAAATTATGTTGCAGCTGGCAGGTTGCTTATGGAGAGGTATCCTACCCTGTTTTGGACACCTTGTGTTGCTCATTGTATTGACTTGATGTTGGAGGATAAAGGTAAGATTCCTATGGTGAGACATATTGTTGAATCATCCAAGAGCATAACAAAATTTATTTACAATCATGCATCTGTGCTTAGCTTGATGAGAAGATTCACCAACAATAAAGAGTTGGTGCGTCCTGCGATAACACGCTTTGCCACTACTTTCATATCTCTTCAGTCTCTGTTGAATTCTATGTGGGACGTGAAGAGCATGTTTGTTTCACAGGATTGGCATGACTTATCTATTAGTCGCAAACTAGAGGGAGAGGACATATGCAGACTTGTTTCATATGATCAGGTTTTTTGGGCAGGAGTAGAGGAGGTGTGTGCCATTTCAGAACCTTTGGTAAGGGTTCTTTGGTTGGTTGATGGAGAGAAGCCCGCAATGGGCTACTTGTATGAGGCCATGGATAGGGCCAAAGAAGCCATTCGTGCTTATTATGCAGATAAGGGAGATGAGGGGTTAGAGAAACAACAGGTCATATGGAGAGTGATTGATGACCGATGGAACAATACCCTACATCGCCCCATTCATGCTGCAGGTATCTACTTCAACCCCGCATTTTCTTACTCCTGTGGTTTCAGATTTGATGCCGAGGTGATGGATGGATTCTTCACATGTGTTGAGAGGATGGTGGTATCTGAGCAAGAACGTGAAGAAATTTCCAAAGAAATGGAAATATATAGGATGGCTGGTGGCACATTTGGTTTTACCATGGCTATTAAGAGTAGGACGACCAAAATGCCAGGTAAGCTTCAGTTTGTTTCAACTTTCAACTTTCAACTTTCAAATTTAATAATTCATTGTCTCTTCATAATTTTTGCTTCTCATTTTTATTTTAACTTGTAGATGCTTGGTGGACAAGCTATGGTGGTAGAGTACCCCATCTCCAAAAGCTTGCCATCCGAGTGCTCAGCCAGACATGCAGTTCCTCTTGGTGTGAGCGCAATTGGAGTGTCTTTGACAAAATACATAGCAAAAAGCGCAATAGGTAAAAAAATTCAAATTAAATTTTTGAAATAATTTGATTATTTTAATTTTTTACTATATAAATTTTCCAAGTACTAATTTATAATCTATGACCCTTTTACAGATTGGAATCCCAATGTCTCAATGACATGGTGTATGTCTACTACAATCTTCGATTGTGGATGAGACAAATTCAGAAAAATCCTGATATGGATGCCATTTCATTGGACAATATTGATACCACTGCTGCATGGAGGGTCGAGACTGAGAGGCCGGTCATGGAATCGACCCCTGATTGGTTAGATGTGGATCCAGAGGCATTAGTGCTAGAGGAGGAAGCAGATGCACAGTAGGAGGAGCCAGTGGTAGAGGAGGAGGAGCAGAGTCAGGAGGCAGAGCAGGAGGAGGATGTGGAGGAGGAGGTGACACCATCTAGGATGGGCAATAGCAGTGGCAGCGTCAGTGGCAGAGCACAGAGGCCACCTATTTTTTTTGCTTCTAGAGGACGACTGGGTCCATCTGATTCCCGAGGGGCAGGGCCTTCTTCCTCTAGAGGAAAAGGCAAAGCCATTCCCTATTCCCGTAAAAGGGGCAGGGGATCTTCATTTTAGTGACTTACTTTATGACATGGAGATGACTCATGATATACATTATTATATTTTTTGTTGATATTTTGACTCTTGAGACTGAAACTCAAGATTCAGGACTCGATTCACTATTTTGATATGTGATGTAGCACTAGACTTCATATACATATTATATATTAGCTTTCTTTACATGTTTATGTGGAAATGCATTTATTTGATGTTGTGGATACTTTAGATGCTAAAAAAATTGAAAAATTTTGAATAATTTTGTATTTTTTTAATTTTGCCGACTTTTTGCCGATTTTTTCGAAAAAATCCCGACTTTGCCGATTTTTTCAACTTTTTTACCCTTGCCGATTTAATCCTGACTCTGACTTTTTCCACATTGATTTAGACCCTTAACCTATATATGTATCCAAGACCTTGTCCTTGCTTCTTTGATGTCCTTCAATGCTGATCCTTCTTTCTTTCACCGACTAGCACTGTTCTGCACCAACCCTTTATTCGAATATAGCTGAGACTCCAGATACTTGAGATATATATATGCTGTGGCAAGTATTACTTTCCTACTTTCTGTCGCTTTCTCACTGCTCCTTCTCTTTGAAGTATCTTCAAGATTTTGCCCAACTGTTCCAACTTTCCATGTACTGGACATCACCCTTGTCTAGCTGTAGCTACTTCAGGATATTCGCACTGAACTTCACCTTTAATCCGCACTGGACTTCACCACTGCATTTGCTGCACTTCGCACTGCACTTAAATCTGCACTTCAAAACACTTCGAAACAGTCCGCACTACAGCGCCTGCACTTATCCGTACTGCAGCTCCTGCACTTATCTGCGCTGCAGCTCCTGAGATGTCCGAAAATCTTCTGTGATTTCTGCGAGGTTTGCTGGGGTATATATAGTTGTTTGCCCCTATATATAAGCCGACCTGACATGTGAACCGATGTGACTATTTAGGGAGCCGACATGACTGTTATGAGGCCGAATTCTCCAGTTGTTTGAAGGCCAACTTGACACATTATTTAGGCTTGTCTATCAGCGTTGTATGAGGGCTGAATAATAACCATTCTTCCATCATTTATTGGACTAGGTCTTGGAGCATTACATGACTACTAGGTTCTTCATATACATGACATTAAATACATTTATAAACCAAAGATAAACCCTAAATAGACATCAAGAAAAAGTCTATTAACCTAACATAATATCTTGCTCATGAAACCCATGAAGCAAGTCCAACAAATATACATTTTATTATCTTTGACTTCTTCTTTACATAAAATACATAATTACATAGTCAATATGAAGACTGACCTAGTTACACTTTCCAACAGGTTCTTGGTCCATAGAAACATTATGGTTTAATGCATCAACGGTTGTGTTGTTATGTGGGTTTATGAGATGTTTTAAAAACTCCATGATTTAACAACATATACAAGGCTAACAGCTATAGACTATTTTTCCCTCTAGAACCTAGCAACAACAATCTGCTCACCAAACAACTCATTAAGCATTGCTGAAATAATACAACATCATCTTGAGACACTACAATGCTTCAATCTGACTGTTATAGCAGCAGACCCACTTGATCAAATATCTTGACCTCACAAGATTTCATACTCAGTCATTTCAGCACTATACATTATTCAGACAAGCTAATGACCCTCAACAACATAAAGACTCGGCTTCCTGATTTTTATCCTCAGGAATAAGGAGCACTTCAACACACAGAGACTTCAACTATGATAATTCAAACAATAGGACCCTTTACAAGACGAGAGACAAAGATTACAAAAGGAGTAGAGGAACCTGAGTTGTTCCAGCTTGTTTGACCAGCATTAATAATGTGAATCATCCATGTTAGAGTTAATAGTCCTCCCAGGTACATTAGTGAGAAATATATCAGCCTTCAATATTTCAAGATACAACAATACAATTGATACTTCCGGAACATATCCAGGTATATTGGGTGACGAACGTCAACTCTAAAATAGCAGATATATATTCAGTGATTAATTCCCCGTGCACAGCTATTCAATGCACCCAGCTAACCAGACCCACCAGCAAATAAATCAAGCGAACTTGCTCTAGTGACGTGTTTCTTCACTGCTACTTGGATCTGGAACTTGGCTCTTGAACAACTCGAACTATGAAGGAGAAATCTGTCTCTGTAATCAATGTGACAGGTTGCACATAAGCATCGACTTAATTATATGACGCCTGCTGGTACCCAATGCAAGGTGACAATCGTGGTTTGTCTTTTAAGCGATATCATCCATCTCCACAGGTAGACCGTGAGCTTAGTCTTCTATCCGGTAATTGGCTTGACGTGCCCTCTGTTGGTTTCTTGACTCCATGATCTGGCTTATAAAACAACGAACAGACTTCAGTAAATGCTGTGCTTTGCCTTTCATCTCTCCTACAGTAGCCCGAATGAATGTGATCCCTGGATGCGTCTCAATGTGTGGCGGTCCGTCGTTTCTTGAGGTATTGCCTTGACGTGGCAATCAAATGGTGCTAGTTGACTTATGTTCGGAACTTCCGGCCTGAGAATTTTGGGTGGAGATTAGCCGCAAATCTGATTTTAGATGTGTGCTAGCAGAGACGGTTCACACGTCCATCATTCGGAGAAACCCACGACATTGCTTACTGCGGAAAAAAAAACAGAACGACAGTCTTGCCAAAGACACCATCTCACCCTTGAGGAGAAGCCTCGGCACTCCCTCACAAGGTTACGGGCTCGACGACATTATGTTTTCATCAGACGAGTCCCTCCATCGATTGTTGGTGTGGATCTGTTAGGCCTTCATAAATTTAATGTCTGCGATCCAGCTCCAACGATTCCGCTCACAGACTTTGCTTGTCTGCACACAGGATTAACCTGCACAACACGTTTGTTTCTGAATCCTGTGAATGTGTATATGTATCTCCTCCTACATTTCCATGCAATGTAACCCGCCGCAAATTTCTTCTTTGCCTCCAGCAATTACAATCAAGACACAATCGCCTCACGAAAATGTGCATCGCAATATCTACTCTTCATTTTTCGTCATGCAATCTACGATTCAGTTACGTACAAGTGGCCCTTGCAGACTGGAAGCAATTATGTTGAATTCTGCAACGTTCATGTAGACCATAGCCGCCACGACTGGTCCTGGCGAATTTAAATTTGTTGCTGATCGGCACCGCAGCTCCTCAATCCCCAAGCTCGGCCTTCACGCGTCACCCTTCAAGCCTGTGTGGTACAAGTAATCGCGTTCAACTGGGTCGAAAGGATCCCCATACATTCAATCTTCCAATTGATTTTTTAAACCTGGCAGCGTAGGTTATAAAGTTGGAATAAAATAATTATTAATTTAAGATATTAAATTAATAATTATTATTCTAGAATATTTAATTATTTAATGGAGACATTTATAATTAGCATATTGTTGTAACAAGATATGACTCTTCAAATGTGTCGTATCTTAGGCTTTTTGTTAGTTAGTTATTTTGAATAGTATTTAATGTAAGTGGACACTTGTTAATTAATAAGTGATTCATAATTAGAGGTAGTTAGAACATTGAGCTTATAAATCACTCATTGCAAGAGTGTTTTGTCGTTCAGGTGTAAACTCTTGCAAAATTTCAGATGTAATTGTTTTTTCTGATTAATAAGATTACGTGTCTGAGGACATTTCTGCCATTATTGTGGTATCAGAGCGTCAATAATGCTGCAGTGGATGTGAGGAGGAGATTCTAGCTCTACAAGTTCATGGAAAACTCCATTGAATTGATTAGCAAATGATTGGTATGGAATTTGTCAAATTTTTTTTAAAAGGAACAGAAATTTTATTATTGATTTTAGATTTGTAAATTCTAAAATCATTTTTATTATCAAGAAAAAATGCAAAATCTGTGACTTTTCTGCAAAATCTATGGGACTTTATCTTGAAAAATTGGGGTTCAAGATCTTGCCTCTTAGAAGATGTATACTACTGTGAAGACCATTCTAAAGTGCCCAAATGTGAACTCGACCATTACATACGCACTTTGATATGTTGGCTTTCTGTTTTGACCAGCTTGTAGTCTGTGTTTGGCTTACTATTATGGGTTTTTCTTTCTTGAACTGTATTCTCAATTTCGTTTCTTGGTACGGAACTTCCTAAAGGTGCACCTCCAATATAAGCGATAAGAACGTTAGTGAGATTACCAAATCCAGCTGGACTTTTTGGTTTCAATCTTCTAGTAATTAGTGTATTGTCAACTGTAAAGCTCTGATCTTCATCCTGCCGTAAATATATGGATGGTTTGCAAGTTCAGATATATGTTTAATAGATTAGAAGAGTACTCGTATCTATCTATTATATGGACTTCAACATTGTTGCAGCGATTTTATGGAGGATGATGTGCATGTGTTGAAACCGATTTATACATGCACACAGAAATGTGTAAGGTTCTTAAAGGTTTTCCTTAAGAAACTTTTGGTGCCAATACTTTGCAGCGAGTACAGCGAGCCAGTGTCAGCCAATCAAGAATTAGCATGAAAGACAAGTAAAAAAATCCAGCGTTTGACAGTGTTTGCTTTTTTAAAGCTGAATCTGAAAAGTCTTTGCTGGAGAGATAAGGAATATTTTTTTTTTTATTTTGTAAATTTTTAGAAAGATGAGGCATATTTTATTTTGGAGAGATAAAGCATATATTTTTTATGTAATGTTTTATTGGAGTGGAGTAATAAGGTTATTTGTAATTTTTTGGAGTAATAAGGAGATTTTTTTTGTAATTTGTTTCTGGAGAGATAAGTGTGCCTCAAAGTAATTTCACTTTGAGGGGGGGTAACCTTTTTTTTTACCAGATTTTGCAAGAGCATCATTGTAAAAATCAAATTTTGAAAGTTACCTTGTAAATATTTGAGAAATTGACTAGAGCCAAGTGCAAAGCTCAGTGATTTTTCTCTTGTTTCAACGACTATACGAGGGTCAAGGCCAAGCCCCGATAGATCGTGTATCATGTGATGAGTTGCTCAAATTTTTTATTCTTTTGGTGCACTGCTTCAACACTACAATGTCGAAGTTAATTAATCTGTTCTCTGAATCTGATAAGCTAGAAGGAGTGAAATCTTATAAGACATGGAAACATCTCATTGAAAGCAATCTTATTTTTAATGAATTGTGGCATGATATTTGTGATGGCAACATTAAGCCAAATAAACCAACAGATCCAGCTTCACTTGAAAAATGGGAAATAAAAAATGCCAAGGCATTAGCTCTTATCAAAGCTTCAGTAAGTAATGAAATGTACATACACATTGAGAATTCCTCAGATGCATGGGCTGCTCTACATACATTCAAAGATCTCTTTGATACACAACCCGAATCAAAGAAAGTTGATCTTCAACAAAAATTAACTGAAGGTGGAGATGTCCTTGAGTACATTTCACGATTTAAAAACATTAAGCAAGAAATCATCAATGCTGGTTTTCAAGCTGTTGATGAAAGCTTCTTAACTACAATTTTAATTGCTGGATTACCATCATCATATACTCATTTTTTGGAAACTTTGCGAGTCACTGGCAAGTTAGAGAATATCAATTTGATGAAATGAGTGACATGTTAGCACAACATGATAAAAATTTCGGGAAGAAGAAGCAAATTGGGGAAGATGTCTTCTTCACCGAAGCCAGTTCAAGCAACTCCTCAAATGACAGTTCCAGAAACAGAGGAAGAGGTAATTTCAATCCAAATCAAGCAGCCCAAGGTCGTGGTCACAGTCAAAACAGAGGAAACAATTCCAATAGAGGCTCCAATTCAGGCATAAACAATTTTCAAGGCAGAGGCAACAATCAAAACAGAGGATATCATCAAGGCATAGGACAGAGTCCAAGAAGAGGACAAACTCAAAACAGAGGCCAAAGTAGAGGTCGAGGACAGTCTCAAGGCAGAGGACAGTCTCAGGGAAGAGGCATCGATTTGAATCAAATTGTTTGCAGGCGATGTAACAGAGTTGGTCATTATGCAGCAGATTGTAGAACTTCTATTCAGAAAATTTCTAAGTTTCATCCAAACTCAGCACAGTTTGCAAATGATGAAGATGGTCCTGATAGTTCCAAATATGTCTTCACCAACACAGAAGCAACAGCTTTACAGGGTTCAAGCTTTCTTCGAAGTGATTATGAAGATGCATGGATTCTTGATACAGGCGCAACTCAACACATGACATTTCGTGGTAACTTCTTCTGGAGTTTCAAAGAATGTCATCTGAATTCAATCTATCTTGCTGACAAAACCAAACATACTCCTTCAGGCAATGGTGTAGTTAAAGTTTTTTTACCAGGCATCGGAGAACGAATGATTTAAAATGTTTGGTATGTCCCAACATTCAAACAAAATTTGTTATCTCTAGTCACGATTTGACAAGTAGGACATACAGTGATTATGGAAGATGGCTTAGTTAAGATCAACTCAGTGAAATAGAACATGCAAACAGTACTCACAGGTTATGAAGATGGAAAACTGTTAAGAATGAAAGGGGCAATTATTCCAAGACATTCTAACTTTGCAGGCGCAGCAAGTACAGATATTTCACTAATCAGATTATGGCATGTCAGATATGGCCATCTCAACTTTGACAGTCTCTCTCAGTTGCAAACACAGGGAATGGTTAAAGGGCTTCCAACCTTCAGAAGGGAAAATGCAAAGTGTGAATCTTGCATTTTTGGAAAACAACATTGAGAGACTTTTCCCACCAGTTCATGGCGAGAAAACAGGCATTTGCAGTTGGTTCACAGTGATATTTGTGGACCCTTCCCAACTTCACTTGGAAGTTGCAGATATTTCTTACTCTTTGTTGATGATTTTCGCAGGATGACTTGGGTATATTTCTTGAATCAAAAGTTAAAAGCATTTGAAAAGTTCAAAATTTTTCGTAAGCTTATTGAAAATGAAGTAAAGGAGAAGATTGGCACTCTTAGAACTAACAACGGCGGAGAATTCACTTCAAATGAATTCAAAAATTATTGCATGGATAATGGCATAAAACGACATCTTACCAATGTCTACACTCCGCAGCAAAATGTAGTAGAAAGAATGAATCGTACCTTGTTAGGAATGACGCGATCTATGTTAACTTTCAAAAAGTTATGTCCTTCATATTGGGCCGAAACAATTCATACCGCTATCTACTTGAGAAATAGATCTCCCAGAGCTTCTTTAGAAGGAATCACACCTTATGAAGCTTGGTTTGGCTTCAAACCACGGGTTAAGCATCTCAGAGTTTTCGGATCTATCTGTTATGCCTTAGTTCCAAAGGAAAAACGAACTAAGCTTGATGCACGAAGCTTAAAGTGCACAATGATCGGGTATTCTAATGAGAAGAAAGGGTACCGACTTTTGTCAAATGGGAAATTTATCGTAAATAGAGATGTGATTTTTGATGAAAATGAGAGTAAGAGTGTTGAAGAAGTTGACAGTCTTCTTCAAAAGTTAGAAACAAAAACTGATAAAAGAAATGGAAATTTACAAAGTCAACCGAATTCACCAAATTGGTATGAACTTGAGTTTTCTTCATCTAAAGATGAATCATCCAATCCGTCTTCTTCATCAGCGACATCCGGGTCTTCTAGCAGTTCATCCAACTCTCCTAGCAGCAGCAGTTCTTCTAACAATAACTCTCTGCCCCCGGAACCTGCGGTTGATCAACAAACATCAGTTTACGTCAACCCTCTTTTTAATGATGGTGATTTTTCACAAGCTCAAACCACTGAACATCAGTTGTCGAAATGGGCAGTTCAACTTTTGAAAGATGTAAGGCCTAATGAACAAAATAAAACAGGAACAAGGGGATCAAAACAAAATGAAGGCAATTTTGCTTTGATAGCAAATGATTTTACTGAACCTTCTTCTTATCAAAAGGTAGTAAAACATAAAGCATGGCAACGGGCAACTTGTTGATTGTCCTCAGCATGTTAAACCTATTGGATGCAAATGGGTTTATCGAATTAAGGACAAGCAAAATGGTGATATTGACGAGTATAAAGCAAGACTTGTTGCTAAAGGTTTTGCGCAGCAGGAAGGGATAGATTATGAGGAAACGTTTGCTCCTACAGCTAAATGGAACACCATCTGCCTCACACTTGCCTTAGCAGCTCAACAAGAATGGAAAGTTCATCAAATGGATGTAAAAAGTGCTTTTCTCAACGGAGATTTACAGGAAGTGTACATGACACAACCACCAGGTTTTGAAATTGAGGGAAAAGAACATAAAGTCTGCAAACTAATAAAGACTTTATATGGGTTAAAATAAGCTCCCCGAGCTTGGTATGCCAAAACGGATGAATACCTTCGAAAAGTTGGTTTTCATCGCAGTGAATCGGATGATACGTTGTATGTATGCCACCAAGGTAAAAATCTGGTGATTTTGGTTATGTATGTCGATGATTTGATCATTACAGGCAACAACGATGATCACATTGAACAGGTGAAAAAGGAGTTACATGTAGGTTTTAAGATGACAGATTTGGGACTACTTCACTACTATCTTGGAGTTGAAGTATTCCAACGTCCACATCAGATCTTCATTTCTCAGAATAAGTATGCAGCAGAAATTCTTCAGCGTTTTGGAATGCAGGATTGCAAGCCTGTCCTTACCCCTATGGAACAAAACTTGAAACTTTCAAAATTTGAAGGGGGAGAAATGGTGAATAGCACTTATTATCGACAGTTGATTGGTAGCTTGATTTATCTAACAACTACTCGACCAGATCTTTCTTATGTCGTTAGTATTCTTTCCCGCTTTATGTAGGAACCACGAGACAGCCACTGGAATGCAACTAAAAGAGTTCTTCGTTATATCCAAGGAACAAAAGATTTTGGTCTTCTTTACAAAAAGACTAAAAATTTTGTACTTGGTGGATTTTTAGATGCCGACTTTGCTGGCAGTATTGATGACAGGGAATCAGCCTTAGGTTACTTAATGAACATGGGGTCAGCTGCAGTTTCCTGGAGTTGCAAGAAGCAAGCTACAGTGGCCACTTCTTCAGCAGAAGCAGAGTACATTTCAACATGGGAAGCAGCATGTGAGATTGTTTGGTTACGTCGAGTTTTACAAAACTTGGGAATTCCTCCAACAGAAGCTACTTCGTTATTCATTGACAATCAGTCAGCATTAAAGCTTGCCAAGAATCCAGTTTTTCATTCAAAGACAAAGCATAGTATCATCATATCAGATCTCTCATTGCAAAGGACGTCATCAAGCCAGTGTATTGTCCTTCAGAAAATCAGATCTTCGACATTTTCACAAAACCTCTTAGCAGAATAAAATTTACTAAGTTCAGGGGTGAACTTGGTATCTGTTGTAATATATCTTTGGATCATAGGGGGGAATGTTAGATGATCCAAAAATAAAATATTATCATAGGTTATAAAGTTGGCATAAAATAATTATTAATTTAAGATATTAAATTAATAATTATTATTCTAGAATATTTAATTATTTAATGGAGACATTTAGAATTAGCATATTGTTGTAACAAGATATGACTCTCCAAATGTGTCGTATCTTAGGCTTTTTGTTAGATAGTTATTTTGAATAGTATTTAATGTAAGTGGACATTTGTTATTTAATAAGGGATCCATAATTAGAGGTAGTTAGGACATTGAGCTTATAAATAGCTCATTGCAAGAGTGTTTTGTCGTTCGGGTGTAAACTATTGCAAAATTCCAGATGTAATTGTTTTTTCTGATTAATAAGATTACGTGTCTGAGGACACTTCTGCCATTATCGGCTCTCTTCTGCAATATAAATTTTGCCACTAACGCAACCCTCTCTTCAACACTGTTTCACCACCTTCATAAAATAAAAACAGCTTGAGTTGCCCAACTCTAATGGCACGACATAATTTCACAGATTTTTCGTCACAAAATATTTATTAATTCACGGCCCTTTAATGGTTACTCAACTGTGACCAGACTCGCTAGAGTATGGTGCTTAGCTCCTAGTATGCAAAAATTTACTCAACCCCAAATTACACAATTAAATCAACATTCTATTAACAAAATATTGCCATGTAAAATAAAAACAAGTAAGCCCTGCAATCCCATAACAATGAACAGGAAAACTCTCAGCTTTTATTATGATGGGCAACTGGGGTTACGTTCATATATGATTAAAATAGTTGAGATAGGAAGTTGGCCTCCAAATGATCTGCTGCACTATACCGAACTCCAAACTGAACTGAAATGCACTATTGAACACACCTGTGAATTCTGGATTAATTCACCAAGGGAAGGTGAGTGCTAGCCCAACCTCTCTCAATCACCCAAGGGTTTCTGTCGTGGGGCTACCATTGGAATAGAGAACCGAGTTGTAATGACCCAACTCGAGTTATAGGGAACATAGAAATATTAGCATGCATATGATAGCTACATATGCATGTATCACGTGTACTGCACTAGTATATGCACTAATCAATTATGAAAAGTCTCAATGTAGGGTAATGAGTGAATTATTGAAATTTTGAGTAAATACCTAACTCACCAGAATATAATGAATGTATTGTGAGGTAAAAGTTGTCCCTACCACTATCATAATATAACTAATATATTGTTCAAAGGAAAGTAAAAGTATTGACTTATACAAATAAAAGATGATATTTTAATAAAATCCAAGATATTTACTAAATAATGATATTTAATAATAAATCCAAGATATTTTAGGAATCCAAGATAATTATTAAATAATAATATTTTAATATAAATCTAAGATATTTATTGAAAGAGGATATTTTAATACATATCTTGAAAATGGATTTGTCTAAGATATTTATTAAAAGAAGATATTTTAATAAATATCTTGAAAGGGGATTTGTGTATAAAAGGAGAAGAGAGGGAAAATTCTAAGGGGGGAAAACTTGGAAGAGGAATTAGTTAGTGAGGTGGGAAAACTGACCCAGATGACAAGAGCATTGAGTTCTAACAGAATCATAGAGTGATTTTTATTGTTATTGGAGTTTTGGGCACGTGGGCCAGAAGACTTGTCTTTTGGATCTGGGGATCAGAGAGGTAGACCCCAGATAGGTTGGGAGGAAAATGGCGGTTTGGTAACGAGAGCGAGAGCCATGGCGAGCCAAGAACATCTTCAAACACAGTTCCAGGTAAGTATTCAATAGTGAATTGATATATTCTGCTTCAAAAAATTTCACTTTGGATTGTGTAGTATCAATTTGGTTAATGATCGTTAATTGTGAAAATTTAGGGCTTTACATGGGTTCTCGACCTTAGATACAAGAAAATATATCAAATCCAAGATGTTCCTCAATGGCCTCCTCCTCTTCTTTTATAGATCTCATGGACCCCTCTAGAGCTTTCTATTTTATTATTATTTTAATCATGGAGCACTTTTTCCTCTCATTTTCCAATTAAAATATTCCTTTTTAATGCAGGAAAGAGTAAATCGGCTACCATGTCTCCTCAGGTCACTGGTACTCATGTCCAAGCATCCCATCATGTAGGTATTCTCATTCCGGTTCCTACGGGTTATCACACTAAGGTGTTCTATCACATACTCCTCCTGGAATGCCACCTTGAGTGTAATTAATTGAGTTAAGCCCAAAAATAACTCAGTTTTCCGAAAGTTGTCGGAATGCACCGGAACGAAAGGCAAACTATGCGGATGATGGAGTATGTCAAGCAAATGCCACCGGTCCTCATAGAAACTCCTCAAAACTCCTCCAAAAAGCTCTTGGGCCTACTGATGACACCAACTTGTACCTGTGACCTGTCTGCTCCCAACTCTGGAAGTCCATCCTAACCATGTCATAAGGAAAGCCAAAAAAAGGAATATTACAAAATTTGATTTTAATGGTTGACTATTGGGAGAGATCAGTTCCTACTATTTGTTTGGGCCAGTGGAGTCAAACCATGGAATCTATTGAAGAAGGTAAAGCATCGAATTAGGGTGATAACTAAGGTTGTCCACTATTAACCTTCGAAGATCCTCCAATAGGGTGATTACTAGGGTTGTCCACTACTAAACCTAGGTGATCCTTCCACGAATTTTACAAGCTTTTAATACAAAATCAAGGGAAGGTTCTCAAATAGAATTCTTTTTAGGGTTTACAAGATAGGATCTATCAAAGAATAATATAAAGAGAATGCACCCTCACCACTAGATAAGCACATTTGTACAAAGATCACACTTGTGGAAGTTATGCTTTCTGCAAGTTGATCTATGCTTCACCATATCAACTCCCATGGCTCACATATGTGGACTTTCAATAAGATTCTAGAGGGTCCAAAAACCTAACCATAATTGGAAATTAAAGTATACAAAACCCTAACCCTAACTCTAGATGGCTATCAGGTCATGTTAAATACTTAGCTATTAGGAAATTAAAGGGTTTCATTCCTATTGTACTGATTTATTGTTCCATAGTAGAGCAATGCAAACAAGTAGGATATTGCGAGTAGAACAGTGAAAGTAGAAGACCCTGTGGGAGCCATTAAGGCCACAATGTCTACTCAACTCCATAGTGATCTATTTTGTAATGGCCCATACCTAATTGATAAATAGTATAATCGTTAAAATTATATGTGGCTGATCCAATACAATAATAATATAAATTAAATTAAGGAAAAGTAATTAATTTATAAACAAACATAAAGTTATCACAGCTATTTTTAACTTATAAATAAAAACATTTAATTAAACCAAATTAGTTAAGTATTAAACAAACTTAATTCAAAAGTGAGCGTCCATAAAGTCATCTCCTCTACGTAAGTAGATAAAGATTCACCGAAGATATTTAATACACTTAATCGCAAAACTTATCTCAAACATTAATTATACCCTTAAAAGAAGATAAGGTCGCCTTAAATGGTGGCAGACCCTCATAAATGTGATAAAAGATTTTCGGGAGTGTAAGGCGGTGGGGAGATGGTTATAAGGGGGAAGGATGTGAAGGAGTAAGGGGGAGGTTGGAGAAGAAAATTTCTACATTCTGGCTAACAAGGGATTGAAGATTACGCAGAGTTCTAAAGGGAGAGTTTCACCGTTCTGGGATTCTGGGCACGGGGGCAGAAGAGTGATCTTCTGGGTCTAGGATTGCTCCTAGATCGGCTGGGAGGATTGTTGTTTTGGGTAATCTGCTCTGTTCATCAACATCATTGGAAGGAGAACTATCATCACAGCCCTAACAATCATCATCATCATCAGCGTTCCAGGTATATCTTTAAGTACAGCTTTGTTTCCAGTTAAATCGTTCCAGGTATTTCTTTAAGTACAGCTTTGTTTCCAGTTAAATTTACTGCAAATGTTTATTACAATACAGCACTGCCGAATATCTTTTCTCTGTAATTAAATTAAAACTGTGTGTGGAACCTTAAATTTGTGTATGTACGTCTTTTATGGGTATTTTTTTTTGATATCTCCAAGAAGGTAGATTCATGCTCATTAACACAAAAAGAATATCTACATTCCAAATTAAAAATAAGGCCAAAAGCTCAACCCTGCAGTACAGATTGACTTAGAAATATGCCCAGTCCTTCTGGAATTAGACCGTAAAAAAACCAGTCTCTTCCCTCTGCCTGTAAACCAGCATTATTCTCAGTCTTGGTTGGAAGGGACTTTACATATTTTTCTTTGTATTGCATCTTATAGCTAAGGAAAAAAAGAGAAAGGCATAATCCTCACCTTTTGCCTGGGTCTTCCCATATTGGGTTTAATATTAAGTTATAATAAATTAATAATAAGCAAGCATTGCATAATAGAGGGTAACCTCATAGTATTTTCCAGAAAGTTTTAAGATCTGTTTTGATGAACTCTCCGGTGAAATTTCTACAGAAGTTTACAGATCGCTTGTAAAATACTGGACTTGGATGTTAGCATGCCGGCAAATGGAGGATTCTTGGGATGCCAATATTGCAGCTTATCTCATAGCTTCCGAAGATACCATTCCCACAAAGTTTCCAGTGAAAAAGCTCTATTTTGAGGGATTTCCCAAATAATGAATAATGACCCCTCGAAGAATAAAATTCCAGCCAGCCCAGACCCATCTCAGCGAATTGTCTAGACCAATGAGCTAGAAATCATTCTTCCAGTTGCTCATTAATGTAGTTGAATTTGCACAAAACACATCAAGGCATTCTCTAGCCGAGTCCACTAAAAACTGGTTTGCCTGGACTGAAAGAAGGGAATCATCAACAAGATGATTATTCACCATCTCTAATCCTCTAGGAAGAGCAGTTCTCCTCATCCTGACCTGAATCCTAACAGCCTCCAACAAGTACTCCAGAACATCAATACCCAGCATGTACAAGGGGCTAAAGGGAACCCCTATCTAATGGGTCACTATAATAGGAAGTTGTTTGGTAGGGATACATTAACTGAAACAAAGGAAAAAGCTCAAGAGAACAATGCATTAACCATGGAGACAGACTTACTACCATAGTTGAGGCACTGAAGCATCTCTGTAATATATGACTAATCAATCCTTTTATATGCTTTACCAGAATCAATATTGAGAAAAAGGGAATTTTATGGAGGCTCTCTAGCCTATTCCATAGCCTCCCATAGAAAATCACTGTACATTAGATGAATCTCCTTGAACAAAATCAGTGTGCACCTGTCTGAGACTCTGACCACCCTGGAAGTGATTTTTCAAATACGTAAATCTACATCCTTGGTTAAGATTTTATAGGAAATATTCAAGTGATGAGCCTCCATGTCCCATTAACATCCCTAGCAGAGTCTTTGGTATAAGCTTAATCAATCCTTGATTCAAAGACTCCAATAAATGACCATAAGAGGAGGCTTCTCTTCCCATCTGAAACAAACCATCACCTAATGAATCCGAAATACATTTAAAATAATCAAAGGAAGGTCATCTAGGACACAAGAATTGCCATTCTTCATAGACTTCAACGTTGAAAAGAGTTCATCATTAGAAATCTCAGTATTCAAGCTTTCCCAATCCATTGCAGAAACCTTGGAGGAAGATTCACTTTCTGTATATTTTATTCCCATAGTAATTTTGATAAATTCTTCATACCGAATATATACTTAGTTTCCAAGTCAATCTAAGGAAGAGAATTACAATTTGAAGTTGAAAGGTAGTTCCTCCATAGCAACTGGTGGGGCCATGCTCTTGTAAATAAGTTGGCATTTGTAGACTTTTTAAGATCTCGAAAAATTCTCATGAAGAGGTTGTTAGGTAAACTGAATGCAAATTCAAGTAGAAATGTTGTTATGTCACGTGTTCTTAATACATATTTACAGATCAAACCAAAAATTAATATGAAGTCCATCCATTGAATGAGAAACTGACGAGTTCATCTAAATTTAGAGGCCAGACAGAAACCAATTTATCTTGTCAATCAAATTAAAATTACCTTGTGATGATTCTGATATAAGAGGCTACAGCAGGCAATTTTCTTTTCTATCTATTTCAATTCCACAGAGACAGATATGATCTACTGACCTGTGGGAATGAAATTACTACTGATACACCTGTTGAATCTGGAAGTGCAGTATTTCTGCAGACATAACCTTCATTCAGTGATCTAGATCATGATTGGAAACAACTCAAATGTAGAACATGTATAAGATGTAATATTTACTCCTCTTTTTGTATATTCCTGTCTTGTTGAGACTAGATTCCCAAACAACATACCCAATAATAGAAGGCTTATTTTCATCTTTGCTCAGACAAATGCCCTGTGAAATGCTAGAGATCCTCTGGTCTGTGGGTTGAAGATACCACCTGAAATAAAACAATCAGTAATAACAGTATAAAACAAGTCCAGTAATTTGATCTCAACTGGTGAAATTAAAATACAAAATAGGAAAATGTTAGATAAACAAAAAAATATACTCTGCATTTAGAGCACGTTCTAGTGCATCATCATCTTCAAACCATCTTCCAAGCTGGTCGCTTGCCTGCCAGTCAAACTCGGTAAGGTATGTTAATTTTTTTGCACTATCCACTCTCATGAAGGGACAATAATTAGTTTGTTCTATCTAAATTTAACTTATCACCTAATGTATGAATCACAGTGCTATGTGAAACAAAAAGAGGTGCAAAAATTTAAGTAGGATGTTATAAATAAATTACAACAATAGTTTGGGACATACTTTCTCACTAAGCCTGCAACTCGGAACTCGTCCTTCAAGCTTTGAACTGCATCGTAAATATGTGATTCATTAAGGTGACTGTAATGCAAGAAAATAAAAACAACTCAAATTCACAAACAAACAGAACACAACAATCCCCTGCAGTAGGTTCGAGTTTGGGGTCAATGCTTAAACATGTAAAATATTTGAACAATTTGAGAATGAATCTAGGGTTGCCTATAAAAGAATCTTTATACAAGGTGCCGAGTAGAATTCAATGTCCAGTAATTTTTTTTTCTTTGCATGGCAACTGATTGTAGACATCCTTTAAAGCTGCCAGGTACAATATCACAATATCACTAATGCCAAGTACCATGTTTGATTCGTTCCTATATTTTCTCAATCTCTAAAGTACCTATAAGATACTAACCATATTTATGGTTTGAACTTTGAATATCACATAACAGATATTGGTACATATGCAAAATTCCTAATCGACGGCATTAACGTTGCATTAAACATAGAGAGACTGATCAGCAGAAGATTCTATACAATTCATTCTTTAATGGATAAAACAAGTTAGTCCTTTTTGATAGAGATCCCTAGATTGAGTACCAAGAACATATTTATCAAATTTTTGTTGTGGTAGATATTGCTTAATACATGCCTTTGGCAGCCAGCGATATTATATTTGATATGCAATTTTTTATTTAATGATAATAAGAAATATCAAAATCTTTGCATATGATTTCCATTTTAAGAAGTGCACAAGTTCTTTGTAGTCAAAAGGATTTCAATTTCATTCATTCCATTTGAAAAATTTTAAAGGCCTTAGTCAATGTTCACCATAATTCCTTAGGTTTTCCCAGGTTAGGACTATTTCTCCAGGGAGAATCCAAGAGATAACAGGGTTGTTAAATTTTTGAACCCAGTAACCTGGCATCTTAATTCTTGGCAGGTTTATCACAGATCTATTGAATAAAGGCACAATTGTGATCTTCACAAACTTAAACAGTGGAAGCAAACTAAACAACCAATCTCAATCATATAAGATACACAAATTTTCTGCCCAATCAAACAGTTCTTCATTAGTAACTCAAAACCTTCTCGGGCTCCCTTACTGCGAAAATGGCCCTCTGAGGAAATGCCATATGCAGCAGCAAACCTAAATCTGATTTGGCTGATCAAGCCCTATATCTATCCTTCGATCTATATTGGCTTATCTAGAGCTCCCTTGCTGCTCCTTGCACCTTCCTCAGACTTATCACACTTGAATGGAAGTCCCTCTCCACCCAACCACTGAGATCTCACTCTCATAGTGTCTTGTGCTCAAGATGTCTCGTGTGTCTTCTCCCTTGGCCTATAGTCTTTATTTTATAATCTTGAGTTATGACTGAATCCACAACCCTAATCTCCAAAATGATTGATGATTGAGAATAAATCTCAACACCATTTAAGATCAACAATTGAGATTCATCTAATTAATTAATGCAAAAACCTTTGCATTTCATTAGATTAACTCACTTTTGTCTTATAAATGAAATTACTTGAATCACTAAAGTAATTGCTAAGGTTAAGGGTCTATTTGGTGGCTTTTGCACACCTAGACACTTAGGCTTGTGCAGAAGTACCTGCCCGAGCTAAAAACATCAATACTCCCTCTTAGCGAGGGAGGTACTTCCTGAAGAGCCACCTGGAACTGGTTTTTCCTTTGGTCTTGGTACAATGTCCTTTGGAGGCCCGCTCTTCTCGATTGTGCTCTTAGGAGCCTCCTCCACATGCTTGTCAACATCCCTCTTCATCATGCCTTTTCTCCAAAACTTTTGGTCTGCCACCATATCTAGATTTAAAGCCCCTATGCTAAGTCCTTCTAGCACTACTGCTGATTTATAGACCTTCTAGGATCTCCTCGCGGATCTATGTCTTGGTCCTTTGAAACACCCATGAAAATGTGGTTCTAAAACCTCAATAGGTACGATCCCCCTCTCCCTCTAATAGTCGACCTCTGCCAATCCTTCTCGAAAATCTAGTAATGTCCTTTATACCTTGCCTTGACACCACACTATTACAACACTTGTTCTATTCATAACTTTATGTGCACCTATGCACAAACGCTATCCACCTGCCACTCTATGTTGTCGTCACAATGCTGCTCCAAACCACCTACACTTGGCTACTACAACCCTGTGTCACTTGTTCTGGTGACTTTGGTAATTATGGTTGGTGGTTGTGCTATTGTACGACCTGTACATACTTGCACCTGCATCCCACTTTGCAACTGTTCTAGGTTTTCCCTGGGCTCCTATAGCTACTCGCGACCTTCTATTCCACTGCTTGCTATGCCCTTTGCTAACTTGACTTGCCTTGCACACTGACATCAACACTCACTTGACACCCTGCAATTGTTGGCCTGACCCCAGTCCACGTTGGTCCCGTGCATTGTCGCTGTCGGTGACTCAACCTTTTCCCCCGCGCAACCCGACTAGGTGCTTGACCAACCTTGCTGTGCTCGCTTCCAACTCCTTGCACCAACGATTATCTTGATGTAGCTGTGGCGACGGTGACTCGCCTGGTTATCCCTGTGACACTATTGGTGGCTTCGACCCTACCTCTTCACTCAACCTTTAGGAAGACTCCTGCAGCGACCTTTCTTGGCTCCCACACCTTTGCAATGACTTGTGCAGTCACCTTGTGTTCAACGACCCATCACGTTGACCTCGCCCTAATGGCGACTCTAATTTTCGGTTGCTACTCCTACAATAGTGTCGGCTCTCTCTGCCCCGACGTATGTTCTAGTGGTTGCAACCCTTTGTGCAATGCAAACGCCTTTCTTGTGGCAGCAGAATGCAGACCCCACTTGAACATCGCTACTTCCTTTTGGTTGTTTCAATTGTGTCCCCCGCGTAATCTTCAGATGGTGGCTTTCCTTGGAAAATGCTAGACATTTCTTTTTGGTAAAGTTGCCAACTAGGGCCAAATTCCACCTTGGGACGACTCATTTGATGAAGATGATGATTGCATTAAATTCCTCTTTTCAAGATAACCAAAATTGATCTACAAATCATCTCATTTGGACAAGCATATTGGACAACCTCTTTCTCTCACATGTGTGGCAAGGAGGACGAAATTTTCTGGGACAAAATTGCAAGCTGAATTTCAGACTTCAAGGATAGGTTTGACCAGCATTGATGGAGGTGTTCTTGACCAAGTTTGACTTTGATTTTTGGGTGAAAATTTTGATTTTTGCAGGCCGTACTGCTGGGCACAAAAACCGAGAATTTCTAAGCTAGTTGACCTGTGTTGACTTCAGGGTTGACTATTGTTTGACCGCAGAAAATTACAACAAATTTATCTCCTTTGACCAAGTTTGATCGAGCCGTTTTGGGCTGAAATTAACCTCCTGATCAAGTCAATTTTGACCAAGGAAGACTGAGTTGCTTCAAGGAAGAATTGCTACTGTTTTGACAGCATTGACTTTCTCATTAGGGCTGAAGTTTGACTGCAAAATTTGACAAGGCTGATTTGATTGTGTATTGGGTAAGTCAATTTGATTTTTGTACTCTCTCTCTCTCTCTCTACTGAACTATTGAATAATAATAAGAAGAATTGATCAAAGGATTTTCCCCACATTGGGGTTTTTCCCTGGCATCTGCCAATCCGGTGTTCTCCTATCTTCAATTGTCTTCTGCATTTTGTTTTATGTTCTATTTGCATTTACTGTCAATGTGATTGCTACTGGAAATAATTGGAAATTGTCATTTGGTTGCTAAAGGAACATTGAAGTAAATTGTGCTAAGCATAGAACATACCATTGTTAACTAAAATTAACATGGTATTATAGCACAGTTGAAGACAAAGCCCAAGCAAGAGAGAGAAAAGCAATCACTAAGATCTGTTGGAAAAGGACAAAAGCCTCAATCGCTTCTACATCTTACTTCAAATCTGGGAATAAGCTCAATGATAAATCTGACTATCATGCATGGAAGATGTCTTTGGACTTGACTTTAAAAGAAAATGATGTCATGGATTATGTGCAGGGAAATGTGGTGGACGGTAGGCCTAGAGGAGCTGACGCAAAGCCAGAAGGGGCGACGTTGTGATTTTAGTGGGGTAGATCGGGCTCGTATTCAGCAAATCGAAAAAGGGTGACACAACCACTACGAAGGGTGACGCAGTGACTGTGTAGGAACCTGTGGGGTTCGTCATTCTGAAGCTGGATCAACCATAATATCTGTCTTCAGATAGAGGTACTTGTGCCGGGATTTTTCTCTGTTGGGTGAGCCACATTGGTACCCTAGTTTGTATTCAAAAATCTGCATAATAATAAAACCCTCAAGAGTTGTTGCATCGATTTTCCCACACTGGGTTTTTCTCGGGGACATTTGTCCGAAAAATATTGTGTGTCCTTTGTTTGAATGTGCTTAATTCTTCAGTACTTGATTTGTATAATTGTATAGGCAACAGTGTATTTACTTCAATGTTTTTCATGTATTATTTAGAAAAATAACTTGTTAAGTTAAATGAACAAGTAGGAGAAGTAAATCAGATTACTATTGTAGGATTTATGTTGAGTAAATTCAGAAATTTTCACATTCAGGGGTTGCGCAGTGGTTTCAAGGGACAGTCCAGAAATTGCTGGAGATAGGGGTTTCTATGCCTGCAGGGCTGAAACTCGATTTCTAAGAGGCAGATCAGCGCAAAGAAAGGGTGACACAGTCTTCAGCTAGACCCACGCAGGCCTACACATCTACTGCGCAGAAGAAGCTGGGGATTCACTAATTTCTGTTCCGGATCAGCCAGGACTTGCAGTGTGAGGTAAAACTCACGATTTATTTCTGTTTGCCGAGGTTTTTCTCTGTTGGGTGAGCTGGATTACCGGATTTTGGCCCCCTAGATGTACTAAAAATACTGCTGCTTAATAATATAAACCCTCAAATCTGCTGCATCAGTTTTCCTGGATTGGTTTTTTCTGGGGACAATTGTCCAAAAATAAGTGTATCCTTTGTCTGAATGCTTTACTTATTTATTCAGTACTTGATCTGTATAATTGTGTAGGCTGCAATGTATTTTAATTAGTATTTTTACTGAATATTCAAAAAAATAACTTGTAATTTAATAAGACAAGTAGGCAATGCAAATCCGATTTTACTACAGTAGCATTTCTGGTTTAGATTCAGAAATTTTCACATCATGAAGGTGTTTGTCAGGGTTGTGCAGCTAGAAAACATACAAGGGGACCATTCCCCTCAAGTGAGAGTCAAACTATCGACATTCTTCAATTGGTTCATTCTAATCTATCTGGTTGTTGCCCTTAACATCATTGGGAGGATACTTGTACTATGCAATTTTTGTGGATCACTTCTCTCGCAAAACATGGATCTATTTCTTGAAGAATAAGGACAAAGTGTTCAAATGGTATTGCTCTTTCAAGGCCTTGGTTGAAAATCAAACAAGAAAGAAGATCAAAATATTGAGGACCTGTTACCACTCAAACCAACAAGGGACCTAAAGGGGTTCCTAAGAGGGCAACTGCTAGACTAAGGGCAACGGTGAAGGCTTAGCCCACTGTCACCACGACTAAGACTCCCTGCTCTTCATGGATTTTCACCAATTGGAGTCGTCCTGATGTTTTTGGGAAGCCACTTATAAATGATATGTCAATGAACAAGTATGAAGTGATCCCAATAACCCTATCCCAAGGAGGAGGTTAAGAAATGCTGCTTGCTTTCTCTTTAAGCAAGGGACTTGCCTTCCAAGGGAGAGGAGGTATGGATAAGGGAGAGGGGTACAACTTCAAGGGGTACTTCCTGATCCCTAAAATCCTATATGAACTTGAATTTCCGAAATTGTAATATTCTCAAATTTTCACATGATATTTGGAATATTAGAGTTCTTAATAAACTTAATTAATTAAGTAAATAAAAGGGTGGAGGGACCCACAAAACCTCAAAGATGAATAAAATCCACTTTTAATATGTGTATGTGGATATTATAGATCTAGATCTAAAATCATGGAGTAGTGGAGCAACTCCATTAATGGAGATCATGTCTCATTTATGAGATAAATTATGGAGGATGAAACAGTCAAATAAGATCATGGATCTTAAATGTAAAATCATGAGGATCTTTGATAAGGTCAACTGAGATCATAGTGCATTCAAAGAAGATCATAGAGCACTTATGATAAGTTAGTGGAGGAAGTGATGCATTTAATGCACACATGATGGAGAGGGTGATCACCCCATATGAACATGATGGAGGACATGGAAAAACAACGCAGTCAACCATGGAGACTTATGTCCACATGTACAGCGCAGTTCTGGAGTGGGCCTAGGCTATGGAAGGCTCATATCTATATAATGAAGGTGAAGGCACAATAGAAGGCATGATTTGGTTTATTCATTTCTTGATATGTTTAGATCTAGATTTGTCTTAGGATAATTCTATGCATTCTTGAGTTGTTTAGCTAAGTTTGCAGTGCTGTTTAGCACAGGGTGTTCCCGAGCGGGAATACCACCTCTTCCCTTGAGTGACCTCTAAGGAAGAGTGTTGTACTACATTCCTTATCAGGCATTGGTGCCATCTTCAGGAGGTTGTTTCTAGCATTCAGCTAGGAAACCAGTGGAGGATTCATCCTACCACTTTGTTCTTCACATTCACTCTTCCAGGAGCAGCAGATCTATATCCGGTATTCAGACCATTGGGTTTTACCTCCATGCAGCAGCAGTCCCTTCAAGGATTGTGCAGTCCAGTCCTGTAGATCTATTGGAGGAAGGAAGTTTCCATTATTTCAGCTGGAAATCCTGTGAGGGATCATCTCCTCACATTGGATCTATTGTTTCCATCATTCAGGAGCTGATTTGGCATATCTAGTAGCAGGCTATTGAGCCTCCCTCTCTGATAGCGCAGTTTTCTAAAGCTATTGTTCATCCAACAACTATTTTCAGTGGAGGAGATTGGAGGGGCTAGATCTTGAGCTTTAGCCTAAGGATCTAGAGAAGGGATCAACCCTTCTTGCATGGATCTGATTCTGCATCATTGCAGCCATCATATCATCAGATTATGAAGCAGATCTGCAAACCCAACAGCTTATATGTGCAAGCCCTAAGAGGGAGGTTTTCTTAGATTGACAAATCTGAGAAACCCTTTCTAGGTTATCTTGGGTATCCATCATAGAGCCCGGATCTCTGTTTTCAACATCATCGGAGTTCCCATATTGCCTAGATCTGACTTTCTATCTTTCTGGCAGTTGCAGTCTTAACAGTTGCAGCAGGGACAACGCAGTTTACCTTCCAGCAGTTCAACAGTTACGCAGTCCCTCTTGTGGGATCATTGCAGGGTCATTCTAAGCCATCCCTTTGGCTTGAGTGTCTCATATTTTAAGCACTATTGTACTCTCTTTTTCACCTCCCATATAATAAAATGGCTTAGCTATTTCTGTGCATTCTAATGTGTATATAGATTTATTGTTTACTTTGCTGCATTTCTTATATTGTGTTTCAGTATTACTGCATTCTCCCTTTTGGGATATTACAACGGTATCAGAGCATGAACTTTGGCTCAGCTTGTGGACACTTCATCTTTTGCACCAAAAGAAGAAGAAGATAGATGAGATCTATCATGAAGGAGGATTGTAGTTTTGCCACTCCTCTCTTTAGATCCATGCAAGATCTCTCCAAAGAGGTCAATCAAATGAAGAGAGAAAGGCAAAAGGAGGATCCAAGAAGAATATTTGATGAGGAAGGTCCAAGCACTTCCTATCAGAAAAAAAGAAAACCGGAGATTCGTAGATCTTCTCATAGATCTACTATGCCCACTTTCTTTGAAGAAGGTGAATGGTATAGCAATGAAGAAAGAAGAGAACCTGAGAGTCATGAGACTCTGAGTCTGTATCTTGAAGAGTACAAAGCACAGTCTAGAGCATTCAAAGTGAGTCTAACTCTCCAAGAATTCTTTGAACTCAAAGAAGAAAGAAGATCCTATAGCAGCAATAGAAGAAAGAGGCACAATAGATTTCATTTGCCTACATTTGATGGATCTTCCTCAAGCACTGTTAAGGCTCAGAGGAAAGAGTTAGATACATTTTTCATGCTACATCCTGTGGCTGAAAAAGAGGCTGTCCAGATTGCAACACTTCATCTTTTAGGTGAAGCCAATGATTGGTGGTTTGATCACATGGAGCATGTAAAGGTGACTAAATACTCAAATTTATTTCACAAGTTGAGGAAGAAGTTTGATGCGAAAAAAACAGAGATGTGCCACAAAGAGACATTTCCTAAGGAAACAAAGGAGGATGTCATTCTTGTCACTCTGGACAAGGGGTCACTACATTCACCACCAGCTGCAGAAGTACTTGCATTCGGAGAAGAGACACTTGCAACCTTGCGAGATAGTCTTGAGCTCTTGACACAGAGTCCCATGCATGATTCAGGAGATGCATGAGGAAGAGGAGGAAGATTCTAGCGTTGGTACACTTGGAGAAGAGCAACCATCACTCTTACCAGCAGTTGGAGACACCATTGTCTTGGTTGGAAGAACTCTTGTGTTCTTGCAAGAGGTTCCCACACATCAGTTGATCCAAGGTATGCATACATATTCATCACATATTGTTTCAGTAGATCTTATTGAAACTTATGAGAAACTGCCATCAGGGCCAATGCATAACCAAGGGTTAGAACAAAATGCTAATTTGAAGCAACAACATATCACAGTGCAGAGGACCCTTAATCTAATCAAGGAGGAGATGAAGAGCTATCCCAGTTCATCATTGTTGAGTTACATTCAACCCTTTGAGTTGAAGTATAGAGTTTCAGAAGATGGGAGAAGCATGATCCTATGTACAATGGCTGGCTATGAGTTCACCACTGTGTCTTGCCATGAGGCAGCATATGTACCACCATGCAGATCTAGAGCGTTGTCACTTAGTGATAATGAAGGGGCCCCATTATTCTTGGAGCATTTTGAAGGTAGCTTCACTCATGAAGCAATGGAGGTTAAGATGATAAATGGTAGACATCTTGAGATGAGAAATCTTTTCTCCTATCTAGATGACACTTTCACCATGAGCATCTCACAACTCAAAGAGAAACTTCTACCTGCAGCAGATCCAGAACCTCACTGGTTTTGGAGGGCCATTGATGAGAAGAAGGTCTCATTAAGAGATCTCATTGGAGGTGCACTTCAACATTTCATGGAGTGCAAAGTTTTTCATCAGTTTGGGAAAGATGGTATTCTACAAAGGGAGGATACCATGTTTATGCAAAACATCATTCATCATCCACATGGGGATGAGTGGGTGAGGATGATAAGCAAGGGGTTGCATGACCACTTGCAGATATATGACATAGGCAAGCAAGAAGCTTGGTTACATTGGTTGCTCTTGGGTGAGTTTGGTTACTACCCAAAGGCTCCTATTTCTTTGATCCATGCCCTGAAAAGCACTCATGTAATGAAGAAGGAGGCATGGTTACGCTGGCTGCTCTTGGGTGAGTATGGTTACCACCTAATGGCTCATATTTCCTTGACTCATGCCTTGTGTATCAATGACAGAATGAAGCAGAAGAAGGCATGTTCATTTTGGTTGAGAGAGTTTGGCCATCACATGACATCTCCCATGTTTATGTGTTTTGTATTGTCTGTAATGTGGCATAATACTCTCATGAAATGTGATGATGGATTTTGTTTGTATTGGGATGATATGACATTCCATATGTCATTCAATATGTTGTTGTTGCTCCATGATTCACAGGATGATGTGAAGAGGCAACAAGAGATCTTGTTTCTTTGGCTTTTATTGGGGGACTTTGGTCCTACATACTCCCCCACTTTTCATGATAGTGTTGGAGGATGGCAACAAGAAGCATTCCTCCGATGGCTCTTACTTGGAGAGTATGTACTATGGACACCATACTTGGTATTTGGATGGTGTGGTGTGGCAGCAGGGAGCATTGTTGCATTGGCTACTATTGGGAGAATATGGTTGGACATCTTTGTCTACCCATATATCTCTACTTCTTCTTTTGTACAATGTTGGGATGATGCTTAGATCCAACAAGGCCAACAGGGCTAAGGATGGAGGCATGAAAACCCTCTCTTTACTTCATGTAGCATGGGATGGAGGTATACTTTGTGAGTTGGAGCTTTCCTCTTGTGGAAAGAACCAACTATCTTTATGTATCTCATGTAATGTGGAGGATGTTGGACAGCTTATGGTTGTCACTTGGAGCTTCTTGATTGATGAAGGGCATCTAGCTACATAGTTAGAGATCACTCTAGACATTCTAGAGAGGCAACTTTGGCGCTGAGCATACATAACTCATTACAAGAAATGGGGAGACCTTCCTTGTGTGGATGCCATTTGGAGGAGCACAGATTGCTCTAGAATCTACCTTTGCAGTTGCTTGAGGACAAGCAACATTTTGTCGGGGAAGACTGTAGTATTCCCAAATTTTCACATGATATTTGGAATATTAGAGTTTTTAATAAACTTAATTAATTAAGTAAATAAAAAGGTGGAGGGACGCACAAAACCTCAAAGATGAATAAAATCCACTTTTAATGTGTATGTTGATATTCTAGATCTAGATCTAAAATCATGGAGTAGTGGAGCAGCTCCATTAATGGAGATCATGTCTCATTTATGAGATAGATTATGGAGGATGAAACAGTCAAATAAGATCATGGATCTTAAATGTAAAATCATGAGGATCTTTGATAAGGTCAACTGAGATCATAGTGCATTCAAAGAAGATCATAGAGCACTTATGATAAGTTAGTGGAGGAAGTGATGCATTTAATGCACACATGATGGAGAGGGTGATCACCCCATATGAACATGATGGAGGACATGGAAAAACAACGCAATCAACCATGGAGACTTATGTCCACATGTACAGCGCAGTTTTGGAGTGGGCCTAGGCTATGGAAAGCTCATATCTATATAATGAAGGTGAAGGCACAATAGAAGGCATGATATGGATTATTCATTTCTTGATCTGTTTAGATCTAGATTTGTCTTAGGACAATTATATGCATTCTTGAGTTGTTTAACTAAGTTTGCAGTGTTGTTTATCATAGGGTGTTCCCCAGCGAGAATCCCACCTCTTCCCTTCAGTGATCTCTAAGGAAGAGGGTTGTACTACATTCCTTATCAAGCATTGGTGCCATCTTCAGGAGGTTGTTTTTAGCATTTAGCTAGGAAACCAGTGGAGGATTCATTCTACCACTTTGCTCTTCACATTCAATCTTCTAGGAGCAACAGATATATATCCGGCATTTAGGCTATTGGGTTTTACCTCCATTCAGCAGCAGTCCCTTCAAGGATTGCACAGTCCAGTCCTATAGATCTATTGGAGGAAGGAAGTTTCCATTATTTCAGTTGGAAATCCTGTGAGGGATCATCTCCTCACATTGGATCTATTGTTTCCATCATTCAGGAGCTAATTTGACATATCTAGCAGCAGGCTATCGAGCCTCCCTCTCTGACAGCACAATTTTCTGAAGTTGTTGTTCATCCAGCAACTATTTTCAGTGGAGGAGATTGGAGGGCCTAGATCTCGAGCTTTTAGCCCAAGGATCTAGAGAAGGGATCAACCCTTCTTGCATAGTTTTGATTGTGCATCATTGGAACCATTGTATCATCAGATTATGCAGCAAATCTGCAAACCCAGCAGCTTATATGTGCAAGCCCTAAGAGGGAGGTTTTCTTAGATTGATAGATCTGAGAAACCCTTTCTGGGTTATCTAGGGTATCCATCATAGAGCCTGGATCTCTGTTTTCAGCATTGTTGGAGCTCCCATACTGCCTAGATCTGAATTTCTATCTTTCTGGCAGTTGCAGTCCCAACAATTGCAGTAGGGACAATGCAGTTTACCTTCCAGCAGTTCAGCAATTACGCAGTCCCTCTTGTGGGATCATTGCAGGGTCATTCTAAGCCATCCCTTTGGCTTGAGTGTCTCATATTTTGAGCACTGTTGTACTTGTTTTTTCACCTCCCATATAATAAAATGGCTTAGCTATTTCTGTGCATTTTGATGTGTATATAGATTTATTGTTTACTTTGCTGCAGTTCTTATATTTTGTTTCAGTATTACTTCATTCTCCCTTTTTGGATATTACAAAAATAGCCCTTGATAATTAGTCTTTGATAAGAAACGAGACCAAGTGGACCCAGCCCAGGTTTGGCGATGGATTATAGAAACCAATGATGTTCCTATCCTGGACAAGGTGACGGGAAAGGATCAGACAAGAAATTTTGCTTCAAAAGGTCAAATTGATCCTACTAGGGTCTAGCCTTGGGGATCCCTAGGCAAAACTTCGTCCTGGAGCTAAGGCTTTGGGATTCCCGGAGATTCCACCGTTGGAATTGCCTCAATTTCATAGGAGAGGGAAGGAACCCACCAGCGTAGTAGCCTCCAAAAGATCAAATTTTTCTTGTGAGTGGATTTTGGGGAAATTAATGCCCTAGGTGAGCTATCAGGGCTAGACCTCGGGAAAAGGGGAAAAAAGGTGAAAAAGAGGAAAATGACCACCCGTTTGAGGGACCAGTGCCTATTTCCTTTGGGGATACGGAGTCAAGGATGATTATGATTGAGAATTCGGTTTCTTTATCAAGGAGGCTCGGAAAGTCAACTTCGTCCAATATTAAGGGAAAAAGAAGAAAAGTGACCTTCAAGCATTTATACTATATGCAAATAGTGCAAGCTTATCAAGATAAAACAATCTCTAGAACATGTCATTCATCTAACAATGGCCCATACATTAAACGAGCTAAATAGACACTCAATTCCACATTCCAATGATGCAACAACTAGCCCTAATTATAGTGAAGTTCAACAATATGCAGCAACAAGAATATATCATTAAGATTCACTTACAGTGTTAGAGAGTATATCCAACCAACATCACATTTGCAAAAACGAATCTCCAAGATAAAAATGGCCCAAATCCATACATAAAAATTCATCAATTTATACAAAATAATCCTCCAAGAAGAAATGCGAAGTTCTCTAAAGATAGAGAGATCGCAAGTGAAGTGATGATACAAATGAATGTAGCTAACTCTTAGGAGTTGAAATTAGCCTATGGGCCTACATTAGCCCGTAATGATAAAATAATGTACAAATAAAACCCCTATTGGTGACAAGCTCACCAAACTAGCTCATAAATGGAAAAATAAGCCTCACAGGGGGCCAAATAATAATCTGTACATGTCGTGGGGCCCTCCAAAGGCCTAATAATATCCTGAATTTCCATAATGAGGAATAAAGTCCTCGGAATAAGATGGACAAGGGGGTGGCCCCTTGTTCTCCAAGTAGTATAGACCTGTGGTGCTCCTAGTGGGTGTGGGGGCACACAAATGACCCCATAGTTTTCCATATGAATAAGAGATGCCTATAAATCCTCTGCAAGGGCTCAAGTGATGGAATGAACGCTGCCATGACATCGTACAAGTCCTGGGACACCTACCAAGAGTGTGGGGCTCCTATGGGTCTTGCTAGGCATAGTGTACCAAACACATCACCATCATCCCAAAAGTGGATCACTAGTAGTCTCTAAACATCGATGGAGATCCATAGAGTGTTGTTTGCTGCTGTGGGGGCCCATGGCTCTCTATGCACACCCTATGTGTGCCAATGTAGCTCTCTGGGGGGTAGGATCCCTTATAGGGAGACCAAACCCAAATGGAAACCACCTGCAATCCTGTATAAGATCCAATGCGTCCCCTAGGATTCCAATCATTAGAATAATTGTGTAAAAGAGCTTAAAAATCATGGATAACAAAGTTGACACTTCACAATGGCATGCCCTTCCATAGTGGGCTTTGACATGTGCAAGTGTCTCCATACTCCAAAGGGGGTTATCCATGTACCTTATTAAGTGGTTTCAACCCTTAAAAGGGATAGTAGGTACAAGGTACATCCTTTGAATGGGGGTGGTAAATGATAAATAAGTGAAACAAAGTAGGGAATGAGAGGGGCAATCTTGGGCCACATATCAGGGAATAGGGGCAGCTAGATAAGGGGAAGCCCACATCAAGGTATATAATGTGTAGGAGGGAGCAATCGTGGTACATGAAGTATCCCGACCTTGATTTTTCCACCCTTCTTCATATGCCTTTTGCCTTTAATGAATTTTCTTTAATTAACTGCTCGGGGCTCAAGGATAAGAGCATGATGTGTCAGATATAGCAATGATTACCCCTTTTAAGGTAGGGTGGTTCATTTCCCTCCAGGGGATTGGGACAATCATGGGTTCCTATATGATAAAGGAGGCTCATCTAGGGCCTATGGAACCAGGTTGATGGCCATGGGTAAGGGGCAGAGCTCATGCATTGGATTTTGCCAACGTGCTAACTATTTTTGTCCCAACCATCTTTTGCATTTTGTGGTATAATTTCATGTTAAATGTGGCCAATTATGTTTTTTCTTTTTCTTTTAACTGCTTCAACCTCTAGGGCATCATTCCAGGCCTGACCCAAGGTGGGGGCAAGGGGATAGGGAGGATGACCCATGGGGGATATGTGGACCCAGGTGGGAGAAATGATGAATGGGAGTATAATGAGTGGAAGGGAAGCAATATATGCGGATAAAGGAGCAAGACCACACACCCAAATTCCGGGTTTCCCAAGTTGTACAGCCCTAGAACCAAATGGTCAATAAAGGAGATCCCACGATACTAAGATGCAAGGGTAACACCTAAAAGAGATCAAGGGGACAAGAGCACAGACTAAGCCCACTCTTTCCGCCAAATCCCCCCATCAATCCGTGCTCAGGAGTATCCATGATAAGTAAACCCAATAATCAATTACCAAATGACAAGACACACCTTTAGATTCGGGAGGCTCACCTTCAAGCATGCAATCAATACAAATGGGTGAGGGACCACATGGCTGGCTCAGGTGGTAGAGAAATGACACAACGAGCTAGTAGGACGCTGCAAGGGGCTGCTGGCTACCAGCTGAGGTCCATCATGGAGAAAAATTTTTGCTAGGGATATCACCCACTAAGTGGTGGGTAACATCTGGCTCCAATTGGGATGTGATCTCTTAAAGAAGTGGGCAAGGCTACTCGAACAGGAGGTCATGAGAACTCCAACAATCTCTTGGTCACTGTAGACCTATTATTTGCACATGTCAAAGATCAAAGCCACGGGACAACATGTTTTTCACGGTGTCCAACGATCACCCATGCGTAATGTTAGCCCATAAAACCAACAAGTAATAAAATATGCAAATTTTAATCTAAATGCAGCTAATATATCATGAGAAATATCATATGAGGTTAGTTCTAATGCAAAAATTGTCGACATTTTCGGGTGTTGGGGTAGCATCGGATGTGCTCTAGTTCCCAAACTTTGTGGAGGGGCTAGAGTACATAAGATCTCCAAGACCCAGAAAGCGTTTTAGGAAATTCCATCCTATTTAAGAGATATTTAATTAATTAATCTTTTTAATTAAGGACCCTAAGTCTAACTTTGGAAAATTAAAAGATTAAAGGTAATTAAATTAAACATGTGATGAGAATGACTTAAGTGACGTGGATCAAACATCTTTTAATCTTAGTCGTCGATTCAAGATTAGATCACGGTTGTTGAAGTTTCAACGAAAAAAAGTATAAGAAGAGGGCTTGGGGTCAGTTGGAGAACGCACACACTGACAAAGCACTGAAGCTAAGCTGGAATTCTAGGGAGTGGTTTGCTAAGAATTTCAGAAGTGTTTCAGGGGCAGAGAGGGGCAATATGGCGAGGGGGATGGTCTAGTCCCAGGCCAAGAGTACAACGAGGGCAGAGAAGCAGCAGACCGAGGTAGCACAGAGGCAGCAACTACGCAGCTCAGCCGAGAGCCCAGCCAAGGCAGTGCAAAGGCATCAGGAGCTACGCAGAGCTGACGCAGGCCCAGAAAGGGCAGCGTAAAGGCAACAAGAGGGCAAGAGGGCTGACGCAGAACCATCCAGTGCAGCACAGGGGTAGTGTAACACAGTCTAGGGTGACATAGGCCCTTCCTGAGTAGCGCAGAGGCTGACGCAGGCCAGGAGGGCTGACGCAGTAGGCTTCAGAGTAGCGTTGGGGTTTCTAGAGGACGGAAAGAGCTAAGTTCTATAAATCCCGT
This sequence comes from Pinus albicaulis, assembly GCA_034641835.2. NCBI lineage: Eukaryota > Viridiplantae > Streptophyta > Pinopsida > Pinales > Pinaceae > Pinus > Pinus albicaulis. The sequence goes on from CM076578.1 coordinate 1,014,521,986, forward strand.
TTGAGGGTGTGAATCAATCGGTTTTTCTATCTCTAAAACAGAGGTATCACTGCATGTTTATTTCTCTTCTGCATGTTTATTTCTCCGTCCGGTTAACCAGTTTGGTGCCTAGATCGGTTGTAATTAGAATCTGCTTAATAATAAAAATCCTCCAAACGCTAGAAGCACCGATTTTCCCACATTGGATTTTTCTGGGGACAGTTGTCCAGAAAATCCTTGTGTGTCACTTGTCATTGTGCAAGTTATTTAGTTTAGATCATGTAAATTTATGTAGATGTTCTATGCTTGATGCAACTTTACTTTCTCTTCAATACTAGACAGCAATCACATAAATCATTAAGTAAAATGCTGATAGAACATACCAGAGGATCAACAGAAGACAAGCCAGAAAAATATATATTTGTTGGTGCGTTACAGCGATCAATAGGATGCTTCAACCAGCAAAGTCTTATTGGTCAGCCAGCCCAGAATACGTGTCACATCACCTTCATCATACAATCCAAGTCAACGCAGACCAAAAGTCAACGTTGTCCAGAAAGTCAACGCTACCCATAAAGTCAACGCAAAACAACAGAAAGTCAAAGTCAATGCAGCACAGTCTACGATCAACCTTTGACCTCGGTTCTTGTGCCAAAATGTACAGACTGCAGAAATCGAAGTCTATGCCAAAATACAACTTCTTTTGACCAAAGTCAACATTGGTCAAACCTGCAGTAGAAACCCTAGCTGCAGCGAAAAATATCTTCGTCCTTCTCCCACATGTGAACCGCAGATTTACCCCAAGTAGCTCGAACCAATCAGAAGTGGAGAGAGAAATATGTGTGATGATGAGATGAGCGAAATGTCCTCCAAGGTTGACTTTATTTATATCAATCACTGAGGGGGTATGACACATTCGCTGGGGGTGCAAAACCTTAAGGCCAACCTGCACATATTTTGAAAGTATTAAAAATAAATTCAAAATAAATGTTTTGCTTATCAGATCAAGATGATATTTAGATCGATCTTGCACCTCTCCGAAAGAGGAACCCAATAAAAATATTGGTATCTTCATCTGAGCATCACAACATGGAGTTTGGACTTAGTTGTCCAATTTTAACACTCCCTCTCAACTAGGGAGAACTCCATCCACCTGTGCAATCCAAACATCGTGCCTCATCCCTTCGTAACTTGCTTTGCTGGCCTCTTTATTTCAAAACAGAAGTGGGTCAGTCACAAAGACATCATTCCCAGCTGACAGATTCAACCCAAAGGTCTGAAACCTCTATAGGACTCACAAAGAGTCTCATACCAACACGAAGTTGGTTTACTTGACCTGAAGTCAGTTCAGGGTCCGAAACCTCACATGGACTCAAAAAGTCACATACCAACCCGAAGTTGGTTTATCTGACTTGAAGTCAGTAAGAGGTCTGAAACCTCACTAGACTTTATCCCAGATCAAGTTGTTGGACACTTGTCATCCTAGATAGAGAGTACGGCAATCTCTGATGCATCCATCAATATTTGCTGCTATTCTCTAGTTTTTCCCACCTCATTGGCCAAATGAGAGGTACTTCTCATGAGTCTGGAACTATGTGGGTAGGATGCATACGGGGCACAGATCATGAGAAGTGAACCTACTCAAATATCATAAAGGTGGGGCAGAAGCACCACAAGGTTCGGCAAGCCTACCCCGTGTGTGCTTATAGCTCCGAGGAACTATCCCCAAGGCCCCCCAGAGCTCCTAGAGCTCATCATCCAACAGGACCCTCAGAATAGGGTCGTTCCAAGATTCAAAGATTCTCACGGAAGGTTAGGAACATGACCTTCCCCAAGGGCATTGTGAGAATATCCGCAACCTGCTCATCAGTTCCTATATGATCGAGCCTTACGGCGCCTCGCTGTACCATATCCTGGATAAAGTGGTACCATCCATCAACATGCTTGGATCGTTCGTGGAACACGGGATTCTATGACAAACGAATCCCCCTCAGGTTATCACAAAGGATAACGGTGGCATCTAGCACATGCTCGAATAGCTCATTGAAGAACTTTCGCAACCAAGTGACTTCACAACATGCCATACATGCAGAAATGTATTCGGCCTCAATGGTGCTCAAGGCTACCAACTTCCGTTTCTTGCCCGAAGCAGATCTACGTGCGAAGCAGCATCTAGATGTGCTATTGCGATCCACAATACTACCAGCCCAATCGACATCAGTATATCCAAGGAGTGTCATGCTCCCAGCAGTGTATCTCAGCCCATGGTCTATCGTGCCCCAGAGATATCTCAAGATTTTCTTGGCACCAACCCAGTGAATGTCATGATCAACCATGTGTTCACTCAAAGTGTTCACTGCACAACATACGTCCAGACGGGTGTTCACTAAGAAAATCAGGGCCCCTACGAGTTGACGATACTTAGTAGGATTTACTAACACGGGCCCAGCAGCGCTGCCACTCAACTTCTTAAAGTTGAGTTCCATCAGTGTTGACACAGACTTACAATCCACCATACCAAATCTTTCCAGAAGCTTCACAATGTATTTTCCTTGAGAAAGGAAAATCTTGCTAGGTCTCTACTAGACCTTCAGGCCTAGGAAGTAGTGCATCAACCCTAGGTCCTTCATCTCGAACTCAGCAGCGAGCTCCCTCTTGCACTGATGAATGAGAGGGTCAGCACCTGTCAGGAAGAGGTCATCCACATACAACACCAGAATGAGAGGCTTCTCCTTGTCAACCTTGAAGTAAAGGTTTGGATCAACATTACTACGAGCGAAGCCCAACTTCATCAGATAGCTATCTATCCTCTCGTACCAAGCTCTGGGTGCTTGCTTCAGACCATAGACGACTTTCTTCAACCTGCAGACATGGGTGTCCCGATATTGGACTTCGAACCCCAGAGGTTGCTCCACATATACCTTTTCCTTTATCGCACCATGCAGAAATGCGGTCTTCACATCCATCTGATGGAGACTCCATCCTTGCGTAGCAGCAAGGGCTATAATAGATCGAATGGTGGTATATCGGGCCACAGGTGCAAATATGACATCATAGTCTATGCCTTCCTTTTGAGAGAAGCCACGGGCAATGAACCTTGCATTAAACTTTTCAGCACTTCCATCAGATCCATGTTTGATCTTGTAGAGCCATTTCGAGGTGACAACTACTTTGTCCTTCGGTCTCGGAACCACATCCCCCACATCATCCTTCATTATGGACTCATACTCTTCGTGCATAGCATCCTTGAAGACTTGATGCTTTACGGCTTCCTCAAAAGATACAGGCTCAGATTGTACAATAGTACTCATGCCTGCTAGATACCCATGGTATCTACTTGGCTTCTTGCTTTCATGGAATGTCCCCCTTGGGGCCATATGTCCCTCAGCTTCCTCGAGAGTGTCCCTGAACCATGATGGTCTCTTCCCCAGTGAAGAAGGTGGATCAATCAGGTCCATCGGTCCTTCAGCATCGAGCATCGTCTCATCCTTCGGTTCTTCTTGATTTCCAGGCCTCGCCTCATGATCTTCCTCAGATCTCGGAAGATTGACTACTTTCTTTAGGGAAGCATCTTCATCAAAAGTGACATCGTGGCATATCTCTACTTCCCTTTGACCAGGCACATAGACTCTATAGTTCTTCAAAGTTTTGTTGTAGCCCACAAATATTCCCTTCTTCCCAGAAGCATCCAACTTGCTCCTCTTCTCTTTCAGCACATAAAAATAAACAGGACATCCAAAAACTCTAAAATGTGTGACATCAGGTTTCTTACCAGAGAAAACCTCTTCGGGATTTTTGGAGTCCAGAGTGGAATGCAGGCATCGGTTTTGTATATACACAACAGTGTTCGCAGCTTCTCCCCACAGAAACTTCGGTAGACCTTGGTCACATAGCATGGCACGGGCAGCTTCCACAATGGTCATGTTCTTTTGTTCAGCAACGCCATTCTGCTCAGGAGTATAGACAGTTGTGGTCTCCCTCTTAATGCCAACTTCTCTACAAAAGTTCTTGAATTCGTCTTAGTGCCATTATCAGTCTATCAGATAGCAACTCATGTCATTGCTCCCAGTGGACTTCCTCCATCCTGGCAGAGTGTATCAAATCTAAACCCAATCGTGATAGCTTCCTTGAAGCTCTTCTTCCACATGCGCACCTTTCCATCCATGAATGCCACATTGAAACCTTTGTCTTCCATGGCCGATATAGACACAAGGTTCTTCTTCAAATTTGGTACGTAGAGTACATCCTACAAGCGGAGGACTTGACCTTGAGACAAGTGGAGGGTCACAGTCCCTGTCCCTTTCACGAGATATGTGGCATTATATCCAAGGACAATTTCCAGATTACTGTCCTTCTCAACCATATCAGAGAGTGCTTCTTTGAACCCAATGATGTGCCTTGAGGCACCACTATCTATCAACCAGACATCCATAGTGTCGGGTGGAGATGTAGTGGAGAGGGCAGATACAAGAATGAATTCATTTCTTTTATCAACAACATTTGATTCCTCATACCTGGAATTTCTCAACCTTTTGAAAGGTTGCTCATTTCCGCCGGAGGGAGCCTTCCTCTTTCCCTTGAACATGTTCTTCCTTTGATTTCCATTCCTCCAGTTGTTGTTGTTGTCATCATCATCAGGAGAATCCTTCTTGAAAGGACATTCTCTAGCATAGTGACCTAGCCTATGACAAGTGAAACACTCGCCCTTCTTTCCTTGGGCCCCTGCTCTTCCTTTGCTCTTTGGACCACCAAAGTTCTTCTTTCTAGAATGAGCAGTGTAGGCAACATTTCCTTCATTTTCAAACTCCTTCATTCTTGTCTCTTCTTGAATGCATCTTAATATTACTTCATCAAAGTCAGGTATCACATTATTATTGAGAATGGTAGTGTTGAACACATGCCATTCGGATGGGAGCCCTCCAAGTGTGGTGAGTACCATCTCTCGATTAGATATTGTCTCCCCAATAGCCGGCAAATTGTTCCTGTTCTCGATCAGCTTTACAAAGTACGATTGAACAGACTCATCCCTGCCTTTCCTCAGATTCTTTAATTGATTCTTGCAGAATAGGACTTGATTCACATTGTTGGCCTTGAACATGTTGACCAACTTATCATACATCTCTCAGAGATGTAGGCAACCAGACTCTTGTGAATTAAGTCCCTGATCATTAGCTTTGCCTTGATCTCCCCCTTCTTGTACTTACTTTTGGCGGCAGCAGTTGCAGTGGATGGAGGCTCTTGGATTTTACCCTACACATAGTCCATGACATCTTGGTCTTCCAACATAAGATCCAATGTCATCTTCCAAGCATGGAAATCACCCTTCCCAGTCAATTTTTCATCAGCCTTGAAGCAATTGTAGTTTGAGGAACCCATTTTCTTCTTCGGTGATTGCTACAAATTAGGACTTTGTCTTCCCCTCAACTCTGATACCATGTAAATTTATGTAGATGTTCTATGCTTGATGCAACTTTACTTTCTCTTCAATACTAGACAACAATCACATAAATCATTAAGAAAAATGCTGATAGAACATACCAGTGGATCAACAGAAGACGAGCCAGAAAAATATATATTTGTTGGTGCGTTACGACGATCAGTGGGATGCTTCAACCAGCAAAGTCTTATTGGTCAGCTAGCCCAGAATATGTGTCACATCACCTTCATCATACAATCCAAGTCAAAGCAACCCAAAAGTCAATGCTGCCCAGAAAGTCAACGCTGCCCAAAAAGTCAATGTAGAACAACATCAAGTCAAAGTCAACGCAGCACAGTCTACGGTCAACCTTTGACCTCAGTTCTTGTGCCAAAATGTACGGACTGTAGAAATCGAAGTCTATGCCAAAATTCAGCTCCTTTTGACCATGTGTTGACCAAAGTCAACGCTGGTCAAACCTGCAGTAGAAACCCTAGCTGCAATAGAAAATATCTTCGTCCTACTCCCACATGTGAACTGCAGATTTCCTCCAACAAGCTTGAACCAATCAGAAGTGGAGAGAGAAATATGTGTGATGATGAGATGAGCGAAATGTCCTCCAACATTGACTTTATTTGTATCAATCATTGAGGGTGTGTGACACATTAGCTGGGGGTGTAAAACCTTAAGGCCGACCTACACATATTTTGAAAGTATTAAAAATAAATTCAAAATAAATGTTCTGCTCATCGGATCAATATGATCTTTAGATCGATCTTGCACCTCTTCGAAAGAGGAACCCAATAAAAATATTGGTATCTTCATCTGAGCATCACAACATAGAGTTTGGACCTAGTTGTCCAATTTTAACAGATATGCATGTGTAGGCTGTTAATATATTTACTGCGATGTTAATGCTGAAGATTTAAGATCAATAACTAATGTAAGTAGGATAAATAAATCAATAATTTAACAGTAGGGTTTCCGTTTAAGTATATTCAGAAATTTTCACATGGTTTCAGAGCGATTGCAAGTCTCGCTGGATCTCCAGCAAGAAGGCTGAAGAATCTGTGTTGCAGAAAGCAGCAGAGAAAGTAGCAACAACAACAGATAACCCGGAGAGAGCATTGCAGCAGCAGAGGGACGCAGAGGCAACAAAGCCACGCAGAGGCTGACGCAGTCCTTACTGGGTGACGCAGAGGCAGTGCAGTGCCTTCCAGAGGGAAACAGGAGCAGCTTGCGCTACGCAAAGGCTGTGTTGAGCCAGTATGCTCACGTAAAGGCCAGCCAGGGTGACGTAGTCCAAAACTTGATTGTTGTGCAGAGTGTCATGAACCGGAAACTGAGCTGCAAACCTTCAGCATTTGTTGGTGGGGTGAAGATTCTGTCGGTGCAGAATTTAACCTATGCTAAGTTGACATAGAGCGGGAGAAAAACAACTTCTCAGAAGATTTCTTGCCAAAGAAATCTGAAGATCGATCAGAGGATCGAGGAGAGCTGATTCATTGTGTTTGGCAAAATTCCAAGAGAGGGAGTCAGTTGTCAGAGGGAGCAAAGGGTGTGTTTCTCGCCAAGGACCGTAGATCTGAGTCTCTAGCAGATAGAGGAGGATCAGTTCCGACAAATTTTTGAGCAAATGGCGCCACACGGACTATGTTATCAGGATAGGTTGGACGACCTGTCCATCTTTGCGATCTAGAAGGCCAGAATCTTGGTAGTCCTTGAGGCCTACAGTATACGGGAGCATGCAGAGAAAGTCTTGGCTACACCAACTAATGTGGCTCTCCTGGAGAAGCAGAATGAAGCATCAACACATGCCAAGCGCTTCATTATGGATAGGGTCAAAGATCATGCGGTACCACACATAGCCAAGAAGGCGACGGGTCATGAGATCTGGGTAGCCCTAACCACATTGTATGAAAGAAGATTCGTCTAGAGAAATATGCTTCTGGAGAACTAGTTGAGGATATTCATCACGACCAAGGGAGAGGAGATCGATCCTTTTCTATCCAGACTGCAGTCGATCCGGGATCAGCTGACTGGCGTGGGGGTGAAAGTGGATGACGATGTCATGGTGAGGACTGCTCTCAATGTAGTCACAGAGGACTGGGAAACTTATGTCCAAAGTCTCTTGGGCAGAGCGGACCTTCCCAACTGGGACAGCATGTGGGTGATCCTCCGATAAGAGGAGATCCGCCGAATCTCCGAAAGACAGTATAGCACCGGTTCGAGCAAGGTGAAGGAAGAGGAAGATGTAGCCTTGACATCAAAAAGGCAACAAGGGAAAAAGAAGCGTGACTTGTCAAAGATAAAATGTTTTCAGTCGGCGAACTTGGAAATTTCGCCAATAATTGTCCTCGGAAGAAAAAGGACAAGGAAGCTTCTAGTCCAAGGCTGCTGTAGCAGACGATGGCTCCAATGATGACGTAGCCATGAGCACTCATGAACCACGAAATTGGGACGATCTTGATCTGTAGAGCAGCTACAGAGTGGTGGCGGGATCCTTGAGTAGCCCAACTCTTAGATCACATCCGTGCTATGGGAGTCTTAAGATAGTAGCAAGGAATGACTGGAGCAGTGGGTGAAGAAGATCACGGATGAAGCAGCCGCAGAGGCTGACATGCTGGAAAGGGAGCAACGCAATGCAACAACAATGTAGAGGCAACAGCGCAGAGGCAACAGAGAGAAGGCTTGCTTATGCAGTGCAGTGTTGTAGCAGCGCAGAGGCTTCAGGGGCAGCACAGTGCAGATGTAGCAGTAGTGTAGAGGGTAGCAACGCAGAGGAAGTCTGCTTACGCAGTGCAATTGTTAATTTCTGAACATATTCTATGCCATTTCAGATTAGGGCACAAAACACTGAAGCAGATAGAACAAATAAATCAATCGATGGAAGACAAGCCAAAGAAGAAGAATGATGGTGTTACGGCGATCAACAGGATGCTTCAACCAACAAAGTCTCCAATAGGTCATTTAGCCAAGCGTGTCACACAACCCCAAGACAACCCAGACAAGAATACTCCACAAAGTCGCAGCACCAAGAGCGCAGCTCCAACGCCATCAAGAGAGAAGAAAATGCCGCCACACATTGTGTGTATAATGAACTCCAAGTCTCTACAATATATAGGCATTTTTGTGGGTGTGTGACACGTCCTTTAAGACATTTAAGTCTATATTATATTCCAGGCCAACCTAGCACATAAGTGGAATAAATTCAAAGTACATGTTCTGCTCATCCGATCGAGATGATCTTTAGATCAATCTTACACCTCTTCGAAAGAGGAATCAAATAAAAATATTGGGATCGTCATTTGACCAGCACAACCCGAAGTTTAGACCTAGTTGTCTAAATTTAACGCTCCCTCTCAACTAGGGAGAACTCCGTCCACTAGTGCAATCCAAACATCGTGCGTCATCCCGCCGTAACTTGCTTCGTTGGCTTCTTTATTTCAAAACAAAAGGTGAGTCACAGAGACATCACTCACGGCTAACCTGAAGTCAGCTCAGAGGTACGAAACCTCTATAGGGCTCAAAGGAGTTACACACCAACCCGAAGTTGGTTTCACTGACCCGAATTCAGTTGGAGGTCCAAAACCTCTCTTGGACTCTGAGAGAGTCATATACTAACCCGAAGTTAGTTTTACTAACCCGAAGTCAGTTGGAGGTCCGAAACCTCGCTAAACTTGATCCCAGACCAAGTGGTTGGACACATGCCATCCTAGACATAGAGAGTACGACAATCCCCAATGCGTCCACTGGTCTTGCTATGGTCTCTATTCACATTTCCCACCTCATTGGCCAAATGAGAGGTACTTCCCATGAGTCCGAAACTCCATGGGTAGGATGCATACGGGGCACAAATCAGAGAGAGGTAAACCAACTCAATATCATCACAGTGGGGTAGAAGCACACCAACTAGGTTCGGCAAGCCTAGCCTTTTGGTTGCTTATAGCTGCAAGAAGCTATCCCCAAAGCCCCCTTGGAGCTCCCAGAGCTCATTGTCCAACAGGACCCTCCAAATAGGGTCGTTCCAGAATTCCAAGATTCTCACGGAAGGTTAGGAACATGACCTTCCCCAAGGGCATTGTGAGAATATCTGCGACCTGCTCATTAGTTCCTATATGATCGAGCCTTACGGCGCCTCATTGTACCATATCTCGGATAAAGTGGTACCAACCATCATCATTATTGGATCGATCGTGAAACACGTGATTCTTTGAAAAATGAATCCCCCTCTGGTTATCACAAAGGATAACGGTGGCATCTAGCACATGCTCAAACAACTCACTGAAAAGCTTTCGCAACCAAGTGACTTCACAATGGGCCATACATGCTGCAATGTATTCGGCCTCAACAGTGCTCAATGCTACCGACTTTCGTTTCCTGCCCAAAGCAAATCTACGTGTGAAGCAACATCCAAATGTGCTCTTGCGATCCACCACACTGCCAGCCCAATCGACATCAGTATATCCAAGGAGTGTCATGCTCCCGGCAGTGTATCTCAGCCCATGGTCTATCGTGCCACAGAGATATCTCAAGAGTTTCTTGGCACCAACCCAGTGAATTTGATGATCAACCATGTGTCGACTCAAAGTGCTCACTACACAACATACGTCCAGACAAGTGTTCACTAAGAACATCAGGGCCCCTACGAGTTGACGATACTCAGTAAGATTTGCTAACACGGGTCCAACAACACTGCCACTCAACTTCTTAAAGTTGAGCTTCATAATGAATTTTCCTTGAGAAAGGAAAAGTCTCGCCAGGTCTTTGCCAGACCTCCAGGCCTAGGAAGTAGTGCATCAGTCCTAGGTCCATTTCAAATTCAGCAGCGAGCTCCCTCTTGCACTGATGAATGAGAGGGTCAGCACCTGTCAGGAAGAGATCATCCACATAGAGAACTAGAATGAGAGGCTTTTCTATTGAAGTAAAGGTTTGAAACATCATTACTACAGGTGAAGCCTAGCTTCATCAGGTAGCTATCTATCCTCTTGTACCAAGCCCTGGGGGCTAGCCAATCTACAAACATGGGTGTCTCAATCCTGGACTTCGAATCCCAGAGGTTTCTCTTCCTACACCTCTTCCTTTATCGCAGCATGCCAAAAGGCGGTCTTCACATCCATTTGATGAAGATTTCGTCCTTACGTAGCAACAAGGGTAATAATAGATTATAGGTGCAATAATAATCAGTGCCTTCCTAAAGAAGTCTCAGGAAATACATTTTCCCATTAGATCCATGCTTGATCTTATATCGAGGTGACAACAGCTTTGTCCCTTGTGGTCTAGGTACCATATCCCAGACATCACCCTCGCATCCTTCCAGACTTGATGCTTTACAACTTCTTCAAATGATCCACGCTCATATTGTACTCATGGCAGTTAGATACCTCTGGTATTTATATCGCTTCTTGTTTTTCTTCCGGAATTTCCACCTTGAAGCCATATATCTTTGAGCCATGAGGGTCTTCTTTCTTTCAACAATGATATTAGCTTAGGAGCATATACAGTTGTATTCTCCCTCTTAATGCCAGCTTCTCTTGTGAGAGAAGACATCTATCTTAAATGAGGGATCCCGGACACCAACTCAAAAAGGAGTTTTGTACTCAGGGGCCTGAACCTTATTCTCCCATAGTCAAAGCCATCTAAGACTCATAGCCATATACTGTCATATAGTTGTCATGCATCTTGGCACGTATCATATACTGTCATATCATTGATTTCAGTGTTGCCATGATTTTATCATATACATCATTTGTCCAAAAACTTCACAGGCTTTGCTGACCATGGTTTCAAATACTTGACAGTACGTGACTGTCCAACGCTGCAAAAACTTCACAGTTCAGACTTTCAAGTTTATCATTACGCTCCAATGTAACACTAATACTGTCACAAGCTTACTGCTACTATGAGTTTCGTAAACATAGGTGTCTGTCTATGTCACTGTCATAATGACAGTGACATAGAAACACAGATTACTTTCTTAGCTCCTCAAATTTGCGGCTACAGAAATACACCATGAACTGTCATCACTGTTGTAATATCCCAAAAGGGAAATAGACAGTAATACAAAGCATATAACAAGAGATAAAATGGTAGAAACAAATCATGATGCAGATACACATGAAATAGAGAGAATGCTGTAATATTCCTAATTAGCACCGCTAATTGGAATATTTGATTTTTGTATAGTTTTGCCGCCTATAGTTTATTAATAAATAAAAGTGAGAAAAGAGGGGCTAACTCACTTAAATAAAATAAAGTGTTTCCCTAGTAGGAGCAACGTTATAACTTAAAGGGGAGCCTTAGGGGTCCACACCACGTATGAGGGAGGCCTCACGTAGCCTCTAGGAGCATCTACGCAGACTTGGGAGGAGCACGTGGAGAGAGGGGGACCACGTTAGGGTTTTTTTGAAGAGAGCTAGCATTATAAAAGATGGGAGAGCCATTTCATTTGGCATTCTTGTTGTTGATGATATTTGAGCTAGACTTCTGTCTTCTTGAGCACGCTGGCTGTTTAGCCTGTCTGCAGCACTGTTTAGTGCGACTGAGTGTCTCCGGTCGGAGATCTCACCCTTAGCCCCGGGGGACTTCGAGTACCTGCTCAGGCAAGGTCTTTTCTACAGTTTTCAGTGGAGGATTTGGTTGTTGTTTTGCGGAGGCGCTGGGCTTCTTTTGGTGACTGCGTAGTCCCTAGGAGAGAGGACGCAGTTCTTGGTGGAGGGGTGCTATTGCGGGGTTTCTGCAGGAGATTCAGTGTTATTCGGTGTGGAGGTTCAGTATTTGTCAGTTGGAGAGTTTCCTGAGGAGTTTGTGGCTCCATCTCAGTATATTTCAGTTGGCATCTGCGCTGGGCCTGGAGGGACAACGTTTTTCCTTGAGGAGGGTTTATGGGGTGATTTTTGGAGGTGGTCCATTTTGTTTATGGTTTCTGGGTTTTGTCCGGAGCAGTGAGTACAGGTGATCTACAGATTTTCAGCTCATTCCGGCGAGGGGATCAGCCCCTAGTTCCAGTTCATTCCAGCAGCAGCAGTGTACGGCAGTTTCTTCCAGCAGCTGGGACGCAGTTTCTGTAGCAGCCATTTCCTATTTCTGAGAGGGTTCTTCACTTGCCTTGTGCAAGGATAGGTGCTCTTATTCTGATTATCCATTGTACCCATTTTATTCTCAGATTAATAAAATGGCTCAGCATTCCTGGCATTTTATGTGTACTTGCTTTATATTCTATTTCCGGCATTTTTCTATATAGTTGTATGCTTGTATTGCTGTGTATTGCTGTCTATTTCCTATTCGGAATATTACAAATGCTAAGCCATTTTATTATACTGAGAAATAGAAATGAGTACAATAGGTGATCAGAGTGATGGCACCTCGACTTGCACCAGGCAAGTGTAGGAATACTCTCAGAATATCAATGGAAATGGCTGCTCTCTACTCTGCATCCAAGCTGCTAGAATATTGCCGTGTTGTTGCTACTGCTGGAACAAAATGAGTATTTGGGGTTATTCCCCTACTCAAAAAAAGCTGAAACTCTGGAATCGGCCTCTACTCACAATACCCAGAAAAGCCCAGAGAGCATTTCTGAAATGGTCGACCCCCGAGAATGCCTCCCTTGAGGATCTACGCTATCCTCCCAAGGGCCACGCTGATGCTGAATGAAATCCTCCAAAATATGGCCTCCCACTCTGCCAAATGTCTCCAATAGGCAAGGGTTGGCCCCTTGCTCAATCCTCCAGCCTGAATCCTCCAAAATGGTGCCACTCCGGAGCTCCCTCAAGATGGACTGCGCCCTCCCTCTCAAGACTGCGCAGTCTCTAAATGCTCTGCTCCTCCACGAATGCAATCATTGATCCTCCTGAAAAATGCTGATGGAAATGCCTCACTCGAGCAAGCACTCGAAGTCTCTCGGGGTTGAGGGTGGGATCTCCGAACAAAGACACCCGATGTACTGAACAATACTGCAGACAATCTAAACAGCCAACGTGCTCTAAGTCGAAACGACTAGCTCAATATGGATAAACAAGAATGATCAAATGAGGGGGCTCCCTTTTATAACGCTGGGCCTCTCTCTCCCTAGGCCCCACCATCTCCACGTGCTCCTTGGCCCCACGCTGTCCCTCTCATCTGCGTGAAGTAGGCCCCACGCTGCCCACGTGGTCTGCGTCTCTCTCCTACGCTGTCCACTTGGCCACTAGGCCCCACTCCCTCAATTTCAATGTGGAATTTAGGAAAGCGTTTTATCCTAAGTGAGTTAATTAATATGTTACTTTATTCATGTTCCAACTATAATAAGGCAAAATTGGTCAAAATTAATATTTCCAATTAGCTATCGCTAATTGGGAATATTACAGTCTCCCCCGGCAAAATGTTGCTTGACCCCAAGCAACTATAGTGATGGATGCTGCAAGATCTTCTCACTCTCCCAAGTGGCATCCTCATTCGGCAAATTCTTCCACCTCACTAAGAATTCCCGGACTGTCCTGCTTCGCAACTGCCTCTCCCTGGTATCAATAATGGCCTCCGACTGTAGCACCAAATGCCCCTCATCATCCGTAGTTGGAAGCTCCTCTGTCACTGTCACCTGTTGTCCCAATGCCTTCTTCAAGCATGATACATGAAGGATGTTATGAATCTTGCTGCCTTGGGGCAGCTCCAACTCATAAGCAACCTGCCCAACCCTGCGTATCACCCTGTAAGGCCCATAGAAACAGGGCTTGAACTTCTCAAATCCCTTTTGTTTCAGAGTCGACTGTCAGTATGGCTGCAAGCGTAGGTAGACCAAGTCCCCTACCTCAAACTGTCTCTCCACCCGACCCCTGTCGGCATACAGCTTCTGTTGGTTCTGTGTTGTAGCCATGTTATCCTTGAGAGCTCGGAGGATGTCCTAACTTTCTTGGATCCAATCCTTGGCTCTCGGAGCCTTGCTAGCACCAAACATCACATCAACAAAAGATAAAGCATGATAACCATATAATGCATAGAACAGAGACATACCGATAGACATGTGATGTGTGTTGTTGTAGCAGTACTCTCCTAGGTGCAGCCACTTCAGCAATGCTCTCTGCTGCCCACTGACATAGTTACGCAAGTAGCCCTCCAACCACTTGTTAACTATCTCTGTCTGCCCATCTGTCTGTGGGTGGTAGCTGGTACTCGGTGTCAACTCTGTCCCCACCAGCTGGAAAAGCTCCTGCCAAAATCCACCCATGAAGCAGCTGTCCCTGTCACTGACAATGGTCTTGGGAAGACCATGCAACCTGAAGATATCCCTGAAGAACAGCTTCGGCACCTATGCTGCTGTATAATGTGCAGATATGGCAAAAAAATATGCATATTTCGTCAGTCAATCAACGATGACAAATATACAGTCCCTGCCCTACACCATGGGCAACCTTGTGATGAATTCCATCGAAATACTCTCCCATTTCCCCTCTGGAATGGGAAGAGGCTGCAACAAACCTGCTGGATGGTTCATCTCCCCCTTGTTGCGCTGACAAACCTCGCACTCCCTGACATGCTGGAGTACGTCCTCCTTGAGGCCCTTCCATGAGAACCTCTCCCTGATGGCTCCGTAGGTTTTGGTAAACCCCTGGTAGCCAGACAATGGTGAATCGTGAGAAGCCTGCAATATCTTCTTCTTGAGCTGAGAGCCCTCAATCAAGTAGATCCTATCCCTGTAATAGATGATCTCATCCATCACCCTGTATCTATCAGCTGTCACCTAGCCATCCAGAACCTCATAAGCAAACCTATCCTTGGAGTACTCCACCAATAGTCGAGCCCTCCAATCTGCGTCAAAACTCATCAGAGACAACGTGGCTGGTCTGCGTGAAAGTGCATCAGCCACCACGTTGTTCTTCCCTCTGACATACTCGATGTCAAAGTCATAGGCTTGGATCTTGCTGACCCACTTCTGCTGCCTCTCCTGTAGTTGCTTCTGCTCTAAGAAGAACCTGAGGCTGTTGTGGTCAATCCTCACCCTGAACCTGTTACCTTCCAGGTACTGCCGGAATTTGGCCAATGCATGCATGATGGCCAGCATCTCCTTGCCGTATATGGCATACAACTGCTCATGCGGAAGGAGCTTCCGGCTCTCAAAAGCTATAGGGTGGCCTCCCTGCATCAACACTGCGCCAACCCCCTCTCCTGATGCATCACACTCATAATGAATGGCTGCATGAAGTCTGGCAATGCTAGCACTGGGCAACTGCTCATCACCTCCTTGAGCCTGTCAAAGGCTCGCTACGCTGTATCTGTCCAACTAAATGCCCCCTTCTTCATCAGATCTGTAAGGGGTGCAGCAAGTTGGGAGAAACTCTTGACGAACTTCCTGTAGTAGGCGCAGATACCCACAAACCCCCGAAGTTCCGTCACGTTTCTCGGCTCTGGCCAATCCCTGATGGCCCTGATCTTCTCCTTGTGGACCCTCACTCCGTCCACCCCTATAATGTGTCCCAAGTATAGCATCTCTGTCAACCCAAACTCGCACTTGGAGAGCTTAGCATAAAACTGGTGCTCCTCCAAAATATGCAACACTGCCTCTATGTGCTGGAGATGCTCCTCCCATGTCCTGCTATATATCAATATATCATCAAAGAAGACCAACACAAACTTCCTCAAGTGACTGCGAAAGATGTGGTTCATACATGACTGGAAGGTGGCCGGTGCGTTGGTTAGCCCAAAGGGCATCACCAGAAACTCAAAATGGCCATAGTGGCACCTGAAAGCGGTCTTGGGAATGTCCTGTTCCCTCACGCGAATCTGATGGTACCCGGATCTCAAATCAATCTTTGAGAAGAACTGTGCTCCTCTTAACTCATCCATCAGCTCATCAATCCGAGGAATAGGGTACCTGTTCTTCATGGTCTTCTTGTTTAGGGCCCTGTAATCAATGCACATCCTCAATGTGTCGTCCTTCTTCTTCACCAACACTACCGAAGAAGCGAAAGGACTGGTGCTAGGCCGAATGTGTCCAAGAGCTAACTTCTTGCGGATAGCCCGCTCAATCTTGTCCCGATTGGCCTTGGGGTGCCTATAGGGTGTGGTAATGACGGCCTGAATGCCCTGCTCTAGCTCAATAGTATGCTAAAATCCCCAATCCGGTGGCTGACCTGGCGGTATCTCCCCAAACACCATGGCATACCTGTCAAGGATGGTCTGTATCTCTGGATGAACTGTCTGCCCGGTAGTCCCTGCCTCTGATGCACGCAGCTCTACTGCCCACTCTATGTCTCCCTTCTGGAAGTCTGCCTCCATCCAGTGAGTTGAAACGGTCTGGGGTGGGTAAGTGTGCATGCCCCGTATCTTCTCATGCTTCCTAGTCTTTTTATCATCCCACTCCATCTCCAAAGCCTCCCAATCTGTGGTGACCTTCCCTAGAGTGATCAGCCACTGTACACCCAATACCACATTGGTATCCGGTATGTTAACCACGAAAAAGTGGTCAGTCACTGTGTAGGTGCCCATCGTCACTGCCAGCTCTGGAACATATCTGGCACACTGCATAGTCTGATCTCCTGGGACCAACACTGAGAACCCATCGAAGCTCTCTGTCTGTATGCCTCTACGCTCTACCATCTGTGCATCAATGAAGTTGTGGGTTGCCCCACTGTCCACTAGTACTCATACTCGCTACCCCCATACTGTCCCTCGGACACGCAGCGTCAGATACTTGGGAACTCCTCGCAATGCTGCAAGGGTCCCTCCGGTAGGTGCAAAGCCTGCACCTCCTGCTCCCGGTGGTGGAGGTGGCAACTGATCCTGCGCTGCATGGCTGCCCCCTGCCTCCACATCATCATACTCATCCTCTTCCCCACTGCTCTCGGAGAAGACCTCGATAAAATGTGCTTTGCCAGCAGCACATCTGTGTCCTGGTGCCCACGGTTCTTGACAAGAGAAACACAGCCTCTTCTTCTTCAACTCCCTCCTGGCATCATCATCCAACTGTCCTCTGCCCTGATTCCCCCTGGGAGGAGGAATCCTCACATCCTTCCCCTTAGGCTGGAAAGCCTGTCTCTGGGGGTAAGGCGTCCTGGTCCTGGGTAAAGCATCCTTCAAGTCCCGGGTCCTGCCAACTGCGTCATGGAGTGTGGCTGGTCTAGTGGATCTGACCAATCTCCAAAGCGGCTCTGCTAGCCCCTCAATGAACATGTAAATCATCTGTGCCACGGATAGATCTAGCACCATCACTGAAAGTCTCAAGAAATCTGAGATATATGTATCTGGACTCCCGATCTGTTTGAGCCTCGTCAACTCAACAAAGTGCTCCTCCGGATCCCTCCGATCAAACTTCTCTATCAACCTCTAGGTGAACTCGGCATATGTGGTCATTGTCGAATGCTCGAGTGTAATCATCCCATGGAACCACCAATCCTGGGCCTCGCCATCCAGATGTAGTGCTGCCACCTTGATGGCCTCCGTCTCTGCCATTTGGTTGAGCTGGAAGTATATGTCCAGCTTCTCCACCCAAGCCTTTGTTGAACTGTTTGATGAGCCATCAAACATAGGCAAATGGAACCTGCTCATCGTACGCTGACTGTCTCCCTCGTGGTAATGCTGGTGTCCCCTGTGATGGTCGCAGGGTCTGTTGTCCCGCTGGAGCTGGACAAAATCTCGAAATGAAAGGGTAACCCTGAACTCCTGCCCGTATACCTAATACTCAGCAAAGTAATCACCCATGTGGCCGAGCTCCGGTTCCTACTGTGCTCCTGCCCCTGTGTCTGCAGCTAGAAAAGTGGGCATGGTGGAACGTGTGGGTGCATGTGATGCCATGTGCTGAGTGGCATCGTGCTCCTGCAAATGGTGGGATGTGCCTGATCCCTCAACAATCTAGAAAACCCTTGGGGTTTCACGCTGTCTAGCCTCTACAGCAGTGAATCTCCGTCCCATCACCTCAATCTGCCTCGACAGATCCTGTACTGACTTGAGGAGCATTTCCCCAAACTTCTTTGCATCACTATCATCTGCCATTGGCTCCTCCTGCTCTGCGTCCACTACTGGAACGCAGTCACGCTCTCCGTAGGTGATTTGCAACCTACGTTCTCTGTCATGGTACTTCCTACCCCTGTAGCAAATATATGGCTTTTCTCTCCGGTGTCATAGACAACTTGCTCCACAGGCTGAGCCAGGTCTATGAGCTCTGATACCACTATAATATCTCGAAAGGGAAATAGACAGTAATACAAAGCATATAACACGAGATAAAATGCTAGAAACAGATCATGAAGCAGATACACATGAATTAGAGAGAATGCTAAGCCATTTTATTATACTGAGAAATAGAAATGAGTACAATAGGTGATCAGAGTGATGGCACCTCGACTTGCACTAGGCAAGCGTAGGAATACTCTCAAAATATCAATGGAAATGGCTGCTCTCTGCTCTGCGTCAAAGCTGCTGGAATACTGTCGTGTTGCTGCTACTGCTGGAACAAAATGAGTATTTGGGGTTGTTCCCCTACTAAAAAAAAACTGAAACTCTGGAATCGGCCTCTACTCACAATACCCAGAAAAGCCCAGAGAGCGTTTTTGAAATGGTCGACCCCCGAAAATGCCTCCCTTGAGGATCTACGCTATCCTCCCAAAGGCCACTCTGATGCTGAATGCAATCCTCCAAAATATGGCCTTCCTCTCTGCCAAATGTCTCCAATAGGCAAGGGCTGGCCCCTTGCTCAATCCTCCAGCCTGAATTCTCCAAAATGGTGCCACTTCGAAGCTCCCTCAAGATGGACTATGTCCTCCCTTTCAAGACTGCGCAGTCTCTAAATGCTCTGCTCCTCCACAAATGCAATCACCGATCCTCATGCAAAATGCTGATGGAAATGCCTCACCCGAGCAAGCACTCGAAGTCTCCCGGGGCTGAGGGTGGGATCTCCGAACAGAGACACTCGATGTACTGAACAGTACTACAGACAAGCTAAATAGCCAGAGTGCTCCAATTCGAAATGACTAGCTCAATATGCATAAACAAGAATGATCAAATGAGGGAGCTCTTCTCCCTTTTATAACGCTGGGCCTCTCTCTCCCCAGGCCCCACCATCTCCACGTGCTCCTTGGCCCCACGTTGTCCCTCTCATCTGCGTGAAGTAGGCCCAACGCTGCCCACGTGGTCTGCGTCCCTCTCCTGCACTGTCCACTTGGCCACTAGGCCCCACTCCCTCAATTTCGATGTGGACTTTAGGAAAGTGTTTTATCCTAAGTGAGTTAATTAATATTTTACTCACTTTATTCATGCTCCGACTATAATAAGGCAAAATTGGTCAAAATTAATATTTCCAATTAGCTATCGCTAATTGGGAATATTACAACTGTCATATCGTTATCATAGAGATACTGACACAACTGTTGTCAGACATCTTGTCATAGATGTACTGTCACAACGGTCATGGAGAAACTGTCAATAAGAGAATATTAAAGTTACTCTCATATGAATGTTGCATGTATCATGAGCAAGATCTTTGTCATTATGTAACATAACCACATATGAATCGAGGTATTCATCCAAGTCACCATCATAGCTGAAATTTCTGTCATGGATACACTGTTCACATATCACTATATATAATCCAAAAATCTCAGCAACTCTCCTTTGTTCGTCTTGCACACCTTCTATATTTCCGAGGTTCCCAATTCCATCAACACTTCCAATTTCCACTTCCAAGCTGCGAAGGCTTTCACCTAATGTTGCACCATTACCAATGAACAACACCTGAAGTCTGATGATTTTCTAGTTCCACAGAAACCTAATGAGTAGGTTGGGTTGAAATACGACCTCTTTCTTTAATCAGACAATACCACAAAAATATAATTTCAACGAGTGTTCTGTTGTTCCAATCTTTTCCATTTCTGTTGTTGATCATGGTCTAGTTCAGATGGCCTGGCATGTGGATGCACACATCTTGCGAGTTTCCGTAACTCAACATAAGTTCCAGGCTTCTAGCAAATGAACAGGATTCTTGATCACAAGACCCCTAATGAAAGCTGCATACAAACATTCAGTGGCCCATCTCTAACTAGATTGATATTTCATATATAGTCAAAAATAGGGCAAGGTACTGCTGAACAGTTACAAAGATCATAATGAATAAAGATGAGAGGAACCTAAGATACAATTTGGCGCTCGATTCTAAGGAAACACACACTGATCAGCTTTTGAATTTATCTCTGAGTTTCTGATGTGCAAATCAATCTACCCTTTAGTCTTTCCATATGTATTCATATCGCACTTAGTCTTGCTGTAAGTGCGCTTTTTCCCATTCGCAGTTTCCTTGCCATGATTCAATTCCAATCGCACATTCCCTCTGATTTTTGTGAAGAGATTAAAGCCATCTGTCTCACATCCCAGAAGGAACGTTACACGATGATGATTTGTGATCGCAAGTTCCTCAGGTCCTCTGCGGTGAACTAATTTAATGTCATTTGTTGGATAATCTGATTACCGCGTTCCATTTCACGCAAGCAACAAGTCATCCCGTCTATCGACTTCGGGTCGCAGTTTCTGGGTGAATATTGCGGCAGCATCTATCAACTTCGGCAGTGTCAATTTCTATTGCTGCAACGTTTATCGACTTCAACAACATCAATTTCTGGGAATATTGTGGCAGCGTTTATCGACTTCGGCAGCGTTAATCAAACTAGAGCTCCTTCTCACCCATTCGTATATCTCTACGATGAGACCTGAAACCCAAGCCAATATTTCTTAATCACGAGGATTCTGTAATTGGCTAATGACAACTCCTTCGTAAGTTTTATAGCAACTCCAGATTTGTTATACGTGTTCCACGAAATACTTCGGCCATAAAAACTCGTGAATCCAACTAGCGTAATAAAACATTGTGTTAATCTTACAGCGCATACCCAACTCTTGTCATTCAAGCAATTCCACCTTGCACGATATTTGAAATTCGGGCTCATGGTGATAATTGTGATAGCGGTGGCTCTGAGCTTGAATAATGTATCGGCAAATCTCAATTTTGTCTTTGGTACTTCCATGAACTTGCTCTTCTGAAATCTTTGCAAAGCAAGAAACTCGGCCTCTTTGCAAATAATTTGTAAATTTCGTTGATCCCTTCCGAGCATCACGTGAATTAGTCACCCATGGCGTGGAAAGGATTTTGCTGCTCCACCAAAAATCTACATATCATATCTGTGTCCTTTGAATTCTCAATGCCTGAGACTGAGGGGTTTCAGTCATCAACGGTTTTAAGGGTTTCATTTCAGCAGAAGGAATGGCATTGTTGTGTGTACGTTGGCAACAATGGGTTCAAGAATCCATTAAAAAAAATTATAGAGGAATTAGTCGTAAATGATTTCGAAGGAAGACACTTAACTGAAAATTCAGGAAGACTGAATCTGTATGTGGTCTGAACCTTTTGCAATGACTTCTTCAGTGCATAATCCGTTATTTTGATGGCCATTGACGAGATTCAAAGCGTATCCACTTCCGCAAGCCATAACATAGCAACTTTCTGTAGCTGCGGCCTTCTCCAAATCAAACCCAAACAAACATCTGTTGTCACTTACAGTTCCTTATCTCGCTGCCTTAGATTCAGAACAAGATGGGCTTTGTCTTCTCCTTAGCTCCGATACCATGTTAATTTCTGAACATGTTCTATGCCATTTCAAATTAGGGCACAAAATACTGAAGCAGATAGAACAAATAAATAGATTGATGGAAGACAAGCCCGCAAAGAAGAAGAATGATGGCATTACGGCGATCAGTAGGATGCTTCAACCAGCAAAGTCTCCAATAGGTCATTCAGCGAAGCGTGTCACACAATCCCCGATGCATCCATTTGAGAGGGAGTTGCAATACAGATGTAGCAGAGGTGGTGGCACTGCCATGGGCAGTAGTACAGAAGAGCAGCAACAACGCAATGATGTAGGACAGCAGACCAAGCATCAGCGCAAAGACCCACACCAGAGATCAGTACAGAACTTCAGGGTGAAGTATTTTTGCTAGAGCACATTCCTCGCTAAGAGGTTGTGTTGAGATTTTGGTGTGTTGGGGTAGCATCGGATGTGCTCTAGCTCTCAAACTTTGTGGAGGGACTAGAGTACATAAGATCTCCAAGACCCAGAAAGCGTTTTAGGAAATTCCATCCTGTTTAAGAGATATTTAATTAATTAATGTTTTTAATTAAGGACCCTAAGTCTAACTTAGGAAAGTTAAAAGATTAAAGGTAATTAAATTAAACATGTGATGAGAATGACTTAAGTGACGCGGATCAAGTATCTTCTAATCTTAGTCGTCGATTCAAGATTAGATCACCACTGTTTTTGTTTCAACGAGAAAAGTATAAAAGAAGGGCTTGGCGTCAGTTGGAGAACACACACAGTGGTAGAGCACTGAAGCTAAGCTGGAATTCTAGGGCGTGGTTTGCTAAGAATTTTAGAAGTGTTTCAGCTGCGGAGAGGGCAGTATTGGCGAGGGAGATGGTCTAGTCCCAGGCCAAGAGTACAATGAGGGCAGAGAAGCAGCAGACCGAGGCAGTAGCTATGCAGCTCAGCCAAGAGCCCAGCCAGGGCAGCAGAGAGGCATCAAGAGCTACGCAAGGCTGACGCAAGCCCATAAAGGGCAGCACAAAGGCAGCATGAGGCCAGGAGGGCTGACGCAGGCCAAACCAGGGCAGCGCAGGGGAAGTGTAACCTAGTCTATGGTGACGCAAGCCCTTCCTGAGCAGCGCAGAGGCTGACGCAGTCCAGGAGGGCTGACGCAGTAGGCCTCAGAGCAGTGCTGGGTTTCTAGAGGCCAGAAAGGGCTGAGTTTTGTAAATCCCGTTTGAGGGTGTGAATCAATTAGTGTTTCTATCTCCAAAACAAAGGTATAGCTGCATGTTTATTTCTCTGTCGAGTTAACTAGTTTGGTGCCCAAATCAGTGGTACTTAGAATCTTCTTAATAATAAAAACCCTCCAAACTCTAGAAGCACCGATTTTCCCGCATTGAGTTTTTCCGAGGACAGTTGTCTAGAAAATCCTTGTGTGTCACTTCATCATTGTGCAAGTTATTCAGTTTAGATCTGCATGTGTAGATCGTTAATGTATTTACTTCGATGTTAATGCTAAAGATTTCAGATTAATAACTAATGTAAGTAGGAGAAGTAAATCAAGAATTTAACAGTAGGGTTTCTGTTTAAGTATATTCAGAAATTTTCACAGAAATCAACATGCAATGCATCCTACTCTAATATACATATAGATATGCTACCACTACGTGTAATCATAAAGCCAGTGCAACCAACATATCATCATATCAACATCAATATACTCATGCCGACCATTATGATTGCTCATGTAGCAAATCTCAAATCGAATGTGGTCATAGTCACATGGAGGATGAAGGGGGTGGGAGGCAGGAGAACATGATCCCCTTTGAGATGAAAGGAAGCCCTAGGAGAAAGAAAATGAGTCAATCCAGAAGTGTCGGGATTTCCCTCCAAGTATAGAATGGAGAAATGGATGATCACTCTCAACAACTCCCTATGAGGATCATTACTTATAGTATTATGTTTTGTAGATGCCACCAGGTCGTGATGAGAGGGGAAGGAATGTTGAGGGAAAGAAGTGCAACAACTAGGGTTTTCGAGGTGATGGTCACATTGGAAAGGGGATGACATGGAGTGATCAAAACCCCAAGGGTGCGTCCAAGGAGGTAAAGTATAATCACTGAGGGGTTCCTCCTTAACACTACACTTGGAAGGGGAAAAGGGCTCACGAACACTTGAGATCATATGAGAAGGGGTGAGGGAATCACTTGAGGGAGACTTAAGATGATTAGCAAGAGAAATGGGCAAAGGGGAAAGCGAAGTTCCAACGGGACCATTTTCCTGAAAATCCAACTCTAGAGGCTCAAGCGATTTGAAAATATTCCCAGAATCATAAGGGTGGGAGGTATGAGGAAGGGTTTCATCAATCTTGTCATTATTGGTATCAAAGGTAGGGCCTTCCCAAAAAGGAGAATCAATTATCTCTAATTGCTTCCTTTCATGCAAAGGGAAAATAGTGATTCTCCTTCCCAAGGGTGTCGATGGATATGTCCTTATAAATAATGCCCGGGAGAAAGGGAAAGCCAACCTCATCCTCATCCCCTTTGTCGGTATCATAGATGGGATCACAATCAAATGGAGGCCTGACAATTTTCCATTTCTTCTTTTCGATACATAGATAATCTTCAATGTTATCTTCCAAGGAGCTCATGGGATCACCTCCCTCAAGGTTCTCAAAAGGAGAGTTGTGAGGAGTGACACCCTCAAGAGAGGTAAAGTCAGACTCAACTTTATTTTCCATAGCCTCGTCATCCTCAACACACATGCTCTCAAAATCATCCCATTCATCATGTAGATTCAACAAGGACTCCTCTTTCTCAGCTATATCCTAAAGGGTATCTTCATCTTGATTAGGTAATGGGATGACTCTTCTTTCCTCTTCCCTTGAAGAACAATAGTCAAGGTATTTGTTACATGATTTTGGTAGTATGCTTCTAAGAGGAGAGCAGTAGTGGGGTTTTCTTTATACTCACATATGATCTTATGATGCTTCACCTCTTCTTTGTGCAAATTAAATAATACTTCATTAGAATTACATTCCTTCACCAACCCTCTGCATGACCTACTATATTCATCCATTCTTTCTTGCGTGATTTGGAGGCTTAGAGGATCCAATTCTTCATCATCCTCGGAAGAGATATTCTCTTTTTGGTTGCCATGGTCTTCCACCTCCATAACTAACATTTGCTCATCATCCTTGCTTGCATTTGAGCGTTCTTCAATGTCATCCAATAGATCACCCTTTGTGGGACTTTGCACCTTGTTATAGTCTTTGATCAGGTTATCTAGGATATCCAAAGCATAGGTTAATCGAGCATAGTCAAGAAGGCGAGTAGGATCCCTCTCATAGGAACACCTGACTATGTCAAGTTGTGCTTGTTGCGACCTATAAAACCTGAGCATGAATTCCATATCCATACCTTCCAATATACTTTTATAGGATTCTGCATACTTAACCACATTCTTTTGTAGTTCTTGAATGTCTTGGTCATTGAGCTTGGCAAATATAGGACCAAGACAAACCTCCATTTTTCGATAGTCCATATTTTATAGAGTGCAATGAAGAACTAGGGCTTCGTTCTTCCAATGGAGTCGCCAAGAATGATATATCAATATTGTCATATGGAGAACCAGACACATGTCTCGTCCCCGACAACGGTGCCAAAAATGTTACCACTTAAACCAGTTGGGGACCTAAAGGGGTTCCTAAGAGGGCAACTGCTAGACTAAGGGCAACGGTGGAGGCTTAACCCACTGTCACCACGAGTAAGACTCCTTGCTCTTTATGGAATTTCATCAATGGGAGGAGTCCTGATGTTTTTGGGAAGCCACTTATAAATGATATGTCAATGAATAAGTATGAAGTGATCCCAGTAACCCTATCCCAAGGAGGAGGTGAAGAAATGGTGCTTTCTTGCTCTTTAAGCAAGGGATTTTCCTTCCAAGGGAGAGGAGGTAAGGATAAGGGAGAGGGGTACGACTTGAAGGGGTACTACTCGATCTCTAAAATTCTATATGAACTTGGTTTCCCAAATAATCCTTGATGATTAGTCTTTGAGAAGAAACGGGACCACACGGGACCAAGTGGACCCAACCCAGGTTCGGGGTGGAATATAGCAACCAAGGATGTTCCTATCCTGGACAAGGTGAGAGGAAAGGACCAGAAAATAAATTTTTCTTCAAAAGGTCAAATTGATCCTACTAGGGTCTAGCCTTGGGGATGCCTAGGCAAAACTTGGTCATGGAGCTAGGGCTTTGGGATTCCCGGAGATTCCACCGTTGGAATTGCCTCAAATTTAGAGAGGGAGGGGACCCACCAGCACAGTAGGTTCCAAGAGATCGATTTTTTCCTTTGGGTGGATTTTTGGGAAATTGATGCCCTAGGTGACCTATTGGGGCTAGAATTGGGGAAGAAGGTGAAAAAGAAGGGGAAAATGACCACCCTTTTGAGGGACCGGTGCCTATTTCCCTTAGGGATATGGAGTCAAGGATGATTATGATTGAGAATTCGGTTTCTTTATCAAGGAGGCTCGAAAAGTGAACTTCATCCAATGTTAAGGGAAAAAGAAGAAAAGTGACCTTCAAGCATTTATAGTTGATGCAAACAGTGCAAGCTTATCGAGATAAAACAATCTCTAGGACATTTCATTCATCTAACAATGGCCCATACATTAAACGAGCTAAATAGATACTCAATTACAAATTCCAATGATGCAACAACTAGCCCTAATTATAGCGAATTTCAACAATATGTGTTAATTTTGGACAACTAGGTCCAAACTCCATGTTGTGATGCTCAGATGAAGATGCCAATATTTTTATTGGATTCCTCTTTCGGAGGTGTGCAAGATCGATCTAAAGATCATATTGGTCCGATGAGCAGAACATTTATTTTGAGTTAATTGCAACTATGTGCAAGGTCGGCCGGAATTGTAATGTAGGCTTGAAGCCCCAAAAGATGTGTCACACACCCTCACTGATGGATATATATAGGTCACCGTTGGAGGTCATTTTCACCATCACTCATCACACGTTCTCTCTCATCATCTGATTGGTTCGATCATCATCTTAGAGGCTCTTCTTCTCTCACACGTGGGAAAATGCAGCAAGGGATTTTATGGTTTTGACCTAGGGTTTCAGCGCAGATTTGACCAGCGTTGACTTTGGTCACACTCTCCATAAATTCCGATTTCCACAGTCCGCATTTTCTGGCACAAAAATCAAGGCTGGACGTTGACTTTGACTTGGTTGCGTTGACTTTTTGCATTCTCTGTTGACTAGACAACGTTGACTTTTGTTGACTTTGGGTTGATTGTTATAGAACTGTCCGAGAGGATTGTGTGACACATTTTGATTGGCTGACCGTGTAGAGACTTTGCTAGTTGAAGCATCATGTTGACCGCCGTAACACACTTCAACACATATATTTTGCTGATCAAGTTAAGTGTATTTTTGGCTTGTCTTCTGTCAATCTATTGGTATGTTCTATCAACATTTTACTTTCTTGTTTATGTGATTGATGTTTGATATTGGGTATAAAAGTAAAGTTGCATCAAGCATAGACATCTACGAAAATTTACATGGAATCAGAGCTATGGTGAAGACAAAGCCCAAGTTTGAATAGAGAGCAATCACCGAAGAAGGAGCATTTGTCAAGGATCCATAGGTACCTCAAACTATAATGGCTTCAAAGCTGATGACAAGTTGACTGGGAAAGAAGACTTCCATGCCTGGAAGATGACTTTCGATTTAATGTTGGAAGACCAAGATGTCATGGACTATGTGCAAGGTAAAATCCAAGAGCCTCCATCATCTGCACCTGCTGCCACCAAGTCAAAGTATAAGAAGGGGGAAATCAAAGCAAAGCTGATCATCCGGGATTTAATTCATAAGAGTTTGGTTGCCTACATCTCTGAGCTACGCACATCCAAGGAGATGTATGAAAAGCTGGTCAACATGTTCAAGGCCAACAATGCAAATCAAGTCCTTTTCTTTAAGAACCAATCGAAGAATCTGAAGAAGGGCAGGGATGAATTCGTTCAATCTTATTTTCTAAAGTTGACCGAAATCAGAAATAATCTTCTAACTATTGGGGAGACAATAGCTGATCGAGAAATGGTTCTCACTGCACTTAGAGGTCTCTCCTTCAAATGGCAGGTATTCAATACTACCATTCTCAATAACAATGTGATACCTGATTTTGACAAAGTATTGTTGAGATGCACTCAAGAGGAAACAAGAATGAAGGAATATGAAAATTAAGGTAATGTCGGCTTCACCACTCATGCTAAGAAGAAGAACAATGGTGGTCCGAGGAACCATGGAAGAGCAGGGGCCCAAGGAAAGAAAGGAAGATGTTACACATGTAACAAGACCGGCCACTATGCTAGAGAATGCCCTAACAAGAAGGATTCTCCTGGGGATGATGACAACAACAACAACCGGAGGAATGGCAATCAAAGGAACGACAAGTTCAAAGGAAAGAGGAAGGCTCCCTCTGGTCGCAATGGAAATGGGCAATCTCTCAAAAGGTCGAGAAATTCCAGGTATGAGGAATCTAATGTTGTTGATGATAAAAGAAATGAATTCATCTAGCCCAGGAACCTTAGTCGTGACCTTAACACGCCTAACCTGGAGCTATAGAAGTTTAGCCGCTACCTTAACATGCTCAACCTGCAGCTCTGGCCCGAATCCTGCAATTCTGTGCCTGCGACTATGGCTTATAAGACCCAAATCAGAGCGAGCCTCTTGCCTGTGATCTCGAACCCTTCGCAAGTTTCTCCCGTCAAACCTTCGCGAGTTCAATCTCAACCCGAAACCGCATAGGGTTATGTCAACCCATCCTATTGCCTACTGATCTTCCCATCGATGACCCTGAATAGTCATGTGGTAGAATGTTGATTTTTGTAGCATCGTAAAGTGATCTAAGTCTCATATTTGGTGAGGAGGCTTGGCCACCAGTATTCCAAAGAACCCAGAAACCGTTTGTGGAAATTCCACTCAGATTTGTTTTATTAAAATAATTAATTATTTTAATGAAGACCTTAAGTCTAAACTTAGGGAAATTAAATAATTAATGGGTATTAATAAAAATAGTGTGAATCTTTTAGAGAACCAAGATCAAATCAAAATTTAATCTTAGCCATTGATTAGAGTTCTAATCTGAGCCGTTGATTTATTAATGAGAAGATTATAAAGGAAGGCTTTGAGGGCCATTTGGAAAGTAAGTTGGGCATACACTCAGTAACTCGAGGGAAGTCAATTCTTCAGAATTTAGTATTTGATTTCAGAGGGAGTTGCAGGGCAGAGGAAGCAGAGGGTTTCTATGAAAATTTCTGAGCACAGAAACCCTACTGCAGTATATTGATTTACTTCTACTACTTGTTTTCTTTTATTAACAAGTTATTTAACTGAAGCGTTTAGAAAAACAACAAAGTAAACACAACTAGCAGCCTACACATTTACAGATCATTCACTGAAACATAACACACATATGACAAAGGACACACAAATTTTTCGGGGAAATGTCCCCAGAAAAACCCAATGCAGGAAAACCGATGCAACAGATCTGAGGGTTTATTATTATTAAGCAGCAGTATTCTGAGTACATCTACAGTGCCATAATTCGGCTCACCTAACAGAGAAAAACTCGACAAACAGAGATAATGTGAGTTTTACCTCACTCTGCAAGTCCCCGCTGATCCGAATGAGTCACTAGTGAAACCCCAGCTAGCTCTGCGTAGTCTCTACGCTGCCAATGCGTATGCCTGCGTGACCCTGGCTGAGGGACTGCGTCACCCTTGCTTTGCGCTAATCAGCTTCTCCCAGAGTCTAGTTTCAACCCTACCGGCTTAGAAACCCCGATCTCCAATGAATTTCAGACTTTTCCTTGAAGACTCTGCATTGCCCCTGTGTGGGCCTACGTCACCCTTTCTAGGGTCTGCATCACACTCCTTGATGGTTGCACTGCCTCCACTGCGTCTCTACTGCCCTTGCTCTACATTGTACTCTTGATCCTTCGACCAATCATTGCATTCGCCCCTCACTGCTTCTCTGAATCACTCAGATCTGATCTTCGTCCGAGCACTGCTCCGTCAAAAGAATTCGATCTCTTAGACTCTGTGTGTATCCTCCAACTGACCCCAAGCCTTTCCTTTATATTTTTCTCGTTGAGAAATCAACCACTGTGATCTAATATCTAATCAACGGCTAAGATTAGAAGAAGCTTGATCCACGTCATTTAGAAAGTTCTCATCACATGTGTAAATTAATTCACTTTAATTTTTCAATTTCCCTAAGTTAAACTTAGGATCCCCATTAAAAAATTTAATTATTTGAATATCTTTTACACCAGATGGAATTTCTCCAAACGCTTTATGGGTCTTAGATATCTCATGTGTTCTAGTGCCTCTAAAAAGTTTCGGAGCTAGAGCACATCCGATGCTACCCAAAATCTCAACACTCCTTAGCGAGGAGTGTGCTCTAACAATACTTTACCACTGAAGCATGTTGAGATTTTCGGATAGCATCGGATGTGCTCTAGCTCCGAAATTTTGTGGAGGAGCTAGAATACATGCGATCTCCAAGACCTAGAAAGCATTTGGAGAAGTTCCATCTGGGTTGATAGTTATTGAAATAATTAATCTTTTTAATTAAGGACCCTAAGTCTAACTTAGGAAAATTAAAAGATTAAAGTGAATTAAATTAAACATGTGATGAGAATCTTCTAGGTGACGTGGATCAAGAAGCTTCTAATCTTAGCCGTTGATTAGAGATTAGATCACGACCGTTGGTTTTCCAACAAGAAAAGTATAAGAGAAGGGCTTGGGGTCAAATGGAGAATACACACATTGGCAAAGCACTAAAACTAAGTCGAAATTCTAAGGCAGGGTTTGCTAAGAATTTCAAAGCGAGTTTGCAGTGCAGTGAGGGGCAGAGATTGGCAAGGGATGATCTGATCCGAGGCCAAGAATACAATAGTAAAGAGGCAGTGTACCAGGTAGCGCAGAGGCCAGCTAAAGATACACAGTTCAGCCAGAGCCACGTAGAAGGCAGCACAAAGGCAGCAACAACCCTTCAAGGGTGATGCAGGCCCAACCAGGGCAGCGCAGGGGCAGCAAAAGCCCTGAGAGGCTGACGCAGGCCCATCCAGGGCAACATAGAGGCTGACATAGAGAGCTAAGGGGCAGCGCTGGGGTTTCAGGAGGGCCAAAAAGCAATTGAGTTCTGCAAATACCATTTGAGGGTGTGAATCAAAGCCATATTTTTCGTCTCCGAGTGAAAGACGTACTACTGCTGTGTAATTTCTCTGTAGGGCAAACCATTTTGGTGCTTAGATATTGTTGGATTCATATTTTGCATAATAATAAAACCCTCTAGAGCTAGTTGCACCGGTTTTCCTGCATTGAGTTTTTCCGGGAACATTTGTCTGAAAAATCTGTCACTTTGTCACGTGTGCATGATGTTCAGTAAATGAGCTGTAAATGTGTAGGCTGCAATTGTGTTTACTTCGCCGATTTTACTTAATAATTCAAAAAATTAACTTGTAATTTAATTCGAGTAGGAAAAGTAAATCAAGACACTGCAGTAGGATTTCTGTTTAGAAAATTTCACAGGGAGGACTAGGGACTTGCAAGATGCCATGCCGAGGAGGAGGGCTCCTTTTCCCCACAGACCAACATTCTAGCAGAAGGGGAAAGACATTATAATATTCCTTTTTTTTTGGTGTCGCTTATGACAGGCTTAGGACGGACTTCCAGAGTTAGGAGCAGACAGGTCACAGGTACAGGTTGGTGTCATCAGCGGGCCCAGGGGCTTTTTGGAGGAGTTTTGAGGAGTTTATATGAGGTTCGGTGGCATTCACTTTGTTGGTCACAAAGTAGCACCAGTCATTTTTTAAAAGATGGACCGAAATGAGAAATGAGGATGTGACAAATGTGTGTTTAAAATAAAGCATGCGCAATTGAAGGGCACAAACATATAATACGAAAGGTGTAAAGCGGGAGGAGTTAAATGGATTAAATGCACCCCAAGACAAGCACGTGAGGAAATTCCACACACAGGGAATTCCGCGGGGGTCGAGAGACGGGAGGGGAAACAGACTTACACCCCTGCGGAATTGTATTGAACAGTTGTGGGGTGGGCCCGAGGTAAGTGGTGACGTGGCAGCGCGAAGTGCAGAGTTTCGGCGACGTGGCAAAACTAAAAACGGGTTTTAAATACCGGCATGCTGTGTATTTCACACACCCCACGAATGAAATTTTTCATGGATCGTATGGTTCACTGCAGCACGAAGGTAAGGTAAGTCTTTAGGTAAGCTCGTACTTAGGCCCGTATCGGTGTTAAACCCGGCACGCAGCGTTCACCTGTCCTCAGCCAACACCCAATCCTCACACGCCGCGTGCTCCACTGTCAGAGCCCTTACGGCTCTCTTCCTCATTCAGTTTACTTATCCGCCCTTTTACCTCAAACCCTTCAGTCAAAAGATAACAGTTTCCCATTTTTTTTTTACTCCAGTAGAGGTCTCAGGGTTCCAGCTACGGTACGTACTAATTGGAAACCAGCGCCAAGGTCCACCCAGTCGCTTTCAGCACCCCCCGCATTGTTTTCCTGAGAATATTTCCCTGTGCACAGGTATTCCGTCCTTCATTTGTTTTCTGTTTTCCCTTTCGTCTTTTAAAAGTTTGTTATGTCAGTCATGGGGAGGGGCACACCCAAGAAAGCCAAACCAGAAACCCCTCAGGTCAGAGAAGCCAAACACCCTCCCGGGTTCGACCCCTTCATCGACCTACAAGCTGAGATCCACGACCCTCAATACCCATTTCATATCAACACCATTAAACCTGAGCTTTTCAGACGTCATATTGGGAATAAAGACCGATATTGAGTGGTCGTGTCTGGCCTGTATCATCAAATTACCCCTCAAGTTCATTCTGTAGTTGATTTTATCTCCTGGCTCAAAGACGTTTTTGACGAACATCTGGGCACTTTCACCTCTCCTCAAGGGAACAAAGTTTTTTCCCTTTCGTCCGATATTATCAAGCAAGCCCTTCGCTTTCCCACCAGTGCCACATATATCAGTTTCAGCGAAGCAGCTCTAGCCGCCCAATTCACCAGGCAGCCATGGGAGAATCAGAAAGCCTTCATCTCCTCCATAACCGACAATCATGTCACTTCTCTCCCGAACATAGAGCCTTTTCCATTAAGTTTGTTCGAAGAGGAAGTTTGGCCCATCCTCTCCCTCATCGCCGGTCTTTTAGGAATAGGAAGTCCGGAAGAGATTTACATGGTGTGTGTCCATTTCTTATGGCTCATGTCTCAAAAGGGGGTAGTGTTAGATATTCCTGGTTTCCTTGCCACCGCCATTCGAACCCAGTTCCAGGAGCTTCAAGAAACCAGTCAGTTTCGTTTTTGTTCGATGGTTTTCTATCTTTTCCTGTACCAGCACGCTGATAAATTTGAGGGTTTGGGTTTAGACAAGGTATATCGGGAGAATT
Source organism: Pinus albicaulis (assembly GCA_034641835.2). Classification (NCBI taxonomy): domain Eukaryota; kingdom Viridiplantae; phylum Streptophyta; class Pinopsida; order Pinales; family Pinaceae; genus Pinus; species Pinus albicaulis. The sequence continues at coordinate 1,014,555,414 of CM076578.1, forward strand.
CCCAACCCCGCCCAGTCTTCGACTGGAATTTCTCTATGCGCCAACTACCCAAGGGGGAGGGTTATTCCAGTTTTGTGAATAGTTTCATGTCTATTGCCTATTCTATTATTCATGACGCACCTTCACCTAGAGTCTTTCCAGAGATGAAGAGCTGGCTGCAAGCCGGAAAATCCCAGAGCATTGGGGATTGGTTCCTATTCAATGATTACACGGAAATTCGGGTCTACGGAGCCGAAGTTTCCCCTTACCGGCTACCAGTGTTTCCTGTGCGTCGAGTTTATGCGCTCAAATACATCCGGCAGACCCTCAAGGCCGATCAACTCCATTTTGTCCCCGCCACGAAGGGTTACATCCTGAGGCTCCCCACCCAAATCGGCCCTTTTGTTGTGAATTCGAGACTTGCTCTCCCAATTGTTGAGAAAATGTTGCAGGGTCTGGACTTGAGGTTGGGAAAGGGTTGGGCTTATGATCCACGAGAAATTATCTCGAACAAAAGAAAAAGGAACAAGTCCGCACCTTATATGCATGAGCCAAGGCCGTTCATGGAATGGAGGGCTAATCTCGAAATTTGGCCTTTGGTTTCGCAAATGGAGACAGATTCATCTGCCACAGGGGAGGAAGAGGACGTCAATAAAGGCACGGGCAGAGAAGAAGCAGGCACATCAGGAGCAGTTCCCCCTCACAAAAAGCAAAAAACAGCCTCCAGTGAGGCGGAAGTCATAGGAGAGGAGCAACTGCTGGAACCATTCACAACGTATGGCAAATTGGATACAAGTAAGGCAGGGATAAAGGTGCTAAGGGATAGTACCACCTCTTCCGACTTCACGGAAGTCACACAGGCCATCATAGAACATACCTCACCAAGGGCAGTGGAAAGAGACCGGGCAAATAGAGCGATCTGAGATAAGTATAAAGCTGAGTTGGAGGGGTACGTTGAGAAATATCACACCAGGGTCTCTGCCTCCATGAACGTGGATACAGAACATCTGGTATTATCTATGGCAGAAACCTTCTTGGAACCCAAATCAGGTGTTACTAGCTATCGGGTGCTCGAGCATGCAATCGACATGAAAAAGGTGCCTGCAACCGATATGTGTAACCTGTTTCAGACTGTATGTGATATGCTCAAATACGAAATGATGCGGGTCACCATTGTGCTGAAGAGGCTGGAGGAAAAACATGAACGGGTGAGAGCTACCTTGAAAAATGAGCAGGCAAACTGTCGCGCCCGAGCAAATCAAGTACGTTTCCTCCAAGACCAGATCAAAGGAAAGACAAGGGAGAAACAGACCCGCAGGGCGCTCTAATAGACCAATTGCAAAAGGAGCTCGCGTCAATAAAAGGCAAGGCCAGCATACCAGCCTCCCACCATGTCCAGACAGCCGAGCTGGTGCAAGTGGAAAAGGAAAAAGCAGAATTGGCTCACTCATTAGCAAGGGAGAGGGAAGACAGAGAAAAACTCGCTGAAAAAATCACCACCCTTCAGAGCAGGTTGACAGAGCTGCAAAACACCTGGGACAATCACAGTTGTCCGCCTGCTACAGCCCCACCAGAGACAAGCCCACTAGCAGAGCAGCTGAATGCAACGAAAGCCACCAATGACGTGCTAGAGAAACAGGCAATCACCGCAAGGCAGAAAATCGCCGATCTAGAAGGTTTGGTAGCTGAGAATGGCAAGAGGATAGAAACACTACAAAAAGAGATCGAGCAAGAGAAGAAGACAAAAGCTGACCAGCAGAAAACAATCGCTGAACTCAAAAATCGCGTGAAGGGCAACATCACGTTCAGAGAAGCGAGGAGTATAATCTGGTCGGACATAATCTTAGCAGTGACAGGACAATGGGCTTTCCTGAAGATGATAGGGGAAAACAAAGCTGCTATACTCCATCTCAACAGGAAATTCCAAGAGGCAGATCTCAATGTGTCCGGCAGAACTCAGCATGCTAAAAGCTATATTTCTTTCTTGCAGGGGTTAGAATCAGACGAAGTGGAAAAGCACGGCATACCGAGTCGGTTCATGGAGGCCTTCGAATGTCAGAAAATCATCGACAAAGAGGCAGCCCGAGATGTCGCTTTGAAAGCTTTGCAACAGGTAATATCAAACGTGGACCGGTTCGATGTAGTGTGGAACGAGATTACAGCAGCTGGACTCCCATCTTGTTGGGACCCAACCACTCCGTCCGTCCTACAACCGTTGACAGAATATAAGACACGTCTGCAGGAAGAAAAAGACCGGATAGATGTCCTGACAGATAAGATTGCTCGGTTAAAGGGTGAAAACATTGTTTCATCTCTCAGCCAGGAGTTTCTTCTCCTCCACTTGATCAGGCACAAGCTGCCTACAGAGGCGGGTTTCAACGCCCTCACAACGGCCTATGTCAAAGTGGAGGTATTCGCCGCGATGCCAGAACCTTCAGCTGACTGCCAACAGAGATGCACGCAGTTTGCAAACCAGATTGCCAGCTCATCAGCGAACGTCCCACCTCCAACATCAGCAACTGCTTCAACTCTTCCACACCTATGAAATCTTGTCAACTCATGATTCGGCCTCAACGACCTATTTACCTTTTACTGAATTAGTTTCTTTTAAGTTTCGAGTGGGTTGTTTACCCCACTCCAGCATTTTATTTTTCATCAAACTACTGTTTAATTTTCTGTTTTTGAAAACGGCCAAGTGCCTGACTATCCATGATGAGAGGCCTTATTCCTCATCATGAATTTTGTTGTTTTGAGAATGACCCTTAACAAATTTTGGTTATGCGAAGAAGATATTTTTCCAAAAAATATCTTCTCGCTGAGATAGGTAGAAGCCTATATAAGTAAGATCTAATGAGAAAAAGGGGTTCCAGATTTCCTGAAGAAACATGCAGTGTAAAAGTTTTTGTAGGCTTGCGGTGGAATTATCAATGCAAATACACAGAGCCCGTGGGGTTTCAGCAAAGAGAAGTTCTAGTTATGTGTAAGGATTCCAGTCTTGATGATGTATAGTTCGTGACTCTTTCTTTGTGATATTGTATCATTGTTCGCTCCACTGTTTCCAATTTCCTTTTATCGTGTTTTGGAATGCGAGTGACTTGCCAGCTCGGGTATGAATTTATCGTTGTTTGGTACTCATGCTTTACTGGTCTATGTCGCTTTAAATATGGCTCATACACGATATGCCGTTCCGCTTAACACATCATTCATATTTCCTCTGTATTAAACATCGTGGAATGTTACTCTTACTGAACTGATTGATATGTATGGATTCTTAGTTTATAAGCCCATATTATGTCGAAATATGTTTTTTGAGCACCATTTCGTTGGTAGTTAGTACTCCCCTTTCATTTTCAGCGCAACAAACATTTTTCTGTTTAAAATACCTATATATCATTGAGAAACTGGCCCTCTCTGATGAAAGTTGTCTCTAAGTTGTCTGAAGTATATGTGTATTGAAGATTCCCTTCTTGTCTCTGCAGTATCTTTATAACTTGCTAAATCTGAAGGCGGTTTGGTCCCATCCATACGATGATGCTTTACACAAATTGTAAAGGTAGAGAGTCCTAAGCTGATAATGAGCCTGAAATGTACTTTATACTCCCTACTGTTTAAGATGTCCTAGGCACTGGTCTTTGGCAACTCAAGGCTGTCTCTAGGAGCTGCAACACACTTGATATATTCCATCATCCAAGCAGTTTGCCTTTTATTTCGATGTATTCCGACAACTTTCAGAAAACTGAGTTATTTTTGGGCTTAACTCAATTAATTACGCTCAAGGTGGCATTCCAGGAGGAATAGATGGTAGAAAACCTTAGTGTAATAGCTCGTTGGAACTGGGACGAGGATACCTACATGATGGGACAGTTGGAAGTGAGTTTTAGTGACTAGAGGAGACATGGTAGCCGATTTATCCTTTCCTGAATAAAAAGCAATATTTTATTTGGAAAATAAGAGGGAAAAGTGCTCCATGAATAAAATAATAATAAAATAAGGCTCTAGAAGGATTCAAGAGATCTATAAAAGAAAAGGACAAGGTCATTGAGAGATATCTTGGATTAGATCATTTTCTTGTGTGAGAGATTTGAGAACTTGGTTCTCTACTCCATTGGGAGCACGAGGAATGGAAACCCTTGGGTGATTTGTGAGTCTTGGACAAAAACCCAACTCTCTTAGGAGACTTCATTCAGGAGTTTCATAGAGCTTCAGGGATATTGGAGTCAGGATCATCCATATCTTCAATTGGTGCTTCAGTGGATTCAGTGGCAACTGTTGTTGGAGGGAGAGTGCAGTTGTTCGGTTTTGGAGGCCAGTGTAGTGCAGCAATTCATATTGGTGGCCAATTCTCCATCTCAGCTATTTTGGGTCACATATGCATGTAACCCCAGTTTACCATTTATAAATTATAATAAAATGTTGAGATTCTTCCTGTTCAATGTGTAATGGATTGCAGTGCTCTATATGTTTTTATTTTTACATGGAAATCTCTTGTTAAGTAAATGCTGATTTTACGACATAATGTGGAGTTAAGTTATTTTCTGCAATTTTAGTTAAATTAACCCATTTAGGACATTACAGTGGTATCAGAGCATTGGTCTTGGCTCAGCCACGGGTTTTCAGATTGGAGGATTTCAAATTTTATTACAGATCGATTCAAGGGTTTTAGTCGTGTGAAAATTTCTGAATGTTACTTATGCAAAAATTTATTGTTAGATCTGGTTATGCTCCTCCTACTTAATTGAGTTATTAAGATGAAAATTCAAATTAATATCGAAGCAAAACACATAACAAACTTTCACCAATTCAGATCTAGAAAAAGTACATGCACACATAGACGAAGTGATACAAGGGTTTTCTAGACAATAGTCCCTGGAAAAACCGAATGTGGGAAAACTGGTTTGCTGGCTGCTGGAGGATTTTATTATTAAGAGTTTTCTGAATACAGCAAATCTGGGTTCCAGATCTGGAAAACCCGACAAAGAAAATACATATCTGCAACTCACCTGCTGTTCTAGAGCCAAAATATTAACTGATCCACACCTTCAAACGAGATTTACAGGACTCAGCCAGATCTTGGCCCTAGAAACCCTAGCGCTACCCCTTAAGCCCCTGCGTCAGTCTCTGCATCCCTCTACGTTGGCCTGGAAAGGGTTGTGTAACCCCAGACTGGGTGACGCAGTCCCTACGCTGCCCCTGAGAGTCTCTACGTAACCCCTGAGGGTCTCCTGCTACCTAACGCTGCCGTGGGAGAGACAACGCAACACCTGCGTAGTTGAAGCTGCCTCTGCACTACGCAGCTGCTGCCCTCTCTGCTGCTGCTGATCTTGCTTCTCTGCACTGCCTCTGGAAGCTTCTCTTTGTCTCTTGCGGATTCTAGGCACTGGGATCAGACCATCCCTTTTGGCTAAACTCCCCTCTCTGCAGCTAAAACACTTCTGAGAATTCTTAGCAAACCACACCATAGAATCTCAGCTTAGCTTCAGTGCTCTGCCTCTGTGTTTCTTTAAAAATGACCCCAAGCCTTTCCTTTATACTTTTCTCGTTGGGAAACCAACAACCATAATCAGGTCTTGAATCAATGGCTAAGATTAAAAGAAAGCTTGATTCATGTGACTTAAGACAATTTCATCACATGTTTAATTTAATTAGCTTCAATTATTTAATTTTCCTAAGTTTAGATTTAGGAAATACATTAAAATAGCTAATTAATTAAATATCTCCCAAACTAGATGAAATTTCCCAAATCCCTTTCTGGGTCTTGTAGATCATGTGTACTCTAGTCCCTTCACAAATTTTGGGAGCTAGAGCACATCCGATGCTACCCCCACTACACAAAATCTCAACACACCCTCGTAGCACGGAGTGTGCTCTAGCAATACATCACACCATGTATCACAAGATTTTGGGCACTGGTTTCTGTGTTGTTGAGGCTTGGCCTGCTGCCACTCAACTTTGCACTACTGTTGCCATTCTATATTGCTGCCCATGACGCTGTCACCGGCACTGCCATATCTGTACTGTAGCTCCCTCTCAATCTTCTGCATCTGTGCTGCCACCCGCTGCACTACATTTTCAGTTGCTGAGAGAAACAATTGAATCTCCTGCCCAATCTTTGACAGACAAGTTAGTTGGGCTGCAACCTCATCACTGAAGCTCCATCGACTGTTGAGCTGTGCTGACATTTGGAGGATGATGCATAGCTACAACTCTACACTGCATAAGCAGATTCCCTCTACACTACTGAAGTCACATCAACCCCTTGTGCTGTAATCTCTTATGCTGCTATTGCACTGCGATGTCCTCCTGAAGCCTCCACGATGCTACAGCTCTGCTCTGCGTAAGCAGCTCTACTTTGCGTTGTTGAAGTCACATCAACCCCTACGTTACTGTTGCTGCATCCGCATTGCACTACTCCTTCCAGCCTTCAGATCTGCCTTTGCTTCATTCGTGATCTATGCACCCACTGCTCCACTTATCCTGCTACTGTCTTAAGGCTCCTGTAGCTCGGATGTGATCCAAGAGATGAGCTGCTCAAGGATCCCACCGTCATTCTGTAGCTTCTCTACAGATCCATGTCGCCCCACTTTCGTGGTTCATGAGTGCTCATGACTGCATCATCTTCTGACCCATCATCCGCCACAGTAGCCTTGGAAGAAGAAGCTTCCTTGTCATTTTTCTTCTGAGGACAATTGTTAGTGAAATATCCTAGTTCGCCACACAGGAAGCACTTGATATTTGATAGATCCTTTTTCTTCTTTCCCTGCTGCCTCTTTGATGCCAAGGCTGCATCTTCTTCATCTTCCTTCTTCATCTTACTCGATCCCGTGTTGTACTTCTTTTTGGTGATTCTGCAGAGTTCTTGACGCATGATTGCCCACAAGTTGTCCTAGTCGGGAAAGTCCGCTATGCCCAAGATACTTTGGACAAAGGTTTCCCACTCATCCGTGACTACATTGAGAGCAGTGCTAACCATCACATCATCCTCCACCTCTGCACCTGTGGTAGTCAACTAGTCTCTGATCGACTGTAATCTGAAGAGAAAATGTTGCATGTCTTCCCCCTTGGTCATCATGAATGACCGCATCCGAGTCTCCAAAAGCATCTTCCTCTCGACAAAGTTTCCCTCATATAGGGATGTTAAGGCCTTTCACATTAGCTATTTTCTTCTTGGCTATATGTGGGACAATATGGTCCTTAATTCCATCCATTATCAGCCGCTTGGCATGTCCAACAACTTCATTATGTTTCTTCATGAGATCTGCATCAGTCGGCGTGGCCAGGACTTGTTCTGCATGGTCTCTTAAATGATATGCCTCTACGACTATCAGGATTCTAGCCTTCCAAAATGAAAAGTTGGATAGGCCATCCATTCTGTCCTGATCACGCAATCCATGAGGTGCCATCTACTCAGAAATCTGTCGGAGCTCCTCTTCTCTGTGCTAAAGATAAGGTCCTTCGTGAAACAGGCACCTTCTGCTCCCTTTGACAACTGATTTCCCTTCTTGGATATCTTCCAAATCAAACAATGATTCATCTCTCTTCGATCCTCAGATCGATCTGCAAGTTTCTTTGGCTAGAAACTCTCTAACAAGCTGATCTCCTCTTGCTCTTCGTCACTAGTGCTTAGGCTAAAATTCTGAAAACTTCAGAAATTTAACCCCACCAACACCTTCTGTAGTTCAGCAGCTCTACTTCAGGCACTTCTGAATCAGACAGATTCAGATCTGTGTCACCTTGGTTGGCTTCAGACGATCCCAATGTTGCCTCTGTGCAGTAAGTGTGTGGGTCTACTTGGAGACAGCGTAAGAATGCATCACCCTACCCTCTACGTGATTCTTCTCTCTCTGAAACTGCGTTGTCTCTTTAGATCTGGCCTTCTACTGCTATTGTTGCTCTTCCTGGTGCTTTTTGCAACAAGATCCTTCAAACTTCTGCTGGTGACCCTCCTAGATCTGCAATTGCTCTAATACCATGTGAAAATTTCTGAATGTTACTTATGCAAAAATCTACTATTAGATTTGGTTATGCTCCTCCTACTTAATTAAGTTATTAAGCAGAAAATTCAGATTAATATTGAAGCAAAACACATAATAGAACTTCACCAATTCAGATCTAGAAAAGTACATGCACACATAGACAAAGTGACACAAGGATTTTCTGGACAACAGTCCTCGAAAAAACCTAATGCGGGAAAACCGGTCTGCTAGCTGCTGGAGAGTTTTATTATTAAGAGTTTTATGAATACAGCAAATCTGGGTTCCAGATCTGTAAAACCTGATAGAGAAATACAGATCTTCAGCTCACCTGTTGTTCTGAAGCCAAAATATTGACTGATCCACACCTTCAAATGGGATTGACAGGACTCAGCCAGATCTTGACCCTAGAAACCCCAACACCAGCCCTGAAGCCCTTGTGTCAGCCTCTGCAGACTCATCGTCCCTCTGCACTGGCCCGGAAAGGGGTGCGTAACCCCAGACTAGGTGACGCAATCCCTGCGCTGCTCTTGAGGGTCTCTACATAACCCCTGAGGGTCTCCTGCTACCTAACGCTGCCCTGGGAGAGACTGCGCAGCACCTGCGTAGCTGAAGCTGCCTTTGTGTTGCGCAACTGCTGCCCTCTCTACTGCTGCTGATCCTGCTTCTCTGTGCTGCCTCTGGAAGTTGCTCTTCCTCTTGTTGATTCTAGGCACTGGGATCAAACCATCCCCTTTGCCTAAAATCCCCTCTCTGCAGCTGAAGCACTCCTGAGAATTCTTAGCAAACCACACCTTAGAATCTTAGCTTAACTTCGGTGCTCTGCTTCTGTGTTTATTTACAAATGACTCCAAGTCTTTCTTTTATACTTTTCTCGTTGGGAAACCAACGGCCATGATAAGATCTTGCATCAATGGCTAAGATTAAAAGAAAGCTTGATACGTGTGACTTAAGACAATTTCATCACATGTTTAATTTAAATAACTTTAATTATTTAATTTTCCTAAGTTTAGACTTAGGAAATACATTAAAATAATTAATTATTTAATTATCTCTCAAACCAAATGAAATTTCTCAAATACCTTTCTGGGCCTTGTAGATCATGTGTACTCTAGTCCCTTCACAAATTTTGGGAGCTAGAGCACATCCGATGCTACCCCCACAAAAAATCTCAACACTCCCTCTTAGCACAGAGTGTGCTCTAGCAATACATCACACCATGTATCACAAGATTTTGGGCATTGGTTTGTGTGTTGTTAACGCTTGGCCTATTGCCACTCAGCTTTGCATTGCTGCTGCCATTCTGTTTTGCTGCCCATAACGCTGTCACCGCCACTGCCACATCTGTACTGCAACTCCCTCTCAATCTGTTGCATCCATGCTGCCACCTATTTCACTACATCTTCAGTTGTTGAGAGAAACAACTGAATCTCTTGCCCAATCATTGACAGACAAGTTAGTTGGGCTGCAACCTCATCACTGAAGCTCCATCGACTGTTGATTTGTGCTGACATCTGGAGGATGATGCACAACTACAACTCTACACTTCGTAAGTAGACTCCCTCTGCACTGCTGAAGTCACATGTACCCCTTGTGCTGAAATCTCTTACGCTGCTACTGCACTGCGTTGTCCTCCTAAAGCTTCCATGTTGCTATAGCTCTGCTCTGCATAAGAAGCTTTGCTTTGCACTGTTGAAGTCACATCAATCCCTACATTGCTAATGCCTCTACGTTGTTGCTGCATCCGCAATGCGCTGCTCCTTCCAGCCTTGAGATCTGCCTCTGCTTCATCTGTGATATATGCACCCACTACTCCACTTGTCCCACTATTTTCTTAAGGCTCCCGTAGCTCGGATGTGATCCAAGGGATGAGCTGCTCAAGGATCCTATTGACCACTGGAGTGGCACCTAATGATAATGAGAAGACTCCATGCCCAAGGATGAACCAGAAGACATTTGTACCATTAGATATCATCAGATATCATCCGTTCAACAGAGTTTTTAAACTCTACTTCTACTTATCATTTTCTCTTGTACCAAGATTCCACGTCCTATGGGGAATTGTAATAAGTGATGCTAGTAATGATGAGTTTTGAGTCAGTATTGAGTTTGTAATAGGCCTAGGTAGTCTGGGACCTTGCCAACAAGTGAGTATTACTCTGGGAGGTTTTTTTACTTGGTTAATTATCATCTCCCTACTAGGAGTTAATAATTAATTGAGTTTTTTCCTTCAATTTTACCCCAAAGATGGAGTACGGCTTGATGGTGAGGCCTTGGGTGATTCCTAGTGTCTAGAGTCAATGTATATTACCATACTAGATCACACAAATAATTTCATCTAATTTTCTTAGGTCTAGGTAGTGATTTTTTAATTTTTTAGATTTCTTGCAAGTCGAAAATTGCAATAAAAATTGTAATTGAATTGTAATAAGTGTTGCCTAGAGAAGTTGTATGGGGTATGAGTAATCAAAATTACACCTCTCACGCTCAACTTTCTTCTATGACACAATTTGAGGGGTTAAAAATGTGTTTTGAACCCTCAAAACCCATTTTTCCTAATTTTAGTGGGAACTCTGGCAATTAATTAAGCCAGAAATTAAATAAATGGAGAAAAATAAATATCCACACATGCTAAATGAGCTGCAAATGAGGTGGAAAATTATGGAGGAGTTAAAGTGAAGTCCCAAGTTGATGTGAACTCCTAAAATCAAGGAAAAGACACGTGCTCAAATAAAATTGAATTTTCGGCATTAAATGAGAGTTGCTTACTTAGAAATTCGAATTTGTGAAGTTAATGCATATTTGGGAGGATTTGGGAGAATATTTGGTAGATATTTTTGTGGAAAATTGTCCCCACATGGGTTACCAACCATATACACATGTCATTCCATCATAAAATTCGAATTTGGCACATAAGGGAAGAAGAAAATGATGTCCACTTGCCAGAATTCGAATTTTACATTTGGCATTGGAGCTCCACTAACCAAATTCGAATTTGCCTTGAGATCTCTTCCCTCTCACCACTTGGCATATGGTTCTTCATTGGGATTTGCTCCCAACTTTCTATATAATGGAGCCATGGGCTCTCATATTGTAATCATTGTTTACTAGCTATTGTGCTTGCGGAAGGGCTGCTGCCTTGTACACTTTCAGAAATATCAATAAAGACTTTGGGGTTTCATTCATGAAGTGTTCCTCCTTTTGGAGTGTGATGAATTGTTCATCATTGGTATAATTCCTTTTACTCATGCTTTGATCTAATTTGTTTCCATATGCTTTTGTAGATTTGTTAATGTAGAGCTATCTTACATTGACATTTGATTTAGAAGTATGCTTTAGGTATAGAATGCTCTAGTTGGTTTCAAATAAATCTCTAGAGTTTCTTATCATTGTTTATTGTTAGATCTATATGGAACTAATTATTATTGAAGTTTTGTAGAGGGAACATTTTGTTGAGATCATAGAATCAAGTGTTGGGGGAAGCCTTTGGAGAGACCAACCCACTCTTGATACATTCTCAAAGGAGCTCTCATTTGTTCTTTGAACCTTCATAGTCTTATCTTACAAAGTGGTTTTGCCGGGGTTTTGGGACTTAGCTTGTATACAAGCTGAATACTTCTAAATTTGAATATCTTTTAAAACATTATACTTCATTGCTTTCATTTGCTATCTAAGAGTTTGAAGATGAATAAGCAAAGAAGAGAGTTTACTCGAACTCTTTGCCTTGGCCCTTCGTAAATTGTTGTGCAATATTTTGTAATTTTATTTGTCTAATATTTGATTGGTTTTGTAGCTCTCTTTACAAACTTTTTCTTATGACAGCTTGAGTGGACAACTACAAGAAATTACTAACAAGTTGTTGCAGGACCTTTGGGCTCTGAATTGCAAATGAGGAAAATAACTCTCTCTTCTTTGGTTGTGGGAATTGAAGAGGCTTAGCTCCTCTTCTCCTATTGTAAACTCTGAATTCTTTTGAGTTTTTTCTTTTTTAGAAATTCTCATCGAGGAAAAGTCTATGGTCTCAATATTTGTAAAGACTTTCTTTGGTTTAGAAAAGGCCTCATGGTCATTTAATTCTTGTAAAATTAATAAAATTAATGTTTTTGTTGTGGGAGCGTGGGTTTTACCCATTGGCATTCCTACCTCTCCATTTCAAAGGAGAGAATTTGTAGATGGATTGACTTAGTGGTTTTGACATTTCCATTTTTTTTCACATCACATATGCATGCTCTAATTGGGAAGTAACACAAATCGCATAGTCCTTTAATTTCTTAATTTGCAATCTCATTTGCCATCACTTACTTATGTTTTGTGATCTATTTCTCATTTGGATAAGTTTCACAATATACGACAAGTAAAGAAGCATCGCATTTTCAATTTATGGCAACTTGAGTTATTGTTCTAACTATGAAGCATATTTAATTGAATCATCTCCATCTTTTACATAGCACTTGCAAACTCACTTTCATATTATTTACGCATTTCACTTTTCATTCTAGACTTGAATCTCTAAAATTTACCTCCAACTTAAGTTGGTTGAATAGAGTTTTAGGGACCCTCTACCTCTATGGACTCCTCACTGTAAGATCCAAATATTTGGGCGAGAGTGAGGTCTGAGGATTAGAGTTCAATTGTAACCTTGCTTTAGAACTAATTAATAAAATAAACCAACAGTACTATCTCATCACATTTACTTGCAAAGTTCCCAAATTTTTTTCTATCTTGACGGTTTAAAGATTCACATGCAAATATTATCTCAAGAAGCACTTTGGATGCAAGCATTTTAATTCTTTAAATTTTGCAACAAGTTTAATTCTATGGTACTTGGAAATTTGCTTCTACATGCAACTTCATTGCATGTTCTCATTTTAATGATCATTATGCTTATGGATGATTGATATATCTCGTTTCATTGGCAAATACCCTTATTTGGTGTTGCAAATTTAATTGCATGTTGTAATCTTGGTCTAACATTTGAGTTTTTCTATCATTTCATTTACATTCTCCAAAAGTAGAACACTAAATGTTTCCTTATGAGCAAAATAGTTTCTCATGCTTTGATTCATAAATCTATTTATCTTGAGAGCATTTCTGATATCTTGTGCTAACAGTCTTTTGTTTCCATTTCAGGATTACTATGTTCTCATCTCTTTGAGCATTTCTTTTACTTTTGAGTATGTTATTTGTAAAGGCACTGGTTAAATGGTTTGTCATTATTTCAAAGTTGCTCATAAATGTTCATGAATCTTCAAAAGTAATCCAATCTCACTCTAATATTCTCCTAGAAAACTCACATCTTTAACTTGGTTTTTCTTTAGGGACCTCCCCCCATAGCTAACCTAGGAAATAGCTTAAACAGAGAGAGTCGAGAATAGGTGACAGCCCCTTCTCTAAGTTCCTTGCCACCAACCACACCTTGTGGGGTTAAAGGCTTTTCCCGCCAACTGTAGGTAGGTGTAGGTGGCAAGCGATAACATTTTTGGCGTCGTTGCCGGGAACAAGTCTTCTTGTGCCTGGGAAAACAACTAACTTTAAGTTTTGGCATATTTGAATTTTAGATTTAGATTCTTGCTCAAGTGGCGACTCCACTCAATCCTAATTTTGCAAGATTTTCTACTAGGAGAAATTCAAGTGGTCTAGTTAGCCCCTCACCTGATCCTGAAAGGGTTTTTAGAGAAAGGTTAAATAGACTTTCTCATAGTAGAGCTCTTGCTAGTCTTGGGCAAGAGGATATTTCTGACATTCATTTGTTGTTTCAAGAACAAGTTGAGCCTAACATCATGAATGATCTTTTTGCTCCTTGTAACTTTACTAACATTAATGGCTATCCTCACAATATCCCTAACAAGGCTATTGAAAGGTTGTCTTCTTTTCAAAGTAACAATGCCATTAGTGTTGCATCACATGTGAAGAACTTTAATGTTTGCATCTTTAAGTGGTGTAACGTTGCTAACTATGAGGATGTAAAGATGAGGCTTTTCATTCTCTCTTTGGAAGAGGATGCTCTTGATTGGTTCACTGAGCAACCTGCTAACTCGTATGATTCTTTACAAGCGATTGTTAATGCTTTCATGGGAAAGTATGGAGAGAGAATAGAGAATAGTCATTTGATCAGTGCCATTAGCACCATGAATAAAAATGAGAAAGAAACCATGGAGGAGTTTAACAAGAGATTCAATGAATTGGTTAAAAGTATGCCTACTTCCGTTAAACCTCTTGATGAATTTCTCTTATGTTCCTATCTGGATTCTTTTGGTGTTCACACTGCTTATGAGTTAAGAAGAAAGAAACCTGCAACTTTGGGTGTAGCTCAAACTGAAGCCTTGAAAATAGAAAGAGCTAGAAAGCAATCAGGAAAATTTGAGATTACTAGTTTCACTAGAGGGCCATTGAAATCGAATGATTCCAAAGACAAGGCCAAGGAAGAGGCTACCCATGATCCTATTAAGGAATTAACTCAACTCATCAAGAGCATGGAAGAAAACCACACTAAATAAATGCAATCCATGCAAAGTAGGTTGGTGGCCATGGAAAGATCGCAAGTGCAAAAATTCCAACCTAGGCCAAATAATGGATGGCAAAAGAATAAAGGCCCCCAACAAGATTATAGGCCTCCAAATCCATTGGAATCCACCAACATGGTAGATCAAATTCCCCCTTTTTGTAGGCCATGTAATGAGTTCCATGAAGAAGCCACATGCCCATATGTAAAGAGAATTATGGAAAGTAGCATGTTGGGAGATGAACATGTAGGAACTAGTGGTCAAATCAATATGTTCTCCATGGAAGATCAAATATACATCATTGAAGGAAATCAAGAGATTGACCATAGTCCTAATAATCTTGGGGTTGAAAATATGATTGCAAATTTTGACAAAGTCACTAAGATTTTTGGGGAAAGGCCTACATCTGGACAAATTCTTGCTATGGCAAAAGACAAAGGGATGACTTATCAGAGAAGGGATATTCAAGACCGAAATAATCACAGAAATTTTTCTCCTCTTACTTCAGAATTAAATTTTGACTTGGGCAATTGGGTGAATAATGCAAAGGTTTCTATCCCAGTGACAGTGCTTTTAAAGATACCATCTCAAAGGGCCAAGTTACTAAGTGTAATTGAAGTTACTCAAAGGAAAGAAAAGCCTAATAATGAACAAGAAGATGAAGAAATTGTATTGAAAAGTATGAACTGTTATGTGGGGAACGAAGATCATCTACCATTTTATGTTTCTTTGATAGTGAATGATCGTCTTTTACACAACTGCATGCTTAATTCAGGGGCTTCATCAAATGTCATGACCAAGAAAGTCATGGAGCAACTGAATTTAAGGGTATCTAGGCCCTATCACAATATATGTTCAATGGATTCTAAAAGAATTGAAGTGTATGGGATAATTAAATATTTACAGGTTTTCCTAGCTGCATACCCAGACAAAATAATGACTATGGATATTGTTGTGATAGATGTTCCTGATTCATGGGGAATGCTCCTATCAAGAAAATGGGCATCGGATTTAGGTGGTAGCCTTCAAATGGACTTGTTATATGCGACCATCCCCATGCCAGATAATAAATTTGTCAGACTTGATCGAGAGTTAAAGAAAATACATCATGTTGAGGATCCAAGGAAACCCAACAATGAGATTATCTATAGATCATCCCAGACAGGAACTGATGTTGTGTTGACAAATTTTCTTGCCCCCTTAACAGAACGGATTTAAAATGAAGAGATTAGGCATAGCTCAAAAGGCTTGGATACCTCAAATCTTCCATCAGAGCATTTTCAAGACAGAGTTGTAGGATTGACAATAATTGCATCATCATCGCCATCACAACTAACCAAGAAGAAAAGAAAAAAACGAAAAAAGAAAAATGATATAAAAAATGAATCACCAATTTTGAGCAGGATCAAACCTCAACGCATCAAAAGTCGAAAAAGGAAAAGGAAGAGATTTGGTGTATTTGATGGCCACAAACAGGTTAATAGTGGGGCAAGTCATAGTCCTAAGATAGTCAAAATTGGCCAAGGCACATCAGAGAAAGAGCCTATGGATTTGCCTGTGAGTAGGCAGGTTCTCAAGATGGATTTCACCGAAGACATTTGATGCCATAGGGGCATCCTATGTATCATATTCCTAACCCTATCCCTTGTAAATTTTGTTTAAGTAGTTTTATTTCATGAATAAATTGTTATTCATGTTTCCTAGAATAAATTTCCATTTTTGTACTTAATTTTATTTGATGTTATTTTGAATGGATACTGCTAATATATATCTTTGGTCGGTGGATGCAAATTCCAGGTTCTTGCACACTATCACTTCATATCTAGCATGCACCTCCATATGGAGCTAAATGTTGACCACTGGAGTGGCACCTGATGATAATGAAAAGACTCCATGCCCAAGGATGAACCAGAAGACATTTCTACCATCGGATATCATCAGTGCAACAGAGTTTTTAAACCCTACTTCTACTTCTTTTTCTCTTGTACCCAGATTCGACGCCCTCTGGAGAATTGTAATAAGTGGTGCTATTAATGATGAGTTTTGAGTCAGTATTGAGTCTATAACAGGCCTAGGTTGCCTGGGACCTTGCCAACAAGTGAGTATTACTCTGGGAGGATTTTTTTTACTTGGTTAATTATCATCTCCCTACCAGGAGTTAATAATTAATTGAGTTTTTTCGTCCAATTTTACCCCAAAGCCGGAGTACGGCTTAAAGGTGAGGCCTTGGGTGATTCCTAGTGTCTAGAGTCAATGTATATTAACATACTAGATCATACAAAAAATTTCGTCGAATTTGGTTAGGCCTAGCTAGTGATTTTTTAATTTTTTAGATTTCCCGCAAGTCGAAAATTGCAATAAAAATTGTAATTGAATTGTAATAAGTGTTGCCTAGAGAAGCTATATGGGGTATGAGTAATCAAAATTACACCTCTCACGCTCAACTTTCTACTATGACACAATTTGAGGGGTTAAAAATGTGTTTTGAACCCTCAAAACCTATTTTTCCTAAGTTTAGTGGAAACTCTGGCAATTAATTAAGCCAGAAATTAAATAAATGGAAAAAAATAAATATCCACGCATGCTAAATGAGGTGCAAATGAGGTGGAAAATTATGGAGGAGTTAAAGTGAAGTCCCAAGGTGATGTGAACTCGTAAAATCAAGGAAAAGACATGTGCTCAAATAAAATTGAATTTCTGGCATTAAATGAGAGTTTCTTACTTGGAAATTCGAATTTGTGAAGTTAGTGCATATTTGGGAGAATATTTGGTAGAGATTTTTGTGGAAAATTGTCCCCACATGGGCTACCAACCATATACACATTTCATTCCATCATAAAATTCGAATTTGGCACATAACGGAAGAAGAAAATGATGTCCACTTGCCAGAATTCAAATTTTACATTTGGCATTGGAGCTCCACTAACCAAATTCGAATTTGCCTTGAGATCTCCTCCCTCTCACCACTTGGCATATGGTTCTTCATTGGGATTTGCTCCCAACTTTCTATATAATGGAGCCATGGACTCTCATATTGTAATTATTGTTTACTAACTATTGTGCTTTCGGAAGGGCTGCTGCCCTGTACACTTTCAGAAATATCAATAAAGACTTTGGGGTTTCATTCATGAGGTGTTCTTTCTTTTGGAGTGTGATGAATTGTTCATCATTGGCATAATTCATTTTGTTCATGCTTTGATCTAATTTGTTTTTCATATGCTCCTGTAGATTTGCTAATGTAGAGCTATCTTACATTGACATTTGATTTAGGAGTATGCTCTAGGTATAGAATGCTCTAGTTGGTTTCAAATAAATTTCTAGAGTTTCTTATCATTGTTTATTGCTAGATCTATATGGAACTAATTCTTGATTGAAGTTTTGTAGAGGGAACATCTTGTTGAGATCAAATAATCAAGTGTTGGGGGAAGTCTTTGGAGAGACCAACCCACTCTTGATACATTCTCAAAGGAGTTCTCATTTGTTCTTTGAACCTTCATAGTCTTATCTTACAAAGTGGTTTTGCAGGGGTTTTGAGACATAGCTTCTATACAAGCCGAATACTTCTAAATTTGAATATCTTTTAAAACATTATACTTCATTGCTTTCATTTTCTATCTAAGAGTTTGAAGATGACTAAGAAAAAAGGAGAGTTTACTCGAACTCTTTGTCTTAGCCCTTTGTAAATTGTTGAGCAATATTTTGTAATTTTATCTGTTTAATATTTGATTGGTTTTGTAGCCCTCTTTCCAAACTTTTTCTTGTAACAGCTTGAGTGGAAAACTACAAGAAATTACTAACAAGTTGTTGCAGGACCTTTGGGCTCTGAATTTCAAATGAGGAAGATAACTCTCTCTTCTTTGGCTGTGGGAATTGAAGAGGCTTAGCTTCTCTTCTCCTATTGTAAAGTCCGAATTTTGTTGAGTTTTTTTTTTAGAAATTCTCATCGAGGAAACGTCTATGGTCTCAATATTTGTAAAGACTTTCCTTGGTTTAGAAAAGGCCTCATGGTCATTTCATTCTTGTAAAATTAGTAAAATTTATGTTTTTGTTGTGGGAGTGTGGGTTTTACCCATTGGCATCCCTATCTCTCAATTTCAAAGGAGAGAATTTGTAGATGGATTGACTTAGTGGTTTTGACATTTCTATTTTCTTTCACATCACATATGCATGCTCTAATTGGGAAGTAACACAAATCGCATAGTCCTTTAATTTCTTAATTTGCAATTTCATTTGCCATCACTTACTTATGTTTTGTGATCTATTTCTCATTTGGATAAGTTCAGTGTTACACGGGGTCTCGCCCCCCCCACCTAGGGGTCTAGATTCCTCGCCCCCTCGCGCTCCGGGGTCTTGGGGACTTCTAGGGGATGTTTCCCTCACGCCCCCTCACGCCCCCGCACACCCCCTTTCACGCCCCCTCACGCCCCCTCACACCCCCCTTCACGCCCCCTCACGTCCCCTCACCGCCCCTTTTAGTTTATGGTTTCGTGTTAAAAGTTGATGTGCCACTTAGCATATTTGAGAATCCAAGTGATTCTGATTCCGATGGTGACATGGTTGATCTTGATATATTCGTGCAGAAGTTGGATGCAGAGACTAGTGGGGCATTAACTTGAGCATTTATGCTCATTTATCAGTATGATGATATCATTTGATATTCATATGTTATGTTTTATGCTTTATGTTTCAGACATAACTTATTTGCGTTTAAGTTTTATGTTTCAGACTTGAGTTGTAAACTTCAGTTTAAACTCTATTTTGAATCTTGATATAATATGTCATATGATATCTTAAACTTTATTTTCATCGTACATTGTTAGTAGTTACATTAATGATTATATAGTTACAAACTTACAAACTTACATGCATGATTGTATGATGTATGTTTTAACTTTTAACTTTTAAATTTGTTTCAATTATATGATTCATCATTCATCGATTTGTAATTTTATCATTTATGATTTATCTTTCATGATGCAAGTGTATGATGATTGTATATACATTCCTTGCAAAAATATAGTTACATTTTAAATATTAAATTTTATAATTTTTATGACCCCGACGTCCCCCCACGTTTCCTGAAAATTGGTAGGGAGATTTTGCATAGGCCGCTCCCGCGCTCCCTCACCCCCTCGCTTCCACCTCCAGGGGACTTGGTGGAACATTGGATAAGTTTCACAATATATTACAAGTAAAGAAGCATCGCACTTTCAATTTATGGCAACTTGAGTTATTGTTCTAACTATGAAGCATATTTAATTGAATCATCTCCATCTTTTACATAGCACTTGCAAACTCACTTTCATATCATTTAGGCATTTCACTTTTCATACTAGACTTGCATCTCTAAAATCTACTTCCAACTTAAGTTGGTTGAATAGACGTTTTAGGAACCCTCTACCTCTATGGACTCCTCACTGTGAGATCCAAATATTTGGGCGAGGGTGAGGTCTGAGGATTAGAGTTCAATTGTAATCTTGCTTTAAACCTAATTAATAAAATAAACCAAGAGCACTATCTCATCACATTTACTTGCAAAGTTCCCAAATTTTTTGCTATCTTGACGGTTTAAAGATTCACATGCAAATATTATCTCAAGAAACATTTTGGATGCAAGCATTTTAATTCCTTAAATTTTGCAACAAGTTTAATTCTATGGTACTTGGAAATTTGCTTCTACATGCAACTTCATTGCATGTTCTCATTTTAATGATCATTATGCTTATGTATGATTGATATATTTCGTTTCATTAGCAAATACCCTTATTTGGTGTTGCAAATTTAATTGCATGTTGTGATCTTGGTCTAACATTTGAGTTTTTCCATCATCTCATTTACATTCTCCAAAAGTAGAACACTAAATGTTTCCTTATGAGCAAGATAGTTTCTCATGCTTTGATTCATAAATCTATTTCTCTTGAGAGCATTTCTGATATCTTGTGCTAACAGTTTTTTGTTTCCATTTTAGGATTACTGTGTTCTCATCTCTTTGAGCATTTCTTTTACTTTTGAGCACGTTATTTGTAAAGGCACTGGTTAAATGGTTTGTCATTATTTCAAAGTTGCCCATAAATGTTTATGAATCTTCAAAATTAATCCAATCTCACTCTAATATTCTCCTAGAAAACTCACATCTTTAACTTAGTTTTTCTTTAGGAACCACCCTCCATAGCTAACCTAGGAGATAGCTTAAACAGAGAGAGTCGGGAATAGGTGACAGCGCCTTCTCTGAGTTCATTGCCACCAACCACACCTTGTGGGGTTAAAGGCTTTTCCCGCTAACTGTAGGTAGGTGTAGGCGGCAAACGATAACAGATCCCACTGTCATTTTGTAGCTGCTTTACAGATCCATGTCGCCACACTTTCGTGGTTCATGATTGTTCATGGCTGCATCATCTTCTGACCCATCATCCGCCACAACAGCCTTGGAAGAAGAAGCTTCGTTGTCGTTTTTCTTCTGAGGACAATTGTTGGCGAAATGTCCAATGTTTTCGTGATCATTTCCTAAGAGAAGGACCGAGGTCGAAGTGTTATGGTCGAATATGTATTACTTTCACTGTGGTGTTCATATATTTTCCTGAAGTGTAAAGAGAAATGATATGATCACCTTCATCTTGTACTAGTTGCATTAGTGGTGTGGTAGAGCTCGAGTGGTGCGATTAAGAGGTTCATGATTGCACATTTGTGATATATCTCTGCTTGTAGATTAATTCGCATCATAGTTTGAGACTCGAGGGTGAAAGGCGTGTTTGAAGGATGTGGCAGTGATTAAGTAATGTGGAGCGGACGACTGCATTGACGTGGAGTGCATTTTCCACTGTGTAACTTGGTCTGAGACATATTCATACAACATGGTATTATCTCTGCTATTGGTGGAGATCTGATTGCATTCCTATACTATTAACTACTTTAAAATTGAACCAACAAACTGCTGGTGTAATTCTTTTATGGAACCCATTCGAGCACCTACAGAAAAACTGGAGGAAGAAATCAGTCAATCAGTCCATGGTTCCCTCATAGTGGTCTTGTTGGCTGTGCAAATATTCTACAATATTTAGAACGCTGCTACAAATAGGTATTGCGCTGTAAGGATGGACAGTGTTCCGCGAGTGCATTGATGTTCGGTTGGCTATCAATACATTTCTTAAACCAGTGAGCTTGTGTAGCATGTAATCAAGCCAAATTTCCAGAAGATAGTGGGTCAATTGCAAGTTGGAGTTGTTGAAGCCTAATATCACCTACAAAGAACCAGAATATCCTCGTGAAGATTATAACTCTGGAGTTGTGCTAAAGGCATTCTCCAAGTTCATCTTTTTCATTATCACTGTTATTTCTCTTTTCAGTAGAGTAATGTATGGTTGTTGTATTGCTCCTAAAAACATAGCAACATTATAACTGAATCAAGAAAAGTTTTACCTACCTCGGTATGCACTTGAACTGTTTGACAAATTTCATCAAAGGCAGATTCCATATAACTTAGAAATTTTGTTGGGGACAAATTGTATGGTGTTGAATGATGGGATTTTTAAAACACCTCTTAAACTAACACAACAACACCCTAGTGAACCATGATACACACCCAGAAACTAAACAGAATAGCAGACCTCTTTCAAGAGGGATCTGTGCCATTCTACAGAGAGATCAGTCAGGGGGTGTGCAGAAGGGGCAGGAGATAGGCCACAAATTATTTGGAGGCCAGCGTAGTGCGACAGTTCATATTAGTGGCCAGTTTTCCATATCAGCTATTTTAGGTCAGATATGCATGTAAACCCAATTTTCCATTTATTATAAAATGTTGAGATTCTTCCTGTTCAATGTGTAATGGATTGCAGTGCTCTATATGTTTTTATTTTTACATGGCAATCTTCTGTTAAGTAAATGTTGATTTTATGCCCTAAGGTGGAGTTAAGTTGTTTTCTGCAATTTTAGTTGAAATATCCCCTTTGGGATATTACAAACGTGAGACCTCCACCCCCGAGAGGGAACCAGGGTCGAGGGCCTTTGGATGATTATACCTAGAGAGACTTGAGACAGAGGAAGCTTTACTTCACTTGCCAGGAGCCATGGGCACTGGGTCATCGTTGTGCCGGGGGGAAGGCACATTACATTGAGGTCTTCTCCGACAGTGAGGAAGAAGGAGAGGCATATGAGGAGTTGGAGGTATATGCCAGCACCAGTGCACCAAGAGGGGATCATCCACCACCACCTCCCCCAACAACAACAGGAGCAGCGTTTGCACCTACCATAGGATTCCTTGCATCCTTGAGGGGAGTTCCCAAGTACTTAACGTTGAGAGTCTGAGGCACAGTCCAGGGGCAACGTGTCTCAGTGCTGGTGGAGAGCGGGGCCACACACAACTTTATTGATGCCCAACTAGTGCAGAGGAGGGGCATACAAAGAGAGAGCTTTGATGGTTTCTCTGTGTTGCTTTAGAGGGACAACACAACGCGACACCCAAGGGAGCTTTAGTGATGAGATGCAGCCCAACTGACTTGTCTGTCAGTGATTGGGCAGGGGTCCTTTAATTGCTTACTTCTCAACAACTGAGTTGCAGTGCAACAGTTAGTAGCAGCAGTGCTATGGACAGCATGATGCAACAATTTGAGAGGGAGCTGCAATACGAATGTGGCAATGACTGTGGCAGAGTCATGGGCAGCAGTACAGAGAGCAGCAGCAATGCAATGATGGAGGGCAGCAGGCCAAGCATCAGTGCGGGGACCGATGCCAGAGATCAGGGCAATGCTTCAGTATGGAAGTATTGCTAGAGCACATTCCTCGCTAAGAGGGAGTGTTGAGATTTTCGGGTAGCATCGTATGTGCTCTAGCTCCGAAATTTTGTGGAGAAGCTAGAGTACAGGAGATCTCCAAGACCCAGAAAGCGTTTGCAGAAATTCCATCCGGTTTGATAATTATTCAAATAATTAATCTTTTTAATTAAAGACCCTAAGTCTAACTTAGGAAAATTAAAAGATTAAAGTGAATTAAATTAAAGATGTGATGAGAATGTTCTAAGTGACGTGGATTAAGAAACTTCTAATCTTAGCCGTTGATTAGAGATTATTTCACGACCGTTGGTTTTCCAACGAGAAAAGAATAAGAGAAGGGCTTGGGATCAGTTGGAGTACACACACATTGGCAGAGCATTGAAGCTAAGTCACAATTCTAGGGCATGGTTTGCTAAGAATTTCGAAGTGAGTTTGTTGTGCGATGAGGGGCAGAGATTGGCGAGGGATGATCTGATCCGAGGCCAAGAATACAACAGCGGTAGAGAGGCAGTGTACGAGGCAGCGCAGAGGCCGGCCAGAGCTACATAGTTCAGCAAAGCCACACAGAAGGCAACGCAAAGGCAACAAGAACCTTTCAAGGGTGACGCAAGCCCAATCAAGGAAGCGCAGGGGTAGTGTAAGCCCAAAGAGGGTGATGCATACCCTTCCATAGCATCGCAGACACTGATGCAAGCTAGAAAGACTAACGCAAAGGGCTGAGGGACAACGTTGGGGTTTCCGGTGGGCCTTAAAGGGCTCGAGTTCTATAAATCCCGATTGAGGGTGTGAATCAACCATATTTTTTGTCTCTGAGTGAAAGAGGTATTCCTGCCGTGAAATTTCTCTGTAGGGAAAACTTGTTTGGTACCCAGATATTGTTGTATTTAGATTCTGCATAATAATAAAACTGTCCAGAGCTAGTTGTACACGTTTTCCCGCATTGGGTTTTTTCAGGGTCATTTGTCCGAAAAATCTGTGTCACTTTGTCATGTATGTTTAGTAAACGATTTGTAAATGTGTAGGTTGCAGTTGTGTTTACTTTGCTGATTTTACTGAATAATTCAGAAAATTAACTTGTAATTTAATTCAAGTAGGAAAAGTAAATTGAGACACTACAGTAGGATTTCTATGTTTAGAAAATTTCACAAAGAATCACCTTGATCTTCTGGCATCGGTCTCTGCATTGCTAATGCTTGGCCTGCTGCCCTCCATCCACTACAATGTTGCTCTCTGTACTGCTGCCCATGTCATTGCCACTGACACTGCCATAGTTGTACTGCAGCTTCCTCTCAAATTTCTACATCATGCTGCCTATAGCACTGCCACTGCTAACTGTTGTGCCGCAACTCAATTGCTGAGAACTAAGCTACTGAAGGACCATCACACAATCACTGACAGACAAGTCATTCTATAAACGTCATATAATAAGAACATCCTCCCAAAGATGTCATGGGAAGCATACCAAACAAATCAGAACGTATCAATTGCAAGACATCAGATGTCTTTGTGACACTTGAGGGGAAAGGTCCCCTTGTATGCCTTCCTTCGACACAACCCTGACATACACCTTCATGATCATTTTTGAATTCGGGCATCCCTGTCACCACCTCCCTTGCTTCGGGAAGGGCTTTGTAATGAAGGTGTCCAAAACTCCAGTGCCATAGTTCAGTTTGACGAATAGTATCACATGTCATAGCCCCAATGGACTTCCTCCAACCTGGTAGAGTGTATCAACTCTAAACCCAATTGTGAGAGCTTCCTTGAAACTCTTCTTCCAGATGCGTACCTTTCCATCGACGAATGCCACCTTGAAACCTTTGTCTTCCATGGCCAAAATAGACACAAGGTTCTTCTTCAACTCAGGTACATAGAGTACATCTTGCAAGCGAAGGACTTGACCTTGAGATAGATGGAGGTTCACAGTCCCTGTCCCTTTCACGGGATAGGTGGCATTATCTCCAAGGATAATTTTCAGATTTGTATCCTTCTCAATCAAATCAGAAAGCGCTTCTTTAAACCCAGTGAGGTGCCTTGAGGCACCACTATCAATCAACGAGACATCTAGGGTGTCAGGTGGAGATGCAGTAGAGAGGGCAGATACAAGAATGAATTCATTTTTCTTATCATCAACAACATTAGATTCCTCATACCTGGAATTTCTTGACCTTTTGAATGGTTGCCCATTTCCATTGCGACCAGAGGGAGCCTTCCTCTTTCCTTTGAACATGTTGTTCCTTTGATTTACATTCCTCTTGCTGTTGTTGTCATCATCCCCAGGAGAATCCCTTCTATTAGGGCATTCTCTAGCATAGTGGCCAGTCTTGTTACATGTGTAACATCTTCCTTTCTTTCATCGAGCCTGTGCTCTTCCAAGGTTCCTCGAACCACCATTGTTCTTCTTCTTAGTACGAGCAGTGAAGGAAGCATTACCTTCATTTTCATATTCCATCATTCTTGTTTCCTCTTGAGTGCATCTCGACAATACTTCATCAAAATCAAGAATCACATTATTATTGAGAATGGTAGTAATGAATATACATGCCATTCAGAGGGGAGACCTCCAAGTGCGGTGAGAACCATTTCTCGTTCAGCTATTGTTTCTCCAATGGCAAGATGATTATTCCTGATTTCAGTCAACTTCAGAAAATAAGATTGAACGGATTCATCCCTGACTTTCTTGAGATTCTTCAATTGGTTCTTAAAGAAAAGAACTTGATTAGCATTGTTGGCCCTGAACATATTGACCAACTTATCATACATCTCCTTAGATGTGCCCAGCTCAGAGATGTAGGCAACCAAACTTTTATGGATGGAATCTTGGATGATCAGCTTAGTTTTGATTTCCCCTTTCTTATACTTTGTCTCGGTGGCAGCAGATGCAGATGATGGAGGCTCTCGGATTTTACCCTGCACATAGTCCATGACCTCTTGATCTTCCAAGATCAAACCCAAAGACACCTTCCAAGCATGAAAGTCAGACTTGTCAGTCAACTTGTCATCAGCTTTGAAGCCATTATAATTTGAGGTACCCATGAGTCCTTGACAAATACTACTTCGGTGATTGCTCTCAATAAAAGCTTGGGCTTTGTCTTCACCTTAGCTTTGATACCATGTAAATTTTCGTAGATGCTCTATGCTTGATGTGACGTTACTTTAAACCCGATATCAAATAGAAATCACATAAACATGAAAGTAAAATGTTGATAGAACATACCAATAGATCGACGGAAGACAAGCCAAAAATACACTTAACTTGATCAGCAAAATATGTGTTGTGGTGCATTACGACAGTCAACAGGATGCTTCAACCAGCAAAGTCTCCTCAGGATGCTTCTTTGTTTGTGTCTTCGCCTCTCCCTTAGGCTTTCATTTATAATCTTCATCAAGCCCAAATCCCTAACGCTAGTCTCCCTTCTAGAAGATCTAGGAGATCAATAGTTGAGATTATTTCTACGTCACTTAAATAATTTTATTATTTATCCTTAGAAAATGACTTAGTAGTCCACAATAATTAATTGACTTCAGTTATTGTACTTCTCTTAAGTTAGACCTAGGAAAGAAGGCATAAGTACCTAAAGAGGCAATAAATCATCTCCTACATGCCAAGACATGTAGTTTATGCAGAATTCCTTCCAAAGCTATTACACGCTTCAATAGATGCTTGTTGTTGGAGATATTTGGTGGTGGCTAGAGTTTTCATGGTTTCCCTAGCTAGTGTTTTGGAGTGCTTGAAAGATTGTACCAACTTTGTAATAAATTATAAAACTGCGGTATGTCGAGACCCACAATTAATAATTAAGGGAAAAGCTACATCCTACTCCTATAGTTCACAAGGAAAAATTGCGGCCTTAGTGGGGTCCATGTGGCTAGCATTCGATTTGGAGGCAGTGCCCTAGGTGGTAGCGTGTGAGTGGCTGGATGAGGGGACTGCACAGTCCATGGTGGGCCCAAGGGAACGTTGGGGGCTCAAGTGATAAAAGGTAGTGAAGGCAGCTCATTTCCTCATTCATTCGGCTTCTATTTTGATTGTCTTCTTGACAAAGCATGCTTGTGCTGGGTGCCAAGTCTGCAATGTTGTTTAGCACACGAGATCTTCAGGCGGAGATCTCAACCTCTACCTCGGGGGACTTCGAGTGCCTGCTCAGGAGAGGAATCGTACCATTTTGGAGGGGCATTTCACAAGAAATATTGCAGGAGAAGCATTTTCAGTTCAGGGATTGCGCAGAGGATGCAAAGACTGCGTAGTGGAGGACGCAGTTCAATTGGGAGGTTGCTTTGGGAGGTGAGAAGTGAGAGGAGATTTTGGAGGACGCTTGGTGGGGAGGCTTAGATCTTCCTAACAAGGATTTTCCAGGCATTTTGGTGGCCTCCAGTAACAGAATTTTCAGGAGGACCGAATTGCCCAGTAGCTGGGTGAGCCAAGCCTAAGAGGGCCAATTTCCGAGATCAAAACTAGGACAAACCTTTTCTAGGTTTTTCTATGTTTATTAAGGGGAAGCCAAGGTTAATTTGGAAGAATTTTTTGGGCAGGTTTGAGGTGTCAAATATAGGTCCTAACTCAGCCAACAGTTAGAGGAGCTAGGGGAAATTGCACTGAAATTCCGAGGTCAGCATCTGACCAATTCCTTCGTGGGTTTTTGTGGGTTTTGTGAGTAGAGTCCATGGTTAAAAGCCCAGAATTTTATGAGCAGAGTAAACAGCCCAACCAACAGCCCGGAGTCAGCCAGCAGCAACATTTCTGGGCAGAGCAGCGCAGCTTCATAGCCATGCAAAGTCATTTCCAAAGAGACATCTCCGCTTGATTTGAGATGTATTCCAGCTTGCCTTGAGCAGGTCCAGGTGCACCCATTCCAGCACCATTATTGTACTCATTTCCGGCATTAATAAAATGGCACGGATCATGTTTTTGGCTCCAGTTCTCATGTGTTAATAGCGTGATTTTACTTGTAATTTTTAATCTATTGTTGCTTGCATTACTGTCATTTTCCCTTTTGGGGATATTACATAATTGCAGATTTGAAGATAAGGCAGATTTTCTGCCATAAATCTGCAGTAAATAAGGTGATTTCATATTTGGTTTATGCTTTGGAAGTTGTTCCCTAAGGGCTGAAACTTGTTGCCATGTATGGTATCTTTTTCTCTGGGGCTGCAGGGTGTGTCGAGTTGAAGTGAGGTGAAATATTGTCCACTGTTTTCTGCTGTAAATTATTATATCAGATCAGCTCTAAGCCTGGAATTTAGAGGGATTAGATTTTGGAAACCTCCAATATGAAGTGGAATTTTTGAATTTGCAATAAAAATCATAAACACACAAATTCTAACAGCTGCAAATTACAGGTCATATCCAAGCAGACAGAGGAGGCGGTTCATTCTGCCAGATATTTATCTTTGTTATTTTTTTGTTTTCTTTTTGTAACAATTTTTCAGGTATTTTGGTGGCCTCCAGTTACCCATACATGATCGTACAAAGGACGTATTCTGCACCCGAGGGATTGATCCGTCCTCGGTGAATTGGCACCGATCATCAGAAGATAGCTTGGGCCCCACCACAACCTACGGGAAGCACCTCCTGCAGTTGGGGGAGTCTCACGAGTTGATAATCCTGAACGGCCTCCTGGGCTTCCCTTCCTCCCACTTTTTTACTTGCCGGCCACACAGGGGGGGTGCGAGTGTGGTGGACTACGCCCTTGCCAGCCTAGATCTCCTCCCTTACATCCAAAATTTTTCCATCATTCCTATTCCCCTGGCAGATCATGCGCTTCTCTCACTTTCATTCCAGCTAGACATCCCACGCAAACCCCCTCTACCCCGCACGGCCCACCCCATACTCTTTTCAGGTTCGAGGAAGGCGATCCTGACACCTTCTCCTCTACCCTCAAGCACGCGCTTCCCCCTATAGCCCAGTTCACCTCCCTGGAATCCACCAACGACAAGTACCACTGCCTCTCATCTGCAATCTGGATGGCTGCACTCCAATCCTTCCCCTAAGACAGGAGGATGCCCCATGAATAAGTGGTATGACCACGAGTGCAAATCTTTGCATCGGGATCTTCGGCACGCCTTCAAACATTCCCTACCGTCATACCCCACCATCCGTTCTGCCTAGCGCTGCCTCCTTCGCCGCAAAAAACGCCAGTTTATATCTCACCAGAGACAGACTCTTTCTGATCTGCTTCTCCATTCTCCTAAGGAGTTCTGGGGTACCGTTCTGTCCAGGCGCTCTCCCACTCCTTTAGACCTTGACCCTACCTCCTTGTTCTCCCACATTTCCAAGTTGTATGACATCCCTGGACAAACCTCCATTCAGGCTATCTCCCCCCCAGCCACTTGCCACTTCTTCTCCGACAAGGATATCAAAGAGGTTATCTAGGCTTTAAACAGCAGCAAAGTCGTCGACGAAGAAGGCTTCTAGGCAGAATTCTTCAAACTCGGGCTTCGTCCTCTGGTTGGGTATCTAGCAGATCTCTTCAACCATGTCATCCGTGATGGCTTCCCAGATGAGTGGTCACACCATATTATCTATCCTATCCATAAAGCAGGACCAACTTCTGACCTGAACAATTATAGAATGATCATGGTCGGGCACACCTTCTCCAAGTTGTATGCTACTGCCCTCCACAGCGGTCTCTCCAGCTTCCTAGAACAGAATCATCTCAGAGCCAAGGGCCAAGCTGGCTTCACATCGGACCACCAGACCATCGACCATATCTTCACTCTCCGGGCAACGATCGAAGAAGCCCGGCACCGGTCCTCAAAGGTGTACTGTTGCTTTATGGATTTTAGGAAGGCCTTCAATTCGGTCTCGAGGGAGGACCTTTTTCAGAGACTAAGGGAGATTGGCATCTCTTCGACTCTTCTGACTGCTATTATGCGTCTTTACGAATCAGTCCTTGGCCGTCTCCGCACAATTGGAGGGTTGTCGGAGTTTATCCGAAGCACTATTGGTGTCAAATAGGGGTGCCCACTTTCCCCTACTCTCTTCGGGATCTACATTGATGAGCTCAAATCTTTCCTCCAAGAGCATATCTAGGAGTGAGATGGGTGCCATCTCCACCACGTCTTGATATCCATCCTACTTTTTGCAGATGATATTGTTCTCCTAGCCTCCTCCCCGGAAGGGCTACAGAGACAGCTGGATGCCCTCGTAGCCTTTTGTGATCTTCGGCACTTGACTATGAACCTGAGTAAAACCAAAGTCATAATATTCAATGGGGTGAAAATGACCTCGAACTTCCACTTTCTATAAAAGGGAGAAGAAATCTAAGTCGTCAGCAGTTACACCTACTTGGGAGTGCAGTTTTCGGGCCCCTGTTTCAGCCTCCAGCCAGCCCTTCAGCCCAGGATAAACAAAGGGTATGGCTCCTTGGCCCTTCTTGAGAGACAATGCTTCCACCACCACTTCCAGGATATTCTGTCCAAAATGAACATCAAGGATACCCTGATCCGCCCCACCGTACTATATGCGTTAGAAGTTTGGGACCCCTCACTACTGGAGTCAGATTGGGCCTTGGCTGAGCGAGTCCAGACTCTTCTTTTGCACCGCTTCATCCGGTGCAAGCAGACAGTTCCTCCTAACATCATCCTAGTAGAGTTCGGAGCTAAGCCCTTCCGCCTGGAGGCAATCTTCAGGATAGTCTCCTACCTTCATCGGATCCATGGCTTGGCAGACACGAGAGAGGGGAGAGACAGGTGCCCTTACTTGGCCTATTGCTCCTCGGAGAACATCGCTCACACGCAGACCGACCGCATCAAATGCTGGTTCTCCGGGATGACAAAACTCCTTGGTCTCATCGGTATCCAAATAGATCATCTTCCCCCGTTCCAGTATTCACTGAATGCCTCGAGGCACCTTCTTCCAAACCAGAAAAAACTCAACAAAATCATCAGAGAAGACATCTACAAGCAGTACACTCAGACTACATGGGTCAATCCTCCGGGCGACCTGCGCCCCAAGATGGCCTTCTACGACGAACACTTCCTGGAGATCAGAAATGGACTCATCACTCGACCCACCTACACCCTCCAGCATTGGATGCACGCCATCAGGATCCCCCTTAGGCAGCTCAGGGTTGGATCGCACAGGCTTCGGGTGGAAATAGACCACCATATTGACAAGGCAGAGAGGATCTGTCAACTCTGTCACCTACAGTAAGTGGAAACCGAGTCACACTTCATCTTCAAATGCCCCATCTACTATGAGATCTGCGGGCGCTTTTATTGCTTATTCAGGGGGGCCAGAATCTAGCCAGCTTCCTTAGATACCTCAACCAAAGATGCCTGGCTCTTTACCTCCAAGATACCTTTAGACACCACTTGACCCTGCTCTAGCCCCCATCTGCAGCGGCGCTTTTATTGCTTATTCAGGGGTGCCAGAATCTAGCCAGCTTCCTTAGATACCTCGACCAGAGATGCCTGGCTCTTTACCTCCAGGATACCTTCAAACACCACTTGACCCTGCTCCAGCCCCCATCTGCAGCGGCTACCACACAGAGGATCACCGACTTCTTCAGAGCACTCCCGGCATCGCAGGGCACCAAGAGAGCCACCGACAGATCCATAGACCATGACTCCAAGTCAATACGGATCTAGGAATCTCGTTCCACTAGACCTCTTCAGCGGTCTAGAACTAGGCACCATTCCTCCTCCAGGGGGCGCCCCAAGTCCTCCAGGCGACAGCGGCAGCAGTCCAGCCCCTCTCCAGGGCAACAGATATTGACAAACTTCCTTCAGTCCTCTTCTAACAGCCTCGGATGCTAGGAGAAGAAGTCTCCCCCCTTCTGGAGGCTCATCCTTCTCCTCCAGGACTTCTTCATCACAACTCATTGTCGAGATGTTTCAGTCATCCAGACTTTACCTTCGTACTCCTCGCAGCTTTGCTTTTCTTCTCTTATATAGAAAGGGGACCGCTTGGTCCACCAGCTAGTTTGTAGTAATCATTGTAACCAACAGTCCCATTGACCTTTTGTGGTCATTCGTTGGACATTAATAAAATTATCTTATCTTATCTTATCTCTATCTTAACTGAACGTATGCTGTGGTATCTACTATCAACTTCGTAGAATTTTTCAGGTTCAATGCAAGAATTACTAAGTCACAGAAAAATAAGACATGTTTTTGTACGGGAATCTAAAAATATTTGGATTTTTTCTTCCTTGACATGGGGTAAATGTGAAAGAAATAACCAATTGTTAACATTACCTGTTGCCTCCTAGTATCCAATCCAACATTAGAGGCATTCCCAACTTTATGAAAAACCTCCCTCCAACTCTGCCTGGATGTGGTATCCGTAGTTTAGTCAAGAACTGGAAAACAATAAATTCAACAGGAGTTAGACTTAAAATAATAACTTGTTCAATCCTGAACACTGCATAGAAAAAATTTCAAAAATTATGCTTTTATAAAATTATAAATTACACTGACAGCATGCATCGTTGGTCAAATAGCTCAAGAAATAATTTGAGGATTAAATAATGCTACCGATAGTGGTCCAAGTCCAACACCCAGATAAGGCTTGTAAGTAGAGGCCATTATTGCTGCCATTCGTGCCAATGCATATATCACAGCAACTCGTAATCTCCTTTCATTTTCATATCTGTTAACAGAAATGAATAAAAATTAGATAGTCAGAAAATAATCTCTGACTAGAAATAAGAAGCTTCATGGTCCTTCCAGCTTCGGTAATTACACACCTTTTAAAGGCAGCTGAGATGTCAAAGGATTGTCCAGTTTCAGAAATCTGTTTCAAAGATTTCTCAAGCTCTAAAGCAAGCTGATAGCCATCCTATACATATTAGGACAATTTGGTCAATGAAACAAGATAGCATCTCATATTTATCTCCTGCTTAGCTGTTTAGGTATCAACAAGAAAAATGAAAATCCCAAAGATAACATGAACTTAAAAGACCATAGATCTGGCATGCACAGAACTTTAAAAAACTGTGGATGATAAATTGTATAGGACATTTTTTTCCTTGAATAACATTGGGAAATAAAAATATACTTTCTAATAGAAGCAGCAAAGTTTAGTAGTCTGTAGTTAAATATTCTGTATGACCATTCTTCTCTACTTTTGGAACAGACAAGCGTTTATTTTTCTAGCTAACTCACATGTTACTGATTGTGATCATGCAAGCCACGGCCTTTGTAAGTAGTTGAGTTGCATAATTTGAGACACATTAAAAATTTTAGAGACCCTCAAGAGGCCCAAGGGAAACTCAAAATAACCCCTTTTTTTCCAAAAAATGCAAAAAAAGACACATGAATTTGACCAAACAGGAAAATATTGTTACAAGCTCCTACCATTGGATGCAAAAATGACCATTCAAGAAAGCTAATTTCGGAGGTTCTAAAAGTTTGTAGACATTAGGGGAGATTTGTATCTTACTTACTTTAAATTTTAATGGTTGTCAAACTAATATTTTGAAAGCTGATATTGAGTTAACATTCTACATGCATCTGAATTTTTCATAATCATCTCAACTAGGAGAAAAGTTGCTGATGTAATAAATAAGATATTAACCTTTGGTAAGTGTTATGTCATAAGTGTTATACCTCAATTGCCATACAACCACCCTGACCCAAATTTGGCTGCATGGCATGAACAGAATCACCCAGTAGTGTAACACGGCCTTTACTCCACGTCATAATAGGTATCCTATCATATATATCACGGCGTAGAATCCTTTCTTCTGGTGTTGCCATGAGTAAATCCACAACTTTGTCACACCAATGTCCAAATAGCTTCAATAGTCTCTCTTTTCTTCCTGTAAGATACAATCAAGTATTTGGCTTAGCTGGCATTTTATTATTGTTTTATTTCATGTTTTGTGATGACTGGGACTTACATAAAGTTTCCCTCATATTTGAGATCTTGTAGATTCTTTTCATTGGTTATAATCAACAGAACAAAAGCCAGCAAATTAATTAATGTATAAATATACCTAAAAAGGCAGGATGAAACCTGAAAATCACCATTCTGTTGATAACCTAGTTATTCTGTATGTTTGCTGCTTGTACAATGATGTGCTTGAAATGGAAGTACCTTGTAGATGCATTAACTTATGTAGGAAAATATGCTGACGAAAGAATATTAGAGAAGTTGTGCCCATTACACCTCATATTACACGAGTTTCTGCATTTTAATTTTTATCAAATTGATGGAGATTTGCAGCTAATACCTTTTGAGCATTGGACTGACTTGGGGAGATACATCTTCATGGAGCCCCTTCTCTTCATGGCATTGGATTATTTGATGAAGGTTTTTGGTTGAGGGAGTCTCAATTCTCCTGGTTTGGTGGTCTTCTTACATGTTCTTGACTTGTGGTCACACCTTGATTGCACATTTGATGATTATGGAGTATGCTATGTCATGATGGTGTGATTTTGTTATATTTGTTTACCTTTGCTTTGCTACATCGTGTGTGGATCATGGTTCTATCCCCCTAAGCAGTTAGATGATGGTGTTAGGAGGTAATGTTTCATAATGTTGTTGGAGTTCCCTAGTGACTGTTACATGGTCCTTAGATGTGTGGTGGGCACATACTAAATGATTGGATAGGTTATCATTTTCTATTGGCCCCTTGTCTTATAATGTTGATGTGGTTGGATGATGCATGTTGTAGTAATGCACTTTGCCATGCCAGGATTTCCCTAGGTGATATGATTTGACATCGTAACATTTCTTAGACATCACCTTGGTGGAAATGTGTTTGATGATGTTAGTACCCCTGTTGATGTACCTTTTTCATAAGTTTGAGTTAGTGCAGGGGTATACATCTTTGGTGATCTCGCCTTGTCTAAGGTTAGTTGATGTATTAACATGCAATCGTCCTTGGGTGGTGCAGCTTAGGTCCAACCCTAGGCTAAGCTTCTACTTTATCATTTTGTTGTGATTGTTATCTCTCAGGTCATCCCTAGGTGAAATGTCCTAACCTTACCCAAGGGGAAGCCTAAGGCATGCTACCACTATCACCTCGGTAGCTTTGCCCCACACTTAAATCTATGAGAAAAAACCACCCTAGCCTAGGAGAAAATCCCTAAACTAATTTAAAGCTTATCATTGGTATAGAAGAGGAAACTGGCCTAGTATTAGCGTGCTTGATTCAACTAACTCACTTAGAAGGTGTTAGTCTTGAGTCTTACTAGCAAGGAAAATCCTCAAACCAAGTGATGACTCAATTGCAGATTTTAAACCTCATTTTGATACGTACAATGGTGAACAATAGGATGGCTGAAATGAAATTATATTGTCAATGTAATCAGCAGTAAATATTTGATCAATTAGGGTGTTTGTAAATGATTTATTGCAGCAAGGGAAAATCAGATCTTCAACACATTTCATTACATAGATGATCATTCAACATAACACCGTGAAACCATGATAAATATATAATTTAGCAAGTGATATATATTTCACAATTTTAATTCCACTGCGAATATTTGATAAACAATGCACCATGGACAATATGAAAATGTTATGAATAAAATAATATAAATAATGTAAACAATAAATAATGATTAATTAGCTAATAGTTATTAAGGAAGAGGCATGTCTAAATGGGACATGACCTTCTATGAAGAGCCACCTGCCTAATATATAAGCAGGCCCCTCACCCTCAATTGTATCATCATTCTCATTCATACTTTTAATATATATTCTTGTATCTCAATGGAGATATTTATAGTCCAAGTATTCTGGAGTATTTAACTTGAGGTATGAACTTTGTTCGTTCCAGAAAAACAAGAAATTCAAGGGAAATTATGTTCATTCAATGATCCCACTAGTAAATTAGTGGAGCGTGGTGCTGATTTTCTTGGAGAAATGCTTGTTGTAGATGTTGTCAAAGTTCAATGTACCATAAGAATGATAAATCTGCTCTCTCTCTCTCTCTCTCTCTCTCTCTCTATATATATATATCAGTGTAGCATGACTCTTATAAGACCTGTGAGTCTTGATGGGTTTTATAGTGAGACGGGTCACTCACATAGAACCCGAGGTTTCTACCCGTACTCGCCAAAACCCGCATAAAACCGATCTACCCGCATTGAACCCATGAAGAACCGCATAGGACCAGCGTAAAACCCGTGGAGACCCTCAAAATTCGATTTTTTTTATTTTTTAAAATTTTTTTTTGGAGATCGTGTGGAGGTGTAATATTCCTAATTAGCACCGCTAATTGGAATATTTGATTTTTGTATAGTTTTGCCGCCTATAGCTAATTAATAAATAAAAGTGAGAAAGAGGGGTCAACTCACTTTAATAAAATAAAGCACTTCCCTAGTAGGAGCAACGTTATGACTTAAAGGGAAGCCTTGGGGGTCCACACCACGTATGAGGGAGGCCTCACGTAGGCTCTAGGAGCACCTGCGCAGACTTAGGAGGAGCACGTGGAGAGAGGGGACCACGTTAGGGATTTTGAGGGGAGCTAGCACTATAAAAGGTGGGAGAGCCATTCCATTTGGCATTATTGTTGTTGATGATATTTTGAGCTAGACTTCTGTCTACTTGAGCACGCTGGCTGTTTAGTCGGTCTGCAGCACTGTTTAGTGCGACTGAGTGTCTCCGATCGGAGATCTCACCCTTGGCCCCGGGGGACTTCGAGTGCCTGCTCGGGCAAGGTATTTCTTCAGTCTTTAGCAGGTGATTTGCAGGCGATTTGGTTGGAGGTTTTGCTGAGGAGTTGAGCTTCATTGGGTGACTGCGCAGTCCTTGGAGGGAGGACGCAGTTTGAGTTGGAGCAGTTCAGTTGTGGGGATTTCTGTGGGAGATTCAGTGTATTCCAGCGTGGAGGTCTAGTCTCTATCAGTTGGAGAGTTTCCGGAGGGATTTGTGGCTCTTTCTCGGCATTTTCATTTGGCATCTGCGCTGGGCCTGGAGGGACAACGTTTTTCTTTGAGGAGGGCTTCTGGGGTGATTTCCGGAGGTGGTCCATTTTGTTCCTGGTTTCTGGGTTTTGTCCGGAGCAGAGAGTACAGGCGATCTACAGATTTTCAGCTCATTCCGGCGAGGGGATCAGCCCCTAGTTGCAGTTCATTGCAGCAGCAGCAGTTTACGGCAGTTTCTTCCAGCAGCTGGGACGTAGTCTCTATAGCAGCCATTTCCTGTTTCTGAGAGGGTTCTTCACTTGCCTTGTGCAAGGATAGGTGCACTTATTCTGATTATCCATTGTACCCATATATATTCTCAGATTAATAAAATTGCTTAGCATTCCTGGCATTTTTATGTGTACTTGCTCATATTCTATTTCCGGCATTTTCATATATAGTTGTATGCTTGCATTGCTGTGTATTGCTGTCTATTTTCCTATTCGGAATATTACAGTGGT
Organism: Pinus albicaulis; assembly: GCA_034641835.2. Taxonomy (NCBI): domain Eukaryota; kingdom Viridiplantae; phylum Streptophyta; class Pinopsida; order Pinales; family Pinaceae; genus Pinus; species Pinus albicaulis. The sequence continues at coordinate 1,014,592,955 of CM076578.1, forward strand.
ATCAGAGCATAGTTCTGGCTCAGCCTGTGGAGCTAGCAGTCTATGAGGCCGAGGGATAGATCCCATATCGGTTACCGGGGTAAGAAATACAGAGACGTTGAGCGTAGGTTGGAGAACACCTACGGAGAGAGGGACTGTGTTCGAGTGGTGGACACAGATCAGGAGCAGCCTAAGACAGATTCAGAGCAGGAGCAGCCTGTGGGGGATGCAGAGCAGCAGGGTCCTATGGCAGACGAGGAGGATTCGAGGAGATTTAGAGAGGCGCTCCTCCAACACATGCAGGATGTATCACAGAGACTCACTGCGCTGGAGGTTAGGCAGCGGGAAACCCCAAGGGGTTTTCAGATCGGTGAGGGATCAGGCACGTCACACCATATGCCGGTGCGTGATGCTATTCCCATTGTGGCATCGCATGCACCCACGCGATCCACTATGCCCACTTTCCTAGCAGAGGACGCAGGGGCAGAAGCACAGCAGGAGCCGGAGGTTGACCCTAGCCAGATGGACGCCTACATTGCAGAGTACCTGGCACGCGGGTCGGCGATCAGAGATCTTATCTCATTTAGAGATTATGTTCAGCTCCAGCGTGATGGTAGACCCCGTGATCATCACAGGGGACACAGACACCATCATGATGACCACCGCGCAGCTAGTAGATTTCATTTGCCCATGTTTGATGGTTCATCAAACAGTTTGGCAAAGTCTTGGGTAGAGAAGTTGGATATCTATTTCCAGCTTAATCAGATGTCGCAGTCAGAGGCCATTAAGGTGGCAACATTACATCTGGAGGGCGAGGCCCAGGACTGGTGGTTTCATGGGATGACTACACTCGGGCATTCTACGGTGGGGACATATGCCGAGTTTACCCGGAGGGTGATAGAGCGTTTTGACAGGAGGGATCCGGAGCAGCACTTTGTTGAGCTGACGAAGCTCAAGCAGACTGGGAGCCCAGAGACTTACATTTCAGATTTCTTGAGGGTTTCAGTGATGGTGCCAGATCTATCCGCAGCTCGGATGGTCTACATGTTTGTGGAGGGGTTAGTAGAGCCACTTCGTGGCCTAGTCAGGTCGACTAGACCAGCTACGCTTCAGGATGCCATCAGCAGGACCCGGGATCTACAGGATGTCTTACCCAGGACTCGGACACCCTACCCCCAGAGACAGGCCTTCCAGCCTAAGGGGAAGGACACGAGGATTCCGCCTCCCAAGGCGAATCCTGGGCGAGGGCAGTTTGATGATGAGGCCAGGAGAGAGTTGAGGAGGAAGCGGTTGTGCTTCACTTGCCAGGAGCCATGGGCATCGGGACATAGATGTGCTGCGGGGAGAGCACATTTCATTGAGGTCTTCTCCGAGAGCAGCGGGGAAGAGGATGAGGGGGATGACGTGGAGGTAGGAGATTGTTATGCAGCGTAGGGTACCTTACCGCATCCACCACCCGCAGCAGGTGGTGCATCATTTGCACCTACTGGAGGAGCTCTAGCCGCATTGCGGGGAGTTCCCAAGTATTTGACGCTGCGCGTACGGGGGACAGTACGTGGACAGCGGGTCTCAGTCTTGGTTGATAGTGGGGCCACCCACAACTTTATTGATGCGGAGATGGTTGAGCGGAGAGGCATACAGACTGAGAGTTTTGATGGATTTTCCGTTTTGGTCCCAGGAGATCAGACCATGGTGTGTGCTCGGTATGTCCCCGAGTTATCAGTGACGATGGGCACTTATACATTGACAGATCATTTTTTCGTGGTGGATATCCCGGACACCAACATGATATTGGGTGTTCAGTGGCTCATTACTCTGGGGAAGGTCACGACAGATTGGAAGGCCCTAGAGATGGAGTGGGACGATCCCAAGACAAGGAGGCATGAGAAGATACGGGGACAGCACACATACCCGCCTCAGACAGTGTCGGCACATAGGATGGAGGCAACCTTCCGCAAGGGAGACATAGAGTGGGCCGTAGAGTTGCGAGCTTCGGAGGCAGTAGATACAGGTCAAGCAGTGCATCCTTAGTTACAGACTATCCTCGACAGGTATGCCGTAGTGTTTGGGGATATTCCACCAGGGCAGCCACCGGATCGGGGGTTCGAGCATACTATTGAGCTTGAGCAGGGTATACAGGCAGTGATCACCACACCGTATAGGCATCCCAAGGCCTATCGAGATGAGATAGAGCGTGCTATTCAGGAGTTGCTGGCCCTTGGTCACATTCGGCCAAGCACGAGTCCTTTTGCTTCTTCCGTGGTGTTGGTGAAGAAGAAGGACGGCACATTGCGGATGTGCATTGACTACAGGGCTCTGAATAAGAAGACCTTGAAGAACAGGTACCCCATCCCCAGGATCGATGAGCTGATGGACGAGTTGAGAGGAGCACGGTTCTTCTCAAAGATTGACTTGAGATCCGGGTACCATTAGATACGCGTGAGGGAACAGGACATTCCCAAGACCGCCTTCAGGTGTCATTATGGGCACTTCGAGTTCCTGGTCATGCCTTTTGGGCTGACCAATGCACCCGCTACCTTTCGGTCGTGCATGAACCACATTTTCAGGGGTCATCTGAGGAAGTTTGTGCTGGTCTTCTTCGATGACATACTTATATATAGCAGGACTTGGGAGGAGCATCTCCAACACATTGAGACAGTCTTGCGCATCTTGGAGGAGCAGCAGTTCTATGCCAAGCTCTCCAAATGTGAGTTCGGCTTGACGGAGATGCTGTACTTGGGGCATATTATAGGAGTGGACGGGGTGAGAGTCCACGAGGAGAAAATCAGGGCCATCAGAGATTGGCCAGAGCCGAGGAATGTGACTGAGCTTCGGGGATTTATTGGCATTTGCACTTACTACAGGAAGTTTGTCAAGGGCTTATCACAGCTTGCTGCACCTCTCACAGACTTGACGAGGAAGGGGGCATTCAGTTGGTCGGATACAGCACAGTGAGCTTTTGATAAGCTCAAGGAGGTGATGAGCAGCTGCCCCGTGCTTGCATTGCCGGATTTCACGCAGCCATTTGTCCTGGAGTGTGATGCATCAGGAGAGGGGATTGGTGCGGTATTGATGCAGGGCGGTCACCCTATAGCTTTTGAGAGCCAGAAGCTCCTTCCGCATGAGAGGTTGTATTCCATATACGACAAGGAGATGTTGGCCATCATGCATGCATTGGCCAAGTACCGGCAGTATTTAGTGGGCAGCCGATTCAGGGTGAGATCGGATCACAACAGCCTCAGGTACTTTCTAGAGCAGAAGCAGTTGCAGGAGAGGCAGCAGAAGTGGATCAGTAAGATCCAAGCCTATGACTTTGACATAGAGTACGTCAAAGGCAAGAATAACGTGGTAGCTGATGCCCTTTCCCGTAGACCGGCCACGTTATCTCTTATGAGCTTGGACGCTGATTGGAGGGCTTGACTGCTGGTAGAGTACTCCAAGGACAGGTTTGCGTGTGAGGTGTTGGATGGGCAGGTCGCAGATGACAGGTACAGGGTGGTCGACGAGATCATCTATTACAGGGACAGGATCTTCTTGACTAAGGGATCTCAGCTCAAGAAGAAGATACTCCAGGCTTCACACGATTCTCCATTGGCGGGCCATCAGGGGTTCACCAAGACTTACAGGGCTATCAGGGAGAGGTTCTCATGGAAGGGCCTCAAGGAGGACGTACTCCGGCATGTCAGGGAGTGTGATGTTTGCCAGAGAAACAAGGGAGAGATGAGCCATCCTGCAGGGTTGTTGCAGCCTCTTCCCATTCCAGAAGGGAAATGGGAGAGCATATCGATGGACTTCATCACAGGGTTGCCCATGGTGCAGGGCAAGGACTGCATCTTTGTCGTCGTTGACCGACTAACGAAGTATGCTCATTTTTTCGCCATATCCGCACACCACACAGCAGCACAGGTGGCCGAGCTGTTCTTCAGGGAGATTTTCAGGTTGCATGGTCTACCTAAGACCATTGTCAGTGACAGGGACAGCCGCTTCATGGGCGGATTCTGGCAGGAGCTCTTCCGGCTAGTGGGGACAGAGTTGACGCCGAGCACTAGTTATCACCCCTAGACGGACGGACAGATCGAGATAGTTAACAAGTGGCTGGAGGGCTACTTGCGTAACTATGTCAGTGGGCAACAGAGGGCATGGCTGAAGTGGCTGCATCTGGGAGAGTACTGCTACAACACGACGCATCACATGTCCATTGGTATGTCACCTTTCTATGCTTTGTATGGATATCATCCTTTATCTTTTGTGGACATGATGTTTGGTGCTAGTAAGGCTCCGAGAGCCAAGATCTGGATCCAAGAGAGCCAAGATATCCTCCGAGCTCTCAAGGATAACATAGCCACAGCGCAGAATCAGCAAAAGTTGTATGTTGATAAGGGTCGGGTGGAGAGACACTTTGAGGTAGGAGACTTGGTCTACCTGCGACTACAGCCATACCGACAGTCTTCACTTAAGCAGAAGGTGGCTGAGAAGCTTAAGCCCCGTTTTTATGGGCCATACAGGGTGATACGCAGGATTGGGCAGGTTGCATACGAGTTGGAGCTGCCCCAAGGCAGCAAGATCCATAACATTTTTCATGTATCATGCCTGAAAAAGGCATTGGGCCAGCAGGTGACAGTCACAGATGAGCTACCACCCACGGATGATGAGGGGCATCTGGTGTTGCAGCCGGAGGCTATTATTGATACCAGGGAGAGGCAGCTGCGGAGCAGGACGATCCGGAAATTCTTGGTGAGGTGGAAGAATTTGCCGGATGAGGATGCCACTTGGGAGGATGAGAAGATTTTGCAGCATCCATCACTTCAGTTGCTTGAGGACAAGCAACGTTCTGCCGGGGGAGACTGTAATATTCCTAATTATCACCGCTAATTGGAATATTTGATTTTTGTATAGTTTTGCCGCCTATAGCTAATTAATAAATAAAAGTGAGAAAGAGGGGTCAACTCACTTTAATAAAATAAAGCACTTCCCTAGTAGGAGCAACGTTATGACTTAAAGGGAAGCCTTGGGGTCCACACCATGTATGAGGGAGGCCTCACGTAGGCTCTAGGAGCAACTGTGCAGGCTTAGGAGGAGCACGTGGAGAGAGGGGACCACGTTAGGGTTTTGAGGGGAGCTAGCACTATAAAAGGTGGGAGAGCCATTCCATTTGGCATTATTGATATTGTTGATGATATTTTGAGCTAGACTTCTGTCTACTTGAGCACGCTGGCTGTTTAGTCGGTCTGCAGCACTGTTTAGTGCGACTGAGTGTCTCCGGTCGGAGATCTCACCCTTGGCCCCGGGGGACTTCGAGTGCCTGCTCGGGCAAGGCATTTCTTCAGTCTTTAGCAGGAGATTTGCAGGTGAATTGGTTGGGTGTTTTGCTGGGGAGCTGAGCTTCATTGGGTGACTGCGCAGTCTTTGGAGGGAGGACGCAGTTTGAGTTAGAGCAGTTCAGTTGTGGGGATTTCTGTGGGAGATTCAGTGTATTTCAGCGTGGAGGTTTAGTCTCTATCAGTTGGAGAGTTTGCGGAGGGATTTGTGGCTCTTTCTCAGCATTTTTCATTTGGCATCTGCGCTAGGCCTGGAGGGACAGCGTTTTTCCTTGAGGAGGGCTTCTAGGGTGTTTTTTGGAGGTGGTCCATTTTGTTCATGGTTTCTGGGTTTTGTCCGGAGCAGAGAGTACAGGCGATCTACAGATTTTCAGCTCATTCCGGCAAGGGGATCAGCCCCTAGTTCCAGTTCATTGCAGCAGCAGCATTTACGGCAGTTTCTTCTAGCAGCTGGGACGCAGCCTCTATAGCAGCCATTTCCTGTTCTGAGAGGGTTCTTCACTTGCCTTGTGCAAGGATAGGTGCACTTATTCTGATTATCTATTGTACCCATATATATTCTCAGATTAATAAAATGGCTTAGCATTCCTGGCATTTTTATGTGTACTTGCTCTATATTCTATTTCCGGCATTTTCCTATATAGTTGTATGCTTGTATTGCTGTGTATTGCTGTCTATTTCCTATTTGGAATATTACAGGAGGGAAAGGGAAAATGGAGGGAAAATTTTGCTGAGTCTTATATGGGTCATCGAGTCAATAGCCAGACGAGTCTTATACGAGTACGAGTGGTGCAACATATATATATATATATATATATATACCAAAACTTTTAAACTATGTAAAAGACTTGTATCATTACGGGTGTTGAATTAAGAAATAATGCCAAAGAGTTCGCATGTTAATGTTATCAATTCATTAAATCATGTTTTTGAGAGATAAATGATAACTATTATGCTTAGATTAATTTAAACACAGAATCGACACCAGCGCCACTGTAGATGTAGACTTAAAAAGATTTAAAGAACCCAAATTTCAACTTGTTACATGAAAAAAACCACCATATGAGTCATATCCATATGTGTTGTCATTATTCCGAAAAGAAAGAGAAAATGATCAGTGCCTGTATAAAATGAAAATGTTTCCTCAAAATAAATAGTTGCATATTCAGAGATCAATGCTTACTTCATATATTTCCCATAATGTAATCAATAAAATTCAGATTTTCATTTGGCACCCAAATGAATTCATTTAATAGATTATTAATCTGTTCGAGCCTTGTTTAGGGGGAGTTAGATGTGGGAAAAAAATAAAGTGCAAATAGTATGTGTAATTCATCCATTGTTAGGTCCCTATAATACTAGTGTATCCCTTTATTGTTATTGTTAGTATAGCACCCTTATTGTTATTGTGTGCCCATGTAGTCCCCATATTGTTAATAGTGTGCCCCATAGAAGCCCACTATCGTTATTGTTGTGCCCTTACATTATTATTGTTATGTCGGCTAGGTTTATATTGTGACCCATTGGACTCCTATACAAAAAGGAGGTTTTGTCATTTGAATCATCCAAGAATTGTTCATTTATGTAATGTAAAAGAGGTTTCCCCCTTTCAAAGACTTACTTCTAAGTCGTTGATCTATCTTTTATTTTATTTTGTGAGTTAGGTTCATAACATTTGGTATCAGAGCTTTGGATTCTAGGGTTTCGCTTCTGCACATAGGTCATCGTGGAATTTTCGCTATAACTTTTCTTTTTTTACAAAGGTTCTGTTGATTTTATAGCATCGGGAAGTGTTCCAAGTCTCAAATTTGGTGGAGAGGCTTGGCCAGCAATGAGAACCCGTAATTCGTTTGTGGAAATTTAATTTACATCTTGCTCAATTAAAATAATTAATTATTTTAATGCGTAACCCTAAGTCTAAACTTAGGGAAATTAAATAATTAAATGGTATTAATAAAGCAGAGTGTGACTCTTCTAGAAAATGAAGATCAAGTCATCTTTTAATCTGAGCCATTGATTAAAGGTATAATCTTAGTCGTTGATTCATCGGCAAGAAGATTATAAGAAAAGGCTTGAGGGTCATTTGGAAATCAAGATGTGGACATTCTCAGTACTCGAAGGAAATCGATTCTGAAGTAAGAGAATTCGATTTTAGTGGGTGAGTTTGTATTGGCGGGATTGCAAAGGCAGAAGGAGGAGGGAGGAGTCAACTGACGGAGAAGCAAAAGGCGAAAGGGTGAAGGGAAGGGAGTGCTGAGCAGCACCACCAACCCCTCCACGCAAAGTTAAGCAGTCCAGGGAGGGACTGCAAAGTAGCTACGCAAGATGATGCAAAGGGTGTAGAAGGTCACCCTGAGAGTCGGCAATACTTCTGGAGTGTTTGGAAAATTCATGTCAGGTGTATGCTAATTTATTTTTCTCACCAAGACTTCCGTAAAATATCTTTTCATTTGCTGAAGATAAATACAAACCCTCATCTGCTGCACTGATTTTCCCACATTGGGTTTTTCTGTGGACAATTGTCCAAAAGTACTGTGTTCATATGGTTGTTTCTATTGTGCTACATGTGTTATTTATGTTCTTCTGTTTTTTATTTGAGTGACGTACTACAGTTGTATTTTTTTCAAAATTTACTGAAGCATCTGTAAATAACTTATCTAATAAGTAGGCGAAATAAATCAATCACTGCAGTAATAATTTTCAGACTTGAAAATTTCACATGGTATCAAAGCAAAAGATAAAAGACAGAAAGGGTGGATTTGCTATGGACCAAAGATCCGACATTCTGAAGGGTTCACGCAGTCCCCCAGAGCACGTAGAAACACAGAGGGAACATGACATGACGGTGTTGGCATCCAGACTAGAGGAGGATATCGCCTGTGTGTCAAGTATGACTCCTCCAGGTGTATGGTATATTGACAGTAGAGCATCTGCTCATATGACAGGGGTTCGAGAATGTTTTTCGAGCTACCAAGAAGAACAAATGACTTTCCAGATTACTATGGGAAACAAGGTCAAGTGTACCTCCATTGGAAGAGGTACCATAACATGTTAGACAGAAGCTGGCAACAAGATTCGAGCCACAAACGTTTTGCATGTACCAGGGTTGGGAATGCGTTTACTCTCAGTGTCTTAGCTTCAGAACAAGGGTTATGACATATACTTTATTGGAAACAAAGTTTATGTCAAGCATCCTAGCTGGAGCAAGAAGGCACAGATTGGAGTAAGGAGCATAAACTATATAAGCTCCAGCTTGAATCCCTAGTGGCTCTGATTGCCAGTACGGACGAAAGAGATCTGAATGAACTATGGCACAGAAGGATGGGGCATCTACATCATGGAGCCTTGAAGATTCTCAAGAAAACTGTCATATGAGCTCTTGAACTCAACACAAGGAGAGATGAAGTTTGTAGGGGATACGTACTAGGGAAGTATGCTAAAGCAGCATTTCCAAGAAGCAGCAACAGGGCCAAGAGTGTATTGGAGTTGATACACTCAGATATTTGTGGTCCAATGTCCACAACTGCTCTCAGTGGTGCAAAGTATTTTTCTACCTTCATTGATGATCATTCCAGAAAGACTTGGATCTATTTTCTCAAAACCAAAGATGAAGTCTTTGAACGTTTCAAAGAGCTCAAAGCGTTGGTAGAAAATTCAACAGGAAAGAAGATCAAGAAGCTACGGTCAGATAATGGTGGAGAGTATATCGATAAAGACTTCACCAGTTTCTGCACAAAGTAAGGCATCAAGAGAGAATGGACAGCTCCATACAATCCAGATTAGAATGGAGTTGTAGAAAGGAAGAACCAGACCATAGTAGAGGCTGCAAGGGCAATGCTATATGACCAAGATATGCCCAAACTTTTGTGGGCAGAAGCTTGCAATACAACGGTGTATGTGCAGAACCGAGTACCCCATAGAGCATTTGGGAAGGTAACTCCTGAGAGTGTGTTCACAGGAAGCATGGTGTACTGCCATGTTCCAGATGAGAAGAGGAAGAAGTTGGATCAGACTGCGGAAAAGGGTTATCTTGTGGGCTATAGTGAAAATGCGAAAGCATACCGCATCTATATTCCAAAAAGAAGGAAGATTGTAGTAAGGCGAGACGTCAAATTCATGGAGGAGAGAGCCTTCAGGAAATCCAGGGAAATGGATACAGATATGCAGATTGAGGAGGATCCACTAGTACATCCTCAAAGACCTACAGAGGATGGGTCAAGTGCCTCTCCACAACACAAGGATTCTGAGGAGAGTTCCTCTGAAGAAGAGCAGGCAAGAGAGCACGTAAGATCACCCACCACCAGTGGAAGACCGAGCAGAGAACACCAACAAATTCTAAAGGATCCAGAGAAATTTGTTGGAGACCCTAGAGATGGGAAGAGAGTACGGAGGCAACCTGACAGATACTAGGGACTGGTAGCTCAGGTTGGAGAACCCTCCATCTTTCGGGAGGCACCTCAGCATCAGGTGTGGGTGGATGCCATGGTGGAGGAGTATAGCTCCATCATGACAAACGATGTCTGGGAAATAGTCCCTAGACCCCTTTATTTTATGACTGAACATTAGAAAGGAAAAATCTGAGCAAATATTAATATTTTCAATTAGTTGCTGCTAATTGGGAATATTACACTGATCAAAACACTTTGACATTCAATGTCGCTTCATCAGGGACTATGTCCAACGGGGAGCACTGTAGTTGAGGTACACTCCTACAAGGGAATAGGTGGCAAACATCCTCACCAAGGCTCTAAGTAAGATTAAGTTCACTTACTTTAGAGAGAAGATGGGGATGGTCTGAGAACCCCTTCCATTAGAGGAAAGGGCGGTCTTCAGAGACAGAGGGTGCTGCAGTATGGATGAGGTAGTGACAGAGATAGCATCACAGGCAGTAGTACAGAGGGCAGCAACGCAGAGATGAGGGGCAATAACCAGGACATTATCAGCGCAACAGATGTTCTAGATCATAGTAGTACAGTGGTATCTTGCTTGAACACTTTCCTCGCTAAGAGGGAGTGTTGATTTTATAGCATCGGGAAGTGTTCCAAGTCTCAAATTTGGTGGAGAGGCTTGGACAATAGTTATCCAGAGAACCCAGAAATCATTTCTGGAAATTCCACTCGGATCGTGCTTTATTAAAATAATTAATTATTTTAATGCATACTCTAAGTCTAAACTTAGGGAAATTAAATAATTAAAGGGTATTAATAAAGCAGAGTGTGAATCTTATAGAAAATGAAGATTAAGTCATCTTTTAATTTGAGCCATTGATTAAAGATATAAGCGAGAAGATTATAAGAAGAGGCTTCAGGGTCATTTGGAAATCAAGCTAGGGGCATTCTCAGTACCTGAAGGAAATCGATTCTGAAGTAAGAGAATTCGATTTCAGTGGTTGAGTTTGTAGAGGCGGGATTGCAGAGCTAGAAGGAGGAGGGAGAGGTCAGTGGACAGAGAAGCAGAAGGCAAAAGGATGAAGGGAAGGGTTCAATCTCCTCCCTTGGCCATCATGAATAACCTCATCTGATTTTCCAGAAGCATTCTCCTCTAGACGGATCTTCCTTCATATAATGAGGTCAGAGCCACCCACGTATCATGACTCGTTGTCTTCTCGGCAATGTGAGGCACTACATGATCTTTGACACCGTCCATGATGAAGCCCTTGGCGTGTGCCGCTGCTTCTTCAGGCTTCTCCAGGAGCTTCGCATCGGTTGACGTGCCAAGACTTTCTCTGCATGCTCCCTCAGACTGTATGCCTCCATGACTACCAGGATTTTGGCCTTCCAAACTACAAAGTTGGACAGGCCGTCCAACCTATCATGATCACGTAGTCCTTAAGGTTCCATCTGCTCAATAAATCAGTCAGAACTAATCCTTCTCTCTATGCTAGAGACGGATCTAGGGTCCTTGGCAAGAAAGGCACCCTCTGCTCCCTCTAACAACAGACTTCCTCTCTTGGAAGTCTACCAAATCGCAACGAATCAACTCTCTTCGATCCTCTGATCGATCTGTAGATTTCTTTGGCTGGAAATCCTCTGAGAAGTTGTTCTCCTCCCGCTCTTTGTCAACTAGTGCTCAGGCTAATTTCCGTACCTTCAAAAATTTAACCCCACCAGCAACTATTGAAGCTCTGCAACACTACTTCTGGCACTCTGAATCAGCAACAGCTTCAGGATTGCATCACCCTGGATGGCCTCTGCGTGAGCAGACAATCCCAGCATAGCCTCTGCGCAGTAAGTATGTGGGCCTGCGTGGAGTCTACGTCACTCTGGCCTCTATGTGGCTTTGCTCCCCTCTGCTGCTATGTTGTCCTTTCTGGTCCGGCTTTTTGTGGCTGCTGCTACTTTCTTTACTGCTTTCTGCAGCAAGGATTCTGCAGTCTTCTTGTTGGTGATCCAGCTAGATCTGCAATCACTCTAATACCATGTGAAAATTTCTAAATATTACTTATGTAGAAATCCTACTGTTAAATCACGATTTACTTCTCCTAGTTATACAAGTTATTAATCTGCAATGTTCAATATTAACATTGAAGTAAACACTTTAACAGCCTGCATTGATACAAATCAAACTGAATACATGCACATAGACAAAGTGACACACAAAATTTTCTGGACAACTGTCCCCGGAAAAACCTAAAGTGGCAAAGCCGGTCTTTTGGCTACTGCAGGGTTTTTATTATTAAGAAGATTCTGAGTACAGCAAATCTAGGCACCTTACTGGTTAACCCAACGGAGAAATACAAAATTTTGCAGTAATACCTCAGTTCCAGAAACAGAAAATTGAACTGATTCACACCCTCAAATGGGATTTACAGAACTCAGCCCCTTTCAATCTTCAAAAACCCCACCACTACTCTGAAGCCCTCTGCGTCAGCTCTACTAGCCTGAGTGTGCCTCTGTGCTGCTCAAGAGAGGCCTGCGTAACCCCACTCTGGGTTACGTTGTCTCTGCGCTGCCCTAGTTGGGCCTGCGTAAGCCCTGATGGCCTCTTGCTGCCTCTGCGCTGCCCTTTCTGGGCCTACGTAGCACTGAAGCCCTCTGCGCTGTGCAGCTGCTGCGTAGCTACTACTCCAGCAACTCCCTCTGGGCTGCTCTGACTACTGCTTCTTTGCCTCTTGCTGACTCTTGGCCTGGGATCAGATAATCTCTCTCGCTAATACTACCCCTCGTTGCAGCTGAAAGACTTCTGGAAATTCTTAGCAAACCACGCCCTAGAATTCCAGCTTAGTCTCAGTGCTCAGCCTCTGTATGTGTTCTCCATCTGACCCCAAGCCTTTCCTTTATACTTTTCTCGTTGGGAAACCAACGACCGTGATCTAATCTTGACTCGACTGCTAAGATTAAAAGAAAGCTTGATCCGTGTGACTTAAGTCATTTCCATCACATGTTTAAATTAGTTACCTTTGATATTTTAATTTTCCTAAGTTAGACTTAGGGTCCTTAATTAAAAAGATTAATTAATTAAACATCTCTTAAACAAGATGGAATTTCTCAAATCCCTTTCTGGGTCTTGGAGATCGGATGTACTCTAGTCCCTCCACAAAGTTTGGGAGCTAGAGCAAATCCGATGCTACCCCAACATTCAAAAATCTCAACACGGACTAAGGGGGGTAGTCCTTATGGATGAAGAGATGAATACTTGCTGGGAACCAACAAGTAAAGGAGAAACAACTGAATGGTCTAGCAACTTGGTGAAAATTAAGTATAATTATTAAGCACCACTTGATTAGATTTATTAAGATTGTTATTTAGAGACTAGTGCCTTTAAAATTGATTACTTGCACAATTTGAACTATAACTCCAAGTCACCGGATGAATAGTTGCTACAATATGCAAATTCTATCCCATATAAAGTGCAGGACCTAGTTCTATGTGAGATGCAAGCTTTTGGTTATTTTTAATTATATGCCTAATCTAGATATATCCTTCTTCTCAATTCTTTTGGAACTAATCTCGAATGCAAGTTGTGGAGAGAATTATGTTACCACTCAAACCAGCAAGGGGCCTAAAAGGGAATCCTAAAGGGACAATTGCTAGGTCAAGGGCAATGATGGAGACTTAGCCCACTGTCACCTCAGCTAAGGCTCCCTACTCTTTACAAAATTTCACCGATGGGAGGAGACCCGGTATATAGAGAGTCACTTATGAAGGATAGATCAACAAATGGATATGAAGTAACCCCAATGATCATTTCCTAAAAGAGAGTCAAGAATGGGGCTTGCTTGCTCCTTAAGAAAGGTACAAGGCTTTCCAGGAGGAAGTGATTATTTAGGGGCTAGGTTAAAGGAGTGTGACTTGTGAAGGAGCTTCCCAATCCCTAAAATCTTTGCAAAACTTTGATTCCCAAGTTGTTTTTGTAGAATTGTCTTTGATGAGAAATGGAACCACATGGGGACCAAGTGGACCTATGATAATTTGGGCAACTAGGTCCAAACTCCATGTTGCACTGCTCATATGATGATGATCATATTTTTGTTGAATTCCTCTTTCGGAGAGGTGCAAGATTGATCTAAAGATCATCTTGTTTGGATGAGCAGAACATATATTTTGATTTTATTTTCAACACGTGCAAGAGTCGGCCAGTTGTAATGTAGGCTCCTGGCTTAATAGATGTGTCACACACCCTCACTGATGGATATAAATTAGAGAGACTTGGAGGTCATTTGCTCATCAACTCATCACACATTCTCTCATTGTGATCTGATTGGTTCGACAGCCTTTGGAGGCCTCTTTCCTTCACACGTGCGGAGCTGAAGCTACAGAAAAATCTGCAGATCTGTTTAGGGTTGTTTTGTTGAGCGTTGACCAGCATTGACCGTGGTCAACCCTTGACCGTTTGACCTCCAAACTTTGCTGAAAATCCGATTTTAGGAGTTGTATAGTTGGCCACAAAAATCGAGGAAAAGGAGCAGTTTGACCGAAGCCCTAAATCTGCAACATTGACTTTCTATCGACTGCCTTGCATTCACTTTTCTGCGTTGACTTTTGGTTGACCAGCGTTGACTTTTAATGAGCTATCTTTGAGGGTTGTGTGTGTGACACTTGGAGGGTTAGATGATCTAAGAAAGACTTTGTTGGCTGAAGCATCGTGTTGATTGTCGTAATGCACACTATCCTATATCTTTGCTAGACAAGAAGAATTGTAAAATCTGATCTATATTATTGACTTGTCTTCTGTTGATCTATTATTGTGTTCTATCAGCATTTTACTTCCATGTTTATGTGATTGCTAATTTGAATCGGGCCTAAGAAAGATTGAAGTAAATTTGCATTAAGCATAGAACACTCCATGTCATTCTAAATTTAAGATGGTATCAGAGTTGAAGTGAAGACAAAGTCCAAGCTAGTGTGAGAAGCAATGACCGAAGAAGAAATCCTATCAAGGACCAATGGCCTCCTCAACCTATAAGGGTTTCAAGTCTAATGGTAAATTGCATGATAAGTCTGATTATCATGCATGGAAAATGTTCTTGCATTTGGCACTAGATGATTAAGATGTCAGGGACTATGTGCAGGGGAAAATTCAAGAGCCTCCATCAAATGCACCTGTTGCCACAAAGACGAAGTATAGAAAAGGGGAAATCAAAGCAAAGATGATTATCCGGGATTCTATTCATAAGCACTTGGTCGCTTACATTTCTGAGTTGAGCACATCTAACGAGATGTGAGTTAAGCTGATTAGCATGTTCAGGGCTAGCAATGCTAATCAATTTCTTTTCTTCAAGAATCAATTGAAGAATATCAAGAAGGGCAAGGATGAATCTATTCATTCCTATTTTATGAGGCTCACTGAAATCAGGAAAAATCTTCTAGCTATTGGAGAAGAAATAGTTGATCAAGAGATGGTTCTCATTGCGCTTGGAGGTCTCCCTTGTGATTTGTATGTATTCAATACCACTATTCTTAATAATAATGTGATTCCTGATTTTGATGAAATATTGACAAGATGCACTTAAGAGGAGACAAGAATGATGGAGAGAGATCATCCCTCTAATGGAAATGGAGGTGACCCTACTACCTTCACCACTCATGCAAAGAAAAGGAAAAATGGTGGTCCGAGAAATCAAACGATGGAAGAGCGGGGCCCAAAGGAAGGAAGGGAAGATGTTACACTTGTAACAAGTTTGGTCACTATGCAAGTGAGTGCCCTAATAGAAGGGACTCTCCCAGGGATGATAACAACAACAACTCCAGGGGGAATGGAAATAAAAGGAACAACAGGTTCAAAGGAAAAAGGATGGCTCCCTCTAATCGTAGTGGAAATGGGCAACCTTTCAAGAGGTCAAGAAATTCCAGGCACGATGAGTCTAATGTTGTTGACAATAAGAGAAATAAATTTATTCTTGTATCTGCCCTCTCTGTTGCATCTCCTCCCGACACCCTGGATATCTGGTTGATTGATAGTGGTGCTTCAAAGCACCTCACTGGTTATAAATAAGCCCTCTTTGATTTGATTGAGAAGGATACTAATCTAGAAATTATCCTTGGAGATAATGCCTTGTTGGAGAGGTATATCCCCTCTGCGGACAGAGGCGATCCCTACTAACCCAGATCGGGTCTAGAAATAACCGAGTCACTCTAAGACGCAGGTTCCTAGTTACAAAAGACTAATATGTGACAAGAGGCCTACCTTAATTCCTACGCTGCTGTTGCTTGCAGAGAAAATGGCGCTTCTGTCCTTCTCTTTGGCGAAATCAAAATTCTCCCGCTAGGCACATTCGAACACCTGCATGTACACGAAGAAACAACAACACACAAGTGTAAAGCCTAATACATGCAACTATGTATCAGTCAGAGAAGATACAATTCATAACATAAGACATGAACATATGAATGGAACCATAATCGAAGTCGTTTATTACTAATCTAAACAAAGTGAAGATACAACCTAAGCTCTGACGCTAGATCTTCCTTCGGCGGGTCGACAACGGAGTACGTCTCGATAAAGTTCGGCGGGAATGGGAAAATTCTCTCTCTCTTCGGCTTTCTGACGATAGTCTCCTTACTACTGATTCAACTCTATTCAGGCTAGCTTGCAAAGGGAAAATGACAAGCTTATATAGATGGTGGAAGGGGAGTTAGGATCCCTAAAATGGTGGGATTGGCCCTATCCTCAAGGAAGCTTCCATGATAGGTGGAAAACCACTTCCCCTACATGGAGATCCAGAGACAAACCTCCCAACTCATTTTAGAGACTTGTTCAAGAGTTGGTTGGAATCAAAATTCCGCCATTTATTTTTAAAAACAATCCTTATTAAGCTTGGCGTGAGTAATATACTGGGACAGAGCACCATTTGGCGCACCCTCTTTGGTGGATATCCCCCATTGGCGCGAGGGCTGAACTGGCTGGTCGTGCCAAGGCCAAAAGGTCTATTTTTAGGGTTTTTCACAGGAAACTGTCTTCAGGGGAATGATTTTCCTTGTCAAGGGGGATGCCATGAAAGTGGTTTCAGGTCATGTCACTGCTCAAAGGTCACGGAATAGGCCCTCCAATGTGCGGGATGGGGGATTGCAGGGATGGTGACAAATTACTGTGTAATAGATGCCCCCTAAAGCATGAGGCCCGACAGAGAGAAAGGGGTGAAATGCTTTACGAGAACATGTCCAACTGAAAACACTGCCGTCAGAAAACCTGCGTAGACAAGTACCACTGATATCTCAAATACATGATGTGTGATATGGGCGCAACCATCCATAATAGAGTATACAATAATCAAGATCTGAGGCATGGACGCAGCCATCCAGTGAGGATCGATAAAAAGACTCAGGTATGGTCGCATCCATCCAATAAATGAGTCATGTAACCAATCATGATAATCCACAAAATCGCAACCTGGATTCCAACAGATAAAATCTAGGGTCTTGCGCTCCATCTCGACCCGAACAGAGTACAAGTTCAAGCATGTGAATAAGTGAGTTGAAGTCAAACATGCAAGACCATCGTCTAATTACCAACTAATGATGAAAGCTGTTAACAGACGTGAGAGGAACCACCAATAATGACAATGGCCCTCAAGGTACTATAGGTACAATCCACAAAATGTAAACAGTGAGCTGGTGTCGAACACCTGCAGAATCATCCGATCAAAGGTCAATGATGAAAACCTTGTGTCGAATGCGAAGAACCTACCATTGAGGCATGCAGGCTCCAAGGTACCGACAAGGAGTCTCTAGATTAGCTTCCTGGATAATGAGCTGAAGTCAATAGGAAGTAACCTTGATCGAAGGTGGGCCATAGTGTTTCCCACATCATCGACGCGAGATAGAGGAATATAATGTTTGTGAATCAGGATCAGATGAGAATCAGAGGAAGGTTGAAACTATAGAGGTCAACTTCTCTTGAACATATCGGCGGCACGACAGTGGATTTTGTAGTATTTGACATAAAAAGATCAGAGGTCATGATGAAGGGGCAAAGAACAGATGAGAGGTCAAAATGGATCACCCAAACCCATGGAGGCAAGCAGAGAATGAGATGAGATGTCCCCAACCTGACGCGAATGCAGACAAGTGCCATGTTCAAGAGTGACATACTGCCGACACGACGATGATACTGGTTCCATTTTTCCCTACCATTTTTGGCGATTACCCCAATTATTTTTGAAAACAAGCTTGAAAGGGATAGCATATGCTTGCGATATAAGTTCGTCCTTCGGAAAAATCCAACCTAGTACATTTAACGAGCCCTAGGAAGGAGGAACTCGAGTATCGTCATTACGACGGAATCTGATGTCATCGATATTAAAAGTCGACAAAGGAAAGAACTCGACGTCTTTTCATGTTTAGAGAGTTTGAAAAAGGACATGAGAAAAGTAAACTCCAATAATCCCTTTTCGTAAATAGTTCCCCGGATCCGAAAAGGTAGAAAACTGTCTAAAAGCCTCTAGTCGCAATGAGCTGGGGTATTCCTTTTTAAGTAAATAATCTATCCCGAAGCTTGGAAAAAGTGCAACATATCTTTGGGTAGATGCGTTTCCTTTATTAATTCACGCAGATCAATAACCAGCATTCCGGCAATATTTTCATGTTTAGAGAGTCAGAAAAGAGCTGAAAGATGACTCCTCCTGGAGGAACGAGTGGTATAAAGGGTAGCTACTGGTTCCGGTAATGGTGGAACTGCTCAGAACAAATAAAGGTCAAGAGGCTGGCTAACAAGACCACTCATCGCAGCGGTTCCTCAGGAACGGGTAAAACAACCAAGTGAAGGCATATGATCGGCCAAGCAAATAGTGACGATGGAGTGAGAAAACCAAGGCTCATCTGGCAAAAACAGGCTGATAAAATGGCAATCACAAGAGGTAAAATGGGAGAGGTTTCATTTTTACACAAGCTTGAAATCAGGAAACTCTGCTTGAAGTTGGTTTCATTTTTACACAAGCTTGAAACAAAGATAAACTATACTTGAAACCGGTTTCATTTTTACACAAGCTTGAAACGGAAACAAACTATGCTTGAAAAAGTAAGCATGCCCCCAGCATGGTGACTCAATTCGAGGTACATGCCCCCCAAGCTTCAATCCATATGAAAGGCACATGGAGTGAAGGTTCAAGTTACGAGATCAAGAGGAAGACTCGACTGGGATTTTACGAGAACTTATCAAAGACTCGAATTGAACAGGAATGTGTCTCATTGTTTTAACGAGGTTGACACATTAAAAGAACTATCCTCATAAGAGCTTGTTTCATTTTTTAAGGAGCTTGACACAAGAAAACAAACTATGCTCCGACGACCTTGTTTCATTTTTTAAGGAGCTTGACACAAGAAAACGAACTGTGCTCCGACGACAACTCATCATGATGAACAAGAAGTCATGGCTTCCAAGATTTCTACACCGGATGGAAGAACAACATCTCGAAAATCAGGACCCAATGCCCCCAGCCCCTGATGCACAACGACACTATCACTGAGTACAGGCACGGGGTAGGTAGCCACATAGTTGACCTGCGGTGGGGCAGATACAACAGGTGGATAAAAACCAGGAAGGGATGATGGCGGACCAGCTGCCACATCCGGACCAAAGAACGAAAGTTGATCAATGGTCACGATCCATCCTTCATGTGGAAAACAAACCACACAAAAAAGGGAGGAGACAAGCGCTCCCATGGCATAAGTGTAATCGGGCCCCAAAAGCAAATTGAAATCCAAGGGGCCTGGAACAACCATCACGTCCATATGGACGGTTTTACCTCCCAAAGTAACAGGTAACCTTGGAAGGATCCCTAACAGTTGACTAGTTCTTCTGTTAAACGCCAACAGATTCTGCGTAACAGGCACAAGCGATGGCGAACCGAAAGCTTGCCAAGTATTTGAGGATAGAACACTAACAGACGTGCCTTCATCTATAACAGTGCTAGGTACGACCAAACCAGAGGTTTGTACCATTATCTCAAAAGGCACATAGGACGAAAGGCAGTATCCTGCAAATCGACTCCAGTCAAAGGAAGCGACCAAACTACTTGGAGGGGCTACCATCGAACCGAGATGGTCTTCCCCTGGTGTTACGGAAGAAGAAGGAGCATCCTCCACGACTTCCATCACAGAGTCAGGAAGGGTATCCTCCGAGACTTCCATCACAGGAGGCGAAGGAGCAGCTCCTTTAGGTATGGGGATAGGAGAATATTTCTCCAAGTCCGAAGAATTTGAAGAAACAAGAAGAACCTGAGGGGTGTGAGGTCCACTCTCAACGGAAAAGACCTGGTGCACCGCAGACAGGGCCAGCTCAACCGATCCCACGACCAATGGTTGATCGGGAATGGATTCCTGAATTTGAATTTCCGAGGGAGCGGTGTCGACCAAGGATGACCCTTGACCAATCGTGGCATCAGCTGGTGGAGGACTCAAAGAAATCTGTTTGTAACCAGCCGGAAGGCATGACGCAGAAACAGCCGAGTTGTCCAAAACTCGCTTGGCTTCATCCATATACGGACAAAGGTGAATGGCATGGTGCCCCCCACACAACTTACAAGGATTGGCAAGCTTACCCTGCAACTTAAGAGCCTTACCAGCACCAGCTGAAGACGAGCCCCCAACTTGACACCCAGAAGCCAAAGGCAATGGCGGGCGACCATTGGACCATACTTCGAGCACCTTGGGAATGCCAGGGCAATCTTGAAGAAAATGTTCTCCTATGCACAACATGCAAGGGAATTTGACTTTCCGCGGAGGGTTGGAAGGTTCATCAAGAGGAGATGTTTTAGAAGTAGTAGTTGCAGTCTTAGCCTCTCTCTTATTGGACTTCTTCTTCTTTGTCTTCTTCTTCTTAGCCACCTGGTTACTCGAATCCAGACTTTCACCAGGCGAAGTAGAAGAGGAGGATGCAGAAACAGGCGAAGAAGGGGAGAGGTCCACCTTGGAATCAACATGATGTTGCTCAGGCGGAGGAACTGATTGAACAGTAGCCGGCACATTCGGGACCACAGAGGTTGAAAACAACCAAACAGGCAACCCAACAGTTAACCCAGGAAGGGACAACGTTGCCATATAAAGAGCGCCAACATTTCCAAAAGGAGAAAAAGGACCCGGATTCCCATCGGAGGGGATTCCTTGGTTGGTGAACTCCGAAAAAGTTGCCATTAGAAACAACTTTAGAACAACACCCTAAGGAAACTAACTTTAACTAGGAATATTTCGTGGGCAGTTAATTTTTAAAACATTGAAACAAAACTCTACCGTTTCATCTTTTAAGAGTCGAGAAACAAGCAAAAGGTGACTCTATCGCTTTCAGATTGGAAACAAGCGTGAAAGGACAAGTGCTTGATGATCTTTTCAAATTTAGGGAGTCAGTAAAGATCAAACTGACTACTCTGGTAATCTAGGCAGATGGGTGTACCAGATATCCGTGAACTGCAATATACACCTTGGTTAAAAAATGAAAGAGAAATCAACCAAGGACTTGACGTACGTGCAGGCAATCTCCCCGAATGCTGTGTCCGATGTATCACAGGTATAAGGCGACAGACTCGACTTCCTACAGATAAAGGATAGCAACCTAGTGGGGTCTCCCTTTATATACGCAATGGTACGGGGAGCACAAGTCTGTACTAGCGCTATCTAAAGCCAAGAGGCGAACAACAGCTACTAGGTTTAATGACGTCGGAACACGTCACTGGCCTAGACCTCTAGATATTTCGTTAATGTTTCAATGTTGCTGGAGTGTAAAAACTCTGGTAAACTTGAATAAGTATATATTATTATTGATAAAAAATGAGATATGAGATATGATTACAATGGGGAATCACCGAGGCTTTAAATATAGCCTCATGGTGTCCCTTGGTGAAGAGGCATGATCTTTGATCATGCCCTTTCACTTAATAAAACCTAAGATAACTATATCTAACTAATAATTAATAAAATATACATAACATTGCCCCTCTCTTAAAGATGCTTTGTCCTCAAAGCATACGTAACGATGGACAATGTTGACGAACGCTTGGGTTTCTTGAGCGGTGGGCTCTTGCTTCCCACATTTTAAAAAGATTGTGGAGCATATTCTCGAGTTCAATCTTTTGTTGATCTGGATAGTGAAAAGATCTGATATCGACAGGGTTGGATCCTGTCTTGACTTCTATTGGATGTTTGATTTTCCTATCTAGAGGCACTTTTATGGGTAGATCCTGGAATACTTTTTCGTGTGTCCGAACTAGTCCTTGTTCTTCTGATGACTCTTCGTGGCTCCCTTTTGAAGATAACATTTCTAACTGATGACATTGTACTGTAGATGTTGGCACTCCTATTTGAATCATCTTCGTCATCAGAGAGGAAGATACGAATTGATCTTCTGGGGCTTGGAATCCATACAACCTGTGTTTCCGCCCTTTCCACTTAAAACTTATAAACTGCTTCTGATGGTTGGCAGAATAAGTACCTAAAGTTTGTAGCCATTGAATTCCTAAGACCACATCTACTCCTCGTAATGGAACGGTGTAGAATGGAGATTCTAAATGAAAGTTTTTTATCTTTAGTTTGACCTTATGGCATTTCCCTACTTTCTCAATCTTCTTACCATCGGCCACCATTACCTTCATATTAGGCATGGGGAAGGTAAATATGTTAAGTCTTTTTGCCATGGTTGAATATAGAAAATTGTGGGTACTGCCAGTGTCGATGAGAACCATTACGTTGTTGTTCTTGATATTTCCTCTTAACCTTAGGGTTTGAGGTTGTGATATCCCTGTCATAGCTGATAATGACACTTGCGGAATAGTTTCCCCATCCACTTCTGGAGAGAACTCTAAGTTGTCTTCTAATCCTTCTATATATGAATCATTATTGTTAGCGTCATTAGTTGCTTCACAATTGTATAGATTTTTCGCTTTTCCATTAGCACATATGTGCTTAGGGTCCCAGTTTTCACCGCAACGCTTGCACTTGCCCTCTCTCATTCTTTGTTTTTCCACACTATTTTTTTCTTCTTCACGAAGATGGAGTGGGACATATTTTGTGTCATCTATATTTTCAGATTGAGGAAATCTTTGTCTCGAATATACTTTTTCTAGTTTTGATAATCTTTCAAATTTCTTTTCAGCAGCTTTTGCTTTTTGCCTTGCTACTTCTACGGACGTAATTTCATGTAGTTCGAGCTCTTCTTGTATGTGGATTTTAAGTCCTAAGATGTAAGACTGGATTAGACGAGATTCAGACAATCCTGGTACTCATGTTGCCAAGGTCTCCCATTCTCGAGTGTATTCATCCACATCTCCTCTTTGGCGTAATTTGATAAACGTTGAAAAAAACTTTTCTTCTTTTATGCCTTAAACCTTTTGAAGAATGCATCCTTAAATTTCCTCCAACTGATAGCGAGCGTCGTCTTTTTCCACCACATATACCAATTATATGCTTCTCCTTCCATTTTCATGGAAGCATGTTTAATTTTTTCGTCATCACTAGTAATGTCATAAATCTCAAAATATTTTTCTACTTTATTAAGCCATGCAACGCTATTTTTTTCATTACCATCAAATTTGGGTAGCTCGATTTTGGCTCTTCGCTGATATGCTACTGGTGGAACAAGAAGGGGATATTGATTAGCAAATGCATTCCAGAGCTGCTTATTTTGAAAATCTGCATTACTATCTTCTTGATGATGTGGGGAATCGGTATTTTCTTGATGCTCTTATGAGTTTCCTGAATCTGCGGAATTGTTTTGTTGATTTTGTTCCATGTTAGGAAATATTGGGGATTGTGTCTGACTTAACTTATCTATCTTATCATTTAGCTTATTGAAGAGTTCTGTCATATTGTTCATTGCTTCACTATGCTCTATCATCTTGTTCATTGCTTCGTTATGCTTTTTTGTGGCCTCGTGATGATTTAGCCACATTTGTCTTTCTATTCGATTTGTCGTATCATGAATCTTTTTGATGTCGTTGGAGTGCCCTGCAACTGTACCTTCAAGATTGACTAATCTTTTTCCGAATTCTTCAGAATTATTATTGATTTGTTTCTCAAGATCTCCTAATTTCTTCTGGAATTCAGCCATCGACATCGATGAAGACATTGAACGTGTATGAGATGGGGAATATTTTTCTGCCAGTTTTCCCCTTTTTTTTAAAATTAATTAATTAATTAATATTTAATTAATTAATTAAATTAAATTTTTTTAAATAATAATAATAATAATTTCTATTATTATTATTATATATATATATATATATATTTTTAAATAATAATAATAATTATTATTATTATTATTTTATTATTTGAATTATATATATATAATATTGTTTTTAAAAGTCACTTTGTTTTGAAAAGGCACATTGTTTTGAAAAGGGGAAATGGGTTTTAATACCATGGGCCCAAAAACCACGAGCTTGTAAACCACGAGCAATTACTCTTCCTTTTTAATTTTACTTTGTCTTCACATGTATGTATATCTCTCTTTTTACTTTTTCTTTTTTCTTTTAATTTATTTCCCCCTTTATGTTAACTTTCCTTCTCTCTTTTGATTTTATTAATATATATATATATATATATATATATTTCTTCCTTCTTCTTTTTTAAAAAACAAATGTTGCTACCCACAAGCACTTGGTTTTTAAAAAAATCTGCAATTTTGGAATTTTCTTGTAATTCCTTAATTCTGGGTGATCACACAGATCCCGAAGAGCGATGGCTCTGATACCAATGGAGTGTAAAAACTCTGGTAAACTTGAATAAGTATATATTATTATTGATAAAAGATGAGATATGATTACAATGGGGAATCATCGAGGCTTTAAATATAGCCTCATGGTGTCCCTTGGTGAAGAGGCATGATCTTTGATCATGCCCTTTCACTTAATAAAACCTAAGATAACTATATCTAACTAATAATTAATAAAATATACATAACATTAAGGTAAATTGAATAAATTTTAGAGTTGATCTTCAATTATGTTTCAATTTCAGGCCCTACCGACTGTTGTGTCTGACAGTCTCCTATATGTAGCTATATGAGAAAAGAAATATTTCAATTCGATGAATGCTATCTAGTTAAGGGAAGAGCTTCAAACAATGATGCAACAAACAGAAATACTGAAAACGAAACTTTTTCCAAACTAGATGACTTTCACTATCCAAAAGTAATTTAAAACATTCAACGATGCGAATTATGCAATGTAATCTATGCAAAATCCTCTTTTTTGAAAATTATGCAATTGTAATCTATGCACAATTTCATTTTCCTTTTCAAATGATAAGAATGCACTCAATGCATTTTTCGATGAAATGAGAATCTACTTAATGCATGCTTTTAATGAAAGAGAATGCACTCAAAGCGATTTTTAGCTTTCAATCATTAAACAATGTGATCTAAGTTCAATGATAAATCCCAAAAATACTTTTCAATACAATGTGATCTAATGCATTTTAACGAAAAGAAAAATATGAGATGAAAACTAAATGAACAAAAATCTTCTTAATGAAGGATGAAGGAGAAAGGGATGCAAACAAACACTAAGAATGCAATCGTTATTTCAGAACACTTTGTAACGAAATTCCTCAAAAGGTGATGTAATATTCCTAATTAGTAGTGGCTAATTGGAATATTCGATTTTGTTCAATTTTGCTGTCTATAGTTTATTAATAAATAAAAAGGTGAGTGGAGAGGGTCTAATTCACTTAGTGGAATAAAACACACTCCCTAGTAGCACAACGTTGTGACTTAAAGGGAGCCAAGGGGGGCCAAGCACCACGTAGAGAGGGGGCCCACGTATGCTCTAGAAGGGACTGCGCAGATGAGGATGAGCACGTGGCAAGAGAGAGGCTACGTTGAGGAGATAGGCCTTAGGGTTTTGGAGGGAGGCCAACGTTATAAAAGAGGGAGGAGCCTCCTCATTTGATTCATTTGTTGTTGATGATATTGAGCTGGTCGTTTTGACTTCTTGAGCACGCTGGCTATTTAGCCTGTCTGCAGCACTGTTTAGTGCGTTGAGTGTCTCCGGTCGGAGATCTCGCCCTTAGCCCCGGGGGACTTCGAGTGCCTACTCAGGCAAGGTATTTTCTCAACACTTTGCGGGAGGTTTGGTGTTTGGTTTTGTTGCAGAGCCGAGCATTCAGTGATACTGCGCAGTCATAGAGAGAGAGGACGCAGTCCATCTAGGAGGAGCTCTGGATTGGGATTTTTGCAGGGGTTTTAGCCGAGATATTGAGCAGAGGATCAGCCTTTGTCTTTGGGAGGATTTTGGTGGAGTTTGAGGCCGCATTTTATTCATTCCTATTCAGCCTCTGCGCAATCCGTGTCCAAACTCATCAAGGACAACGTTGTCGGTCTGCGTGAAAGTGCATCGGCCACCACGTCGTTCTTCCCCTTGACATACTCGATGTCAAAATCATATGCCTGGATTTTGCTGACCCATTTATGCTGCCTCTCCTGCATCTGTTTCTGCTCTAGGAAGAATCGGAGGCTGTTGTGGTCTGTCCTCACTCTGAACTTGTTCCCTACCAGGTACTGCCGAAACTTGGCCAATGCATGCATGATGGCCAACATCTCCTTGTCGTATATAGCATACAACCTCTCATGTGGCAGCAGCTTTCGGCTCTCAAAAGCTATGGGATGGCCTCCCTGCATCAAAACTGCGCCTATCCCCTCCCCTGATGCATCACACTCCAGGACAAAAGGCTGTGTAAAATTTGGCAATGCCAAAAGCGAACAGCTGCTCATCACCTCCTTGAGCCTATCGAAAGCCCTCTGCACTGTATCAGTCCAGCTAAATGCCCCCTTTTTGGTGAGATCCGTAAGGTGTGCTGCAAGTTGGGAGAATCCCTTGACGAACTTCCGGTAGTAGGTGCAGATACCCACAAATCCCCGAAGCTCCGTCACATTCTTCGGCTCTAGCTAATCCCTAATGGCCCTGATCTTCTCCTCGTGGAACCTCACTCCGTCCACCCCGATGATGTACCATAGATAGAGCATCTCTATCAACCCAAACTCACATTTGGAGAGCTTAGCATAAAAATGTTGCTCCTCCAAGATGCGCAGTACAGCCTCTATATGTTGGAGGTGCTCCTCCCATGTCCTGCCATAAATCAAGATGTGATCAAAAAACACTAATACACACTTCCTCAACTGACTTCGGAAGATGTGATTCATGCATGACTGGAATGTGGCCGGAGCATTGGTCAGCCCCAAGGGCATCACCAAGAACTCAAAATGGCCGTAGTGATACCTGAAAACAGTCTTGGGAATGTCCTGCTCCCTCACGCGAATTTGATGGTACCCGGATCTCAAATCAATCTTTGAGAAGAACTTTGATCCTCTCAGCTCATCTGTCAACTCATCGATCCGTGGGATGGGGTACCGGTTCTTCATGGTCTTCTTGTTTAGGACCCGGTAGTCAATGCACATCCTCAATGTGTCGTCCTTCTTCTTCACCAGTACTACGGAAAAAGCAAAAGGGCTAGTGCTGGGACGGATGTGTCCAAGAGCTGAGAGCTCATGGATGGCCCTCTCAATCTCATCCCAATAGGCCTTAGAATGCCTATAGGGTGTAGTAATGACAGCCTGGATGCCCTGCTCCAGCTCAATCGTGTGCTCAAACCCCCGATCTGGCGGCTGCCTTGGTGGTATCTCCCCAAATACCGTAGCATACCTATCGAGAATGGATTGTACATCTGGGTGTACGGTCTGCCCTGTAGATCCTGCCTCTGACTCATGCAACTCCACTGCCCACTGTATGTCCCCCTTCCAGAAATATGCGTCCATCCGGTGTGTTGAAACTGTCAGTGGTGGGTAGGTGTGCATACCCCGAATCTTCTCATGCCTCCCTTGGTGAATTCATCCAGAATTCACAAGAGAGCTTAGCAGTGGCATTTTGGTTCAATTTTGGTGGAGGGCCCATGCAGCATTGCAACAGATCCTTGAGGCCAGTTCTATCTCAGCTATTTCAGTGATTTGGCATTTCAACATGTAAACCCTAGTATATATATATTATAATAAAGCTTATATTATTTTTGCATATTGTATATTCGAATTGCATGTGTTCTCTTGTTCTATTTTACATGGCAATCTTCTGTGAAATTGAATGGTAATTTTATGGAGAAATAACTGGTTCAATTAATTCCGGCAAAATTTGAAAAATATTCCAAAAGGGATATTACAACAGGGATATTGTATAAATGTCACTAGCGTGATGAATAAAGCAATGTAACAAGCCTAGGGTGTTGGGACTCGATCAACAAATGAGTACACCTTGGAGTGTTTTTTTTACTTGGTTAATTATTCTTTCTTTTTAACGGCGAATCATTTTCTAGGTTTTTCACTCACTGCATTACCCCAAAGCCAGAGTGACAGCTTGAAGGATGAGACCCGAATGCATCTTAGTGTCTAAAGTCAATGTATATTACCATGCTAGGTCATCTCTGAAATTTCGCGGAATTTGACTAGGTCTAAGTAGGATTTTTTAATAATTAATTTTTTTTTGCAAAACGAGATTTTTTTAATTAATTTCTATGTAACGATGTAAATAAGTGGCCTTCAGAAATGTCTAGGGTGTGTGACAACTCAAAATTCATCTTCAGAGAACCAACATTATCCTCGGACCCACTTTGAGGGTCAAAAAACAACTTATAGTCCTATTATCACCTCCTTGCTGCCTACACCTACCTACTAGTTAGTGAGAAAAGCCTTTAACCCCACAAGGTGTGGTTGGCAGCAAGGAACTCGAAGAAGGGGCTGTCACACTAATCCCAACTCTCTCCGTTTAAGCTATCTCCTAGGTTAGCTATGGGAGGTGGTCCCTAAAGAAAAACTAAGTTAAAGATGTAAAGTTTCTAGGAGATGTTAGAGTGAAATGGGTTACCTCTTAAGATTTATAAGAAAAAAAATGATATGAGCAATAACCATCAATACATAAAATAAGCATAAAGCATATGAAAACCAATGTCTTCAAAGTATTGCTCTTTAAAATGAAATTGTGTTTGCTTAAATGAAGTAAAATGCTTTCAAATGGAAAGCAAAAGTAATCTTGAAAATTTGAAACAAGAAAACATTAGCACAAGATATTATTAATGCCTTCAAGATAAACAAATTTATGAATCCAAGCATGTGAAACTATCTTGCCAAAATATAAACAATTAGGAATCTACTTTGGAGAATCTAACTGAGATGATAGAAAAACTCAAATATTAGACCAAGATAACAACATGCAGTTAAATTTGCAACACCAAATAAGAGTACTTGCCAATGAAACAAGATATATTAATCATCCATAAACATGATGACCATTAAAATGAAAACATGCAATGAAGTTGCAAAAGTAAGCAAATTTCCAAGTAGCATAGAATTAAACTTGTTGCAAAATTTAAGAAATTAAAATGCTCGCATCCAAAGTGCTTCTTGAAATAAGATTTGCATGTGAAACTTTAAACCATCAACATATCAAAAAATTTGATAAATTTGCAAGTAAATGTGATGAGATAGTGCTCTTGGTTTATTTTATTAGTTAGCTATAAAACAATATTACAATTGAACTATAATCCTCAGACCTCACCCTCGCCCAAAGGTTTGGATTTCACAGTGAGAAGTCCATAGAGGTAGAGGGTCCCTATAATGTCTATTCAACCAACTTAAATTGGAGGTAAATTTTAGGGATGCTTGAGACATGTAAGATCTAAAAGTAAATTAACAAGAAAATTAAAATTAAACTTCAACTTGAAATATATTTGTTTGTCATGAAATAAAATGTAGCTTTACTTGATGCATCAAACTTAGGATTATAGAGTGTGCTAAATGGTGAAGCCTAAGCAAATTTGAAGTATTATTTCAAGCTAAATAAACTCAAGTAAAGATGTTTGCATATAAAAAAAATCTGAATTTTCTATGAAAGTAAATGCTCTTAAAACTTGTAGCAAATCAAAGTGAATAGCTAGTGAAATGAATGAAATGCATAGTTGTATTAATTGACCAATTAAATGACATGCATGAAATTTAAAGAGATCAACAAATCATACCATAAGTCCTCTCCAAAAAATGGAGAGGTTGGGATGCCAATGGGTAAAACCCATGCTCCCAAAATCAGAAATTTTATTGGTTGTTAGAGGTAAGAGACTATGAAGCCTCCGACAAGCTCAAGGACACACAATCCCTTCAGGATAGCGCAGAGGCAGCCTAGGCTGCGCAGTGATTGCGCTTGTCCAGCCAAGGGGAAGTACCGGAAGTGGGGGAGCAGTGAGAGGTCAGCCGGAGGATTTGGAGGGGAGGCTAGCCACCTCCTACCAGTGATTTTGGCAACTAATTTGGAGGTCTAGGAAAAAGATCAATTTCCCCAGGAGAGTAGCGTGCCAAGCACAAAGGGGCCATTTTCCAGGGTCAAGATTTCTGGATGTTGAGATTTTGTGTAGTTGGGGTAGCATCGGATGTGGTCTAGCTCCCAAAATTTGTGGAGGGACTAGAGTACATATGATCTACAAGACCCAGAAAGGGATTTGGGAAATTTCGTCTGGTTTGGGAGATATTTAATTAATAAATTATTTTAATGTATTTCTTAACTCTAAACTTAGGAAAATTAAATAGTTAAAGTTAATTAAATTAAACATATGATGAAATTGTCTTAAGTCACACGGATCAAGCTTTCTTTTAATCTTAGCCATCGATTCAAGATCTGATCATGGTCGTTGGTTTTCCAACGAGAAAAGTATAAAGAAAAGGCTTGGGGTCACTTGTAAAGACACACAGCGGCAGAGCACCTAAGCTAAGCTGAGATTTTAGGGCAGGGTTTGCTACGAATTCTCAAAATTGTTTCAACTGCAAAGAGGAGAGTTTAGAGTCTAGACAAAGGGGATGATCTGATCCTAGTGTCTAGAATCAGCAAGAGACAGAGAGCAGCATCATAAAGGCAACGCAGAGAAGCAAGAGTATCAGCAGCAAGAGGGCAGCAGTTGCATTGTTGATTTATGGTAGCATCAGATGTGCTCTAGCCTTGTAATTTTGTATACAGGCTAAGACACGTGTATTCCATAAAACCCAGAAATGATTTTGGAAAATTCCACTTAGAGATAGTTTAATTAAAATAATTAGTCTATTTTCAATGTTTTCCTAAGTCTAAACTTAGGGAAACTGATTAATTAAAGGGTATTAATTAAACTAAGTGTGAATCTTCTAGGTAAAGTCATGGATCACCTTCAAGTTAATCTTATCCCTTGATTATGTTTTAATCTTGGCCGTTGAAGGGTCAACAAAAGAATATAAGGAGGGTGAGGGGCCTATGGAAAACACATTGAGCACATTAAGCATTTGGCATTTTCGAACTTGTGAGAAAGACACGACTTTTTGATCAAGATCGAAACACTAGGGCTGGGTTTACTAAATGATTTGATTCAGTGATCAGTTTCAGAGAGGGGCAGATGCAGTAACTAGTCAAAAGGACCAGGAGTACTTTTCAGAGAGAGGCAACAGTGACGCAGATAGAGGCAGCGCAGTCACCTGGAGGGGTAATGCAATTCCTGAAGGGAATCACGCAGAAGTGATGTAGTGTCTTTTGTATTCAGTCCGGAGATAGCTGGAAGCTGGGGTTTCTGAGCCAGGAGGTCCAAAACTCAGTTTCAGATCAACCTTGATCAGTTGCAGAGGAGAGGTGATGCAGTTCTTCCGCTTGCCCACGCAGGCTTACGGAGTTGCAGCGTAGGCATCACGCAGAGGCAGAGAGGGGCTTCACCAGTGTTGTTCAGATCAGCTAGGGATTTGTAGAGTGAGGTATATCTCATATTTCTTCTGTTGCCTAGATTTTCTCTGAAGGGTGAACCAGATATTGGCACCCTAGTTGTACTCAAGATTCTGCTGCTTAATAATACAAAACCCTTAGATCTGCTACACCGGTTTTCCCGAGTTGGGTTTTTCCAGGGACTTAGTCTAAAAATAACTATGTCAAATGTGGTTGTTTTTCATTGTATTTTGTTCAGTTTGTTTCAACAATTAGATTCATTCTGCAGCATTATTTGTGTAGACTGCTTCAGTGATTACTGCGATATTTCACTGTAATGAAATAATTAAGAAAAATAATAGGAGAAGTAATTCAGATTTGTTGCAGTAGGAATCCAGATTTAGGATTTTTCACATGGTATCAAAGCTTATTCAAGCTGAAGTCCAAGAGAAACAAGAGTGAACCAGCAGATCAACGCTGAAGAGACTGAGATATGCGTAAGCAACAATAGACTCCCCAGAAATACGCAGTCCAGGCCAGGAGGGTAATCCAGCACAGAAAAGGCTCCCTCTAAGAGAGTTGACAGAGGGGTAAGTTTTTTTTTGGTTGCAGAAGAGGCAGCGTAGCAGACCAACGTAGCTGAAGGACGCAATAACTGCACAGCAGTGAGTGCTGGTGCATAAGCGCCAGAAAATTTCTGAAAAACACAGTTGGGGATTTCTTAACCTCAAAGGGTTTCTTACTCAAAGAAGCTCAGTTTTTCTCATATAGCAGCAAAATCAGTGACTTACTCCTCAAGGAGTGCGTAATTCTAGCTTAGCAAAGGGTCGGAGGAAGATATTGCAGATGGCCAGCAACGGATTGCGTGACCAAGATAGATTGGAGGGTACTTCCAACTTTGTTATTTGGAAGTCAAGGATTCAGTTTCTCCTTGATGAGCATGATCTAAAGGCCCTCATTGACAGCGCAGTTGCAGAACCTTTGGATGCAGCACATCTGAGAGCCTTCAAGAAGAATATGGCAAGAGCCAAACGATTGATCCTAGATGGGGTGAAGGATCACATCGTACCTCACATAGCAGCAAAGAACACTGCTAGAGAAATGTGGGTAGGGCTGGAAAAGTTATACCAAGGATCTTCCGAGCAGTGTAAGATGTATCTGGAGGAGAAGATGCGTAATACTAGGATGAAGAAGGGAGAGCATTTTGACTCCTTCCTATATAGAATTCAGGATAACTGAGACCAACGGTCAGCAGTGGGATCAACACCCAAAAACTCAGAGCCGGTAAGGCTCACTCTGAACTCTGTTACAGAAGACTATCAGGTCCTTGTCCATAGTATTCTAGGTAGAGAAAAGCTTCCAGGATGGGAAGCGATGTGGGCAGCCTTGCAACAAGAAGAGCTGAGGAGAGATCTCCTCAAAATCCATATTGAGGATGGCAACTGCGGTTCGAAAGCCAAGAAGGTGGAAGAAGATAACACAACCCGTGCATCAAAGGGGAAACAGAGGCAAAAGAAGACATATTTGTCCAAGATCAAGTGCTTCAGGTGTGGGGAAATGGGACATTATGCCACACAATGTCCTCTTAAAAAAAAGGACAAGGAGGAGAAGCAAGATCCTCAAGCCGGAGCTGCCAAGATTGAGGCAGAAGCTAATTGTGCTATGTTAGCCCATATTCTGAAAAGAGAGAAATGGGTTGACTTGGAGTTGTAGATCCAGAATCTACAAGGGGTAGGATCCTTGAGTATTTCCGAACTCTTGGATCACATGTGAGCTACAGCAGCCTTAAGACAGTAGCAGGATGGACAGTTGTAGCGGAATTTGAAGAGACATTGCAGTGGCTAGCAGTACTAGAGCCTGATCAGCGCAGAGAAGGGGTAGCAGCAACAACAGTTAAGCAGCAACAGTGCAGTGCACATTGGTACAGCGAAGTGCAGTGCAGTGCTCACGCAGTGCAGAGCGACAGCAGTGCAACATATTTAGAGAACTAGTGCAGAAGTTAGCAACAAACAATGTTATTATCCAAGATGCAGTTTTACTTGTCCAATTTCGGATGTTTTTCTATTGCAATTAGCAACAGTGCAGCAGTAGTAGTAGTTGAGCAACAGATGTAGCAGATGAGCAGCAGCAGCGCAGTGCAAAGTAGTGCTCACGCAGTGCAGAGGAGTGCACACGCAATGTAGCAGCACGGTTGCAGAATTCAGAGAGAGTTGCAGTACAGTGCCAATTGGCAGTAGCATGCAGAGTCAATAGCACTACAAATGCATCATTCTGTGCAGTGTTGGTGAGCAGCATCAACAACACAACAACAGATGCTCCAAAAATCAAAGCAGCACATTGAGTTGTCTTGCTAGAGCACTTTCCTTGCTAAGAAGGAGTGTTGATTTATGGTAGCATCGGATGTACTCTAGTCTTGTAATTTTGTATACAGGCTAAGGCACATGTATTCCATAAAACCCATAAAGGATTTTAGAAAATTCCACATAGAGATGGTTTAATTAAAATAATTAATCGTTTTTTAATGTTTTCCTAAGTCTAAACTTAGGGAAACTGATTAATTAAAGGGTATTAATTAAACTAAGTGTGAATCTTCTAGATAAAGTCATGGATCACCTCCAAGCTAATCTTAGCCCTTGATTATGTTTTAATCTTGGCCGTTGAAGGGTCGACGGAAGAATATAAGGAGGGTGAGGAGCCTATGGAAAACGCATTGAGCACATTAAGCATTTGGCATTTTCGAGCTTGTGAGAGAGACAAGATTTTTTTATCAAGATCAAATCACTAGGGTTGGGTTTGCTAAGTGATTTGATTCAGTGATCAGTTTCAGAGAGGGGCAGATGCAGTAACTGGTTAGGAGGACCAGGAATACATTTCAGAGAGAGGCAGGGCAGTCACATGGAGGGGTGACGCAGTTCCTGAAGGGAATCACGCAGAAGTGACGCAATGCCTTTTGTATTTAGTCCGGAGATAGCTGGAACCTGGGGTTTCTGAGCCAGGAGGGCCAAAACTCAGTTTTAGATTAGCCTTGATCAGTTGCAGAGGAGAGGTGATGCAGTTCTTCAGCTTGCCCACACAGGCTTACACAGTTGCAACGTAGGTATCATGCAGAGGCAGAGAGAGGCTTCACCAGCGCTGTTCAGATCAGTCGAGGATTTGCAGAGTGAGGTATACCTCACATTTCTTCTGTTGCCTAGATTTTCTCTGAAGGGTGAGTCGGATATTGGCACCCTAGTTGTACTCAAGATTATGCTGCTTAATAATACAAAACCCTCAGATTTGCTGCACCAGTTTTCCCGAGTTGGGTTTTTCCAGGGACTTAGTCCAAAAATAACTGTGTCAAATGTGGTTGTTTTTCATTGTATTTTGTTCAGTTTGTTTCAGCACTTAGATTCATTCTGCAACATTATTTGTGTGAGACTGCTTCAATAATTACTTCGATATTTCACAATAATGAAATAATTATGAAAAATAATAGAAGTAATTCAGATTTGTTGTAGTAGGAATCCTGATTTAGGATTTTTCACATGCACAGCACAGGGGCAGCTTCAGCTATGCAGGTATTGCGCAGTCACTCCCAGGGCAGGGTAAGGCAACTGGAAAGCGTCAGAGGTTATGCAGAAACCCTTAGGTACAGCGTAGGGACTACGTCACCCAGACTGGGGTAACGCAACCCTATCCAAGTCAGTGCAGAGAGATGCAGTGGCTACAGAGGCTGACACAGGGGCTTCAGGGGCAGCGCTAGGGTTTCTAGGGCCTAATTTTCGCTGAGTCTTGTAAATCTCGTTTGAGGGTCTGAATCAATTAATATTTTGGCTTCAAAACAGCTGGTGAGTTACAGATCTATATTTTCTCTGTGGGGTTTTCCAGATTTGGAACTCAGATTTGCTGTATTCAAAAAACTTTTAATAATAAAACCCTCCACTAGCCAAAGACCAGTTTTCCCACATTGGGTTTTTTCGGGGACTATTGTCCAGAAAATCATTGTGTCACTTTGTCTATGTGTGCATGTACTTTTTCTAGATCTGAATTGGTGAAAGTCTGTTATGTGTTTTGCTTCGATATTAATCTGAATTTTTCAGTTAATAACTTAATTAAGTAGGAGGAGCATAACCAGTTCTAACAGTAGATTTCTGCATTAGTAACATTCAGAAATTTTCACATGGTATCAGAGCAATTGCAGATCTAGGAGGGTCACCAGCAGAAGGCTGAAGGATCTTGCTGTAGAAAGCAGCAGGAAGTGCAGCAGCATCAGCAGAAGGGCAGATCTGAAGGGACAGCACAGTTTTCAGAGAAGCAGAGTTACGCAGAGGGCAAGGTGACGCAGCCTTATGCTGTCTCCCAGTAGGCCCACGCACTTACTGCGCAGAAGCAATGTAGAGACAATGTTGGGATTGTCTGAATCCAACCAAGGTGACGCAGATCTGAAACTGTTAGATCTAGAAGTGCCTGAAGCAGAGCTGCAGAACTTCAGAAGGTGCTGGTGGGGTTAAATTTCTGAAGTTTTCAAATTTTTAACCTAAGCACTAGTGACAAAGAGTGGGAGTAGATCTGCTTCTCAAAGAGTTTCTAGCCAAAGAAACTTGCAGGTCGATCAGAGGATCGAAGAGAGATGAATCATTATTGATTTGGCAGATTTCCAAGAAGGGAAATCAGTGGTCAGAGGGAGCAGAAGGTGTCTGTTTCGCTAAGGACCTTAGATCCAGATCTCTAGCAAAGAGTAAGGGAGCTCCGACAAATTTCTGAGCAAATGGCTCCTCATGGACTGCGTGATCAAGACAGATTGGATGGCCTTTCCAACTTTTCAGTTTGGAAAGCTAAGATCCTGATAGTCTAGAGGCATATCATCTAAGAGACCATGCAGAACAAGTTTTGGCTACACCGACCGATGCAGATCTCCTAAGGAAGCATAACGAAGCTGTTGGACATGCCAAGCGGCTGATAATGGATGGAATTAAGGACCATATTGTCCCACATATAGCTGAGAAGAAAACAGCTAATGAAATGTGGCAGGCCTTCACATCCCTATATGAGGGAAAATTCGTCCAAAGGAAGATCTTGTTGGAAACTCAAATGTGATCATTCATGATGACCAAAGGGGAAAACATGGAACATTTCCTCTTCAAATTATAGTCGATCAGAGACTAGTTGACTGCCACGGCTGCTAAGGTGGAAGATGATGTGATGATCAGGACTGCTCTCAATGCAATCACAGATGAGTGGGAAACCTTTGTCCAAAGTATCTTGGGCAACCTCCCAAACTGGGATAGCTTCTGGGCAATCATGCGTCAAGAAGAACTCTGCAGGATCACCAAGAAGTAGTACAATGTAGAAATTTATGTTTCCCACCCTGGTTTTCAGTTTTTCCTTATTTCTCCATATAGTTAAATGCCCATTCCCATAGCCATACATTCAACAAGCTGAAAAATAAATATTTTTCTGAAAACACAAATTCTGGAAATTTTCAAATGCTGGAAATTGCAGAAATAAAACTCAGCAAAATAAATCAGCCACACAGAAAATAGACACGTTGATTTTTGGTCAATGTGACCCTAGAAAAACCCCCTACAACTCTTGGGGAAAACTAGTTCGAAAGCTCTTCTTATTTATGGAAAATGCTTTTACAGTGAGAGAGAAATACTCAGAAAATTTTAGCAAGTAATAAATACAACTTATCTCATTTTCCGCGCTTAACCACCGCCTCGAAAAATGTGTACACATCAAAACAGAAATAACAATAAATGTTGTACGGCCTCCTCGAATTTCGTGCCTAGAATTTACAGCATTAAATGTTGCTGTACGGACTGCCTTGAAAACTGTGCAAACAACGATAAATGTTGTTGTACGGATTTCTCGATTTCTGTGCAGAAAAAACAGCAAAGTTGTTGTATGGTTTTCTGCCTCGATTTTCGTACACAAATCTGCCTTGAAAAATGTGCCAGAAAATAAGCAACCTGCTCCTCGAAATATGTGCCAAACCTTGTTGTACGGCCTCCTTGGAATACATAGCAAATCTGATCTACGATCTGCCTTGAAACTCATGCCCAAATCTGCCTCGAAATCTATGCCTCTCCTTGCTGTATGGACTTGCTAAAGTGTTGCCTCGGTTTGTGTGCCAATTTTTGTCCTCTTTCTCCTCACTGCCCAGAAATCTCCTTTGCTCTCCTCTCCTTCTCTCAATTTGCTTATGAAAGAATGAATGACCTTTTCCCTCATTTTCCTCCTTTAACCTAACCCTAAGTGACTTTTGGGGAATCCCTAAATCCAATGGCTGAGATAGCTTTAGATCTAGGGCTAAGATTAAATGTTCATTTAAATCTCACTTTCTATTTTTTAATTCACCCCACTTTAATAAAGACCCACTTAGTCATTTATTTCCAAAGTCACTTTTCCTTTCTAATTTCACATTGACTTTATTAAAGTCACTTTAAAATTAGACTTTAGTAACTATATCACTTAAAGTCACTTTTAAATTAGATTTGACTTTATAACTTTATAAAGTCACTTTAGGAGAAAAATTAAATTCTTTTGGACACTTTTCCCTCGGCCAAAGATCAAAGCCTCGGGGAACCACCTGTCCTCCGCTAACCAAATTTCAACACTCCCTCTTACTGAGGAAGGTGTTCCTCACCACACCCATCTTGTCTCTGAAGTAGACATGCTTGCCCCGTGGTAAGGCTTTGGTAAGAATTTCTGCAACCTGCTCATCAGTGGGAATATACTCGAGCTTCACAGCTCCCTTCTGAACATAGTGTCTGATGGAATGATATTTGATCACGATATGCTTTGACCTATCATCAAATATTGGATTCTCCATGAATTTAATGCAACTCTGATTATCGCAGTAAATCACGGAAGGTCTCAACAGCTGACCAAATAAGCCAAACAACATCTTGCGAAGCCAGATGGCCTCACAACTAGCTAGACTGGCTGCCATGTACTCTGCTTCCGCTGAACTCAATGCTACTAACTGCTGCTTCCGGCTGAACCACAACACCACTGTCGAACCCAACCCAAAACAACACCCTGAAGTGCTCTTCCTATCAGAAGCACAACCT
This sequence comes from Pinus albicaulis, assembly GCA_034641835.2. NCBI lineage: Eukaryota > Viridiplantae > Streptophyta > Pinopsida > Pinales > Pinaceae > Pinus > Pinus albicaulis. The sequence goes on from CM076578.1 coordinate 1,014,631,417, forward strand.
GCCCAATTAGAATCAGTTTAACCTGCCAATCTCACTCCATCACGCTGCCTATAATTCATACCATAATCCACTGTCCCCTGCAAGTATCGCAAAATGTGTTTTGCAGCAACCCAGGGCACCCTCCTGGGCTCACACATGAACTGGCTCATCGTGTTGACTGCAAAACATATATCTGGTCTAGTGTTGACCAAATACATCAAGGAACCAATCAGCTGTCTATACAAAGTGGGATCCACCAACTCGGAATCTGAAGCATGAAGCTTCTTCCAGTTGGTGATCATTGGTGTCAACATGGGTCTACAATCCTCCATGTGGAATCTGCCAAGGATGTCCACAATATACTTCCCCTGCCCCAGAAAGAAATGCCCCTCCTCCTGCCACACCTCCAAACCCAAAAAGTAATGCATCAAGCCGATGTCCTTCATCTCAAACTCCGACGCAAGATCTCTCTTGCAGTGCTCTATGAGTCTCTCTGCACCCGTAATGACCAAGTCATCCACATACAGCACCAGAATGAGAGGCTCCTCACCTATCACAATGAAGTATAAGTTCGGATCTGCCTCACTCTTTGTGAAACCCATCTCCTGCAAGTATGTATCTATTCTGGAGTACCAAGCTCTGGGAGCTTGCTTCAGGCCATAAAGGGCCTTCTTCAGTCTGCACACATGGGACTCCTTCCCATGCACCTCAAAGCCCTGTGGCTGCTCAATGTACACCTCCTCTTATATGAAGCCATTGAGAAATGCGGTCTTCACATCCATCTGGTGGATCTTCCAACCCCTCTCTACTATTATCGATATGATGGAGAAAATCGAAGTATATCGAGCCACCGGAGCGAAGGTCTCCTCATAATCAAGTCCCTCTACCTAGGAGAACCCTCTAGCCACAAACCTTGCCTTGAATTTCTCAGTGCTGCCATCTACAGCATGCTTTACCTTGTAAAACCATCTGGAAGTAACCACGGATTTGCCCTCAGGCCTCGACACCACCTCCCAAACATTCTTCATGATAGAAGAATACTCCTCCTGCATGGCCTCTCTCCAGACCTGCTGGCTAGTTGCCTCCTCATAGCTAGAAGGCTCAGAGTCAAGGATGTTGGCAACCATTGCCATATAGCTACAGAACCTATCAGGTGGTCTGCTCTCTCTGACCTGCCTCTTAGGCCCAGCAACAGATGTGGCCTCTCTCAAGGTATCCTGAAGCCACTTGGGCTTCCTCTTCCCTGAGCACACTTCTCCCACTGGAGAATGAAACTCCTCCTCCTCATCACCAAGAGCCTGAACTCCTCACTGTATGTTTGATGTCCTCCTGCCTGAACCTGAACCTGTAGATGCTGAAGTACCGTCTGAACTGTCCATCAGTGGACTCCCTAGTGAACTGCTCTGCGGACTGCTCTACATGCTGCCCGAAGCACCACCCCTCTGACTCTGTGAGCCACTGCTCACTGACGGACCTGACACCGTAATCGATGTACCTTCGAATCCTCCTGATCCCTGCCCACTGGATCCCTGCGACTGACTCAGCTGCTCCTGAGGGTCTGGCTGATCCAAATACTCTAACTCCCATGACCTCCTGAAAGCCCTATCCTCCTCGAACTTCACATCCCGCCTGACAACAACTCTCCTCTGTGCAGGAATATAAATCCGAAAGGCTTTCGAGGTCTCACTGTAGCCCACAAAGATACCCTTCTCTGCAGTGGGCTCTAGTTTGGTCCTCTTCTCCTTGGGTACGTAGGAGTATGTAATACACCCAAAGATACGAAGATGACCAACATCAGGCTTCTTCCCAGAAAAAGCCTCCTCCAGAGTCACATGCCCCAAGGCATGATGTGGACTCATGTTCTGCAAATATATAGCAGTGTTGCAGGCCTCTGCCCACAAAAACAATGGCAACCCCTGATCATGTAGCATGGCTTTGGCAGCCCCTCCGATGGATCTGTTCTTCCTCTCTGCAATCCCGTTCTGCTGGGGGTTGTAAGGAACTGTGAACTCCCTCCTAATGCCTGCCTCAGCACAATAGTCAACAAACTCTCCAAGGGTGTACTCTCCTCCATTGTCCGACCTCAAGGAATTGATCTTCTGACCTGTTTGAGTCTCCACAAAAGCTCTAAACTCCTGAAACCGCTTGAAGACCTCACTCTTGGTCTTCAAGAAATAAATCCAGGTCCTCCTCGAGTGATCATTAATGAATAATACATAATACTCATATCCACTCAAGGAAACATGAGACATCCGACTGCTCACATCGGAATGAATCAAATCAATTATCCCAGTCGATCTGTTGTCACTGCTAGGAAAAGGGGATTTGACAAACTTGCCCATCACACATCGTCTGCATGTCTCAAAGTAATCAGTACTGAAATCTGGCACACCTGTAGTGATCTCCCGCAATGTCCTCAAGGCTCCATGATACATGTGCCCCATCCTGCGATGCCAAATCTCACACAGCTCTGAACTGCTAGCTCTGCTATCGGTACTACTACTCAATGCCAAAAGGCGCTGAAATGCAAACTTGTACACCTTTGCATGGCTTACACCAATCACTCTAGCTTGTATGGATTCCAAGTTTTAAGTGGAAAGGGCAGAAACACAGGTTGTATGGATTCCAAGCCCCAGAAGATCAAGTTGTATCTTCCTCTCTGATGACGAAGATGATTCAAACAGGAGCACCAACATCTACAGTACAATGTCATCAGTTAGAAATGTTATCTTCAAAAGGGAGCCACGAAAAGTCACCAAAAGAACAAGGATTAGTTCGGACACACGAAAAAGTATTCCAGGATCTACCCATAAAAGTGCCTCCCGATAGGAAAAACAAACATCCAATAGAAGTCAAGGAAGGACCCGACCCTGTCAATATCAAATCTTGTAGCTATCCACATCACCAACAGATTGAGCTCGAGAAGATGCTCCACGATTTTTTTAAAATGTGGGAAGCAAGAGCCCGTCACTCAAGAAAACCAAACATTCGTCAACGATGTCCTTCATTACGTATGCTTTGAGGACAAAGCATCTTAAGAGAGGGGCAATGTTATGTATATTTTATTAATTATTAGTTAGATATAGTTATCTTAGGTTTTACTAAGTGAAAGGGCATGATCAAAGATCATGCCTCTTCACCAAGGGACACCATGAGGCTATATTTAAAGCCTCGGTGATTCCCCATTGTAATCATCTTTCATCCTTTATCAATAATAATATATACTTATAAAGTTTACCAGAGTTTTTACACTCCATCACACAGATCAAGTTTTCTTTTAATCTTAGCCATTGATTCAAGATCTAATCATGGCCGTTGGTTTCCCAACGAGGAAATTATAAAGGAAAGGCTTGGGGTCATTTGTAAAGACACACAGAGGCAGAGCACTGAAGCTAAGCTGAGATTCTAGGGCAGGGTTTGCTAAGAATTCTCAGAAGTGTTTCAGTTGGAGAGGGGAGTTTAGAGAAAGGGGATGATCTGATCCCAATGTCTAGAATCAGCAAGAAACAAAGAGCAGCTTCAGAAAGGCAGGGCATAGAAGCAAGAGCATCAGCAGCAAGAGGACAACAGTTGCTCAGCGCAGGGGCACCTTCAGTTACGTAGGTGCTATGCAGTCATTCCCAAGGCAGCGTAAGGCAGCTGAAAACCCTCAGAGGTTACGCAGAGATCCTTAGGGGTAGCGTAGGGACTGCGTCACCCAGTCTGGGGTAACACAGCCCTTTCCAGGCCAGCATAGTGCGACACAGGGGCTGTAGAGGCTGACGCAGGGGCTTCAGGGGCAGCGCTGGGGTTTCTAGGGCCTAATTTTGGCTAAGTCCTGTAAATCCCGTTTGAGGGTGTGGATCGGTTAATATTTTGGCTTCATAACAGCCAGTGAGTTGCAGATCTATATTTTCTCTGTCGAGATTTCTAGATCTGGAACCCAGATTTGTTGTATTCAGAAAACTCTTAATAATAAAACACTCCAGCAGCTAGAGATTAGTTTTCCCGCATTAGGTTTTTCCGAGGACTATTGTCCAGAAAATCACTATGTCACTTTGTATATGTGTGCATGTACTTTTTCTAGATCTAAATTGGTGAAAGTCTGTTATGTGTTTTGCTTCGATATTAATCTAAATTTTTCAGTTAATAACTTAATTAAGTAGGAAGAGCATAACCAGATCTAACAGTAGATTTTTGCATTAGTAACATTCAAAATACTTCACATTGGGAACCCTTCGCAGGTTTTTGTGGGTCTTTTGAGTGGAGCCCGGGGTTAAAAACCCGAAATTTTCCAACCATGGGAGCTATGCCAAACTACAGTCCGAAATCAGCGAGCAACAACAATTTCCCAGGACTGGCAGTGCAGAGGGAGAGCCACGCAGAGCATAGTTCAACAGAGTTTTTGTACGGCTTTAGAGTCGTTCTTTAGCCTTCCTAGAGCAGGGCTAGGTGCTACCTTTCTTGGCACCACTATTGTACTCTTTCCGACAAATTAAAAAAATGGCTGACTTGTAATTTTTGGCTCAAATTTATGTGTTTTGATGATGCGTTTACTTTGCTGTAGTTTTTAGTCTATTGTGCTTAATATTACTGTCTACTCCCGAGTTGGGATATTACAGTGGTATCAGAGCTCATAGACTTGGCTCAGCCCGTGGAGCACGCGGTCTATGACACCAGAGGATAGACAGTGTTGTAACATATTTTGGCACACCGAAAATTAAAAAATTTTGGTGAGAAATTGTCAATTTTTTACTAAGCTAAACGCTAAGAGATATATTTATTATGCTTTTGAATCGTTTATTCTTTTTATATATTAGTTTTGATTTAAGATATATTATTTTTATAAAAATATAATTATATATTTTTATGGAAATATTTGTTTTAAATTAAAATTATATTATAAAATTTTTAAAATTTAAGCCTAAGTCAAACCAAGAATTTGAGCTTTATGAAGAGATCTTTAAAAAATGCAATTGGTGGAGGTAGACTTTAGCGTAATTCAAGTTCAAACATCTTGGGCAAGTCAAAGTCAGTAAATAGGGTAACGTCCGGGCTGTTTTAAATGGCAAAGATTATAAAAAAAACAAATCAAGGGTCTCAATACTATTTCGGACCGCAGGGTCATTCGAGCTTTAACAGTTGGGGGGGGGGGGTCTGAAATCTTGTTTTGCCAAAAACAGCTTGCGAGTATGTGGCATCGTTTGGAGTAGTTCGCACCCCCCAACAGCAAAGCCACTTACCAGCAAGGACCCCCTCCGAAATCTGCCGGTGGTTTCAGGTTGAGCGCAGAGGTTAAATCTGCGAAGTTTGATATGAAATTAAAACAAGTTAGCATTGCGATCTTGACAAAGAGTTTTTTATTTAAATGATAATTTTTTTAATTCATCACAACTGGGAGGAAGAATACAACAAGCATCCATCAATAGATCAAACGAAGAAAGGTTTCCAGAACACGATGATTCACATGAGCTTGATTCAGCCGAGGGGACGTCCTCTTGAAAGGGACTTTACTTCTCTTTTGTAATATCCCTTTTCAGGGATATCTCTCAAACACAACAAACTCCAACCAGAGATGGACTGGGAGGGCATTTACTAGATATGTCACCTCTAAAAAGAGGGTGAGATCTGGAGGCTACCTGGCCCTTTCCAGACTCTGTTTAAGAGTATGGGGTAAACGCACCAAGTGGTATACTAACAGTAATGCTCAGATAGATAAAAATAACAGTAGTGCAAGCATATAATAGCAATGTAGACATAAACAGATACTCAAGAAATATAAATAGAATGTCAAGCCATTTTATTATACTGAGAATAGAAATGAGTACAATAGGTGATCAGAGTGATGGCACCTAGACTTGCACCAGGTAAGTGAAGAAAAGCTCTCAGAATGATAGAGAAATGGCTGCAAACTTATCTGCGTTCAAACTGCCGGAGAACTGCTGTGCTGCTGCTACTGCTAGGATCACATGAAGAGTTGGGGCTGCTCCCCACCTCAGAAAATGCTGAAACTCTGGAATCAGCCTCTACTCATCAAACCCAGAAAATCCCAAAAAACTTTTCGCAAATAGCCGACCCCCAAAAAACACCTCCTTGGGGATCTACGCTATCCCTCAAGGCTCTGCGCTGCCCCTGAAGAGAACACTCCAAAACACTGCCTCAAACTCCACCAAAAATCTCCAATGGGCAAGGCCTGGCCCCTTGCTCAATCTCAGAGCCTAAATGCTCCGAACAAGATCAAACCAAACTCCCCACCAAGTGAACTGCGTCCTCCCTCTCAGGACTGCGCAGTCTCTAGAAGAGAAGCTCCACCACAAACAAAAACTCGATCCTCCCACCAAAATACTGAAGAGAAAACCTCACCCGAGCAGGCACTCGAAGTCCCCTGGGGCTGAGGGTGAGATCTCCGAACGGAGACAGTCGTTGCACTAAACAGTGCTGCAGACAGGCTAAACAGCCAACGTGCTCAAGAAGTTGAATGACCAGCTCAATATCATAACATCGAATGCTCCAAATGAGGAGGCTCTCCTCCTTATATAACATTGGCCTCTCTCTCTCAAACCCTAGGCCTCTCATCCAACATAGCCTCCTTGGCCCCCACACTGCCAACTCAACCTGCGCTATCTCTCCAAGTGTTCACGTGGGCCCCTTCCCTACGTGGTCCTTTTGCCCCCCTTGGTTCACTTAAGTTACAACGTTGTGCTACTAGAGAGTGAACTTTTATTTCTAAAGTGAGTTATGTCCCCTCTCTCACCTTTTTATTTATAAATAAACTATAGAGGGCGAAATTAAGAAAAATCGAATATTCCAATTAGCCATTGCTAATTAGGAATGTTACAGTTTCCCCCGGCAAAATGTTGCTTGTCCTCAAGCAACTGAAGAAATGGATGCTGCAAAATTTTCTCATTCTCCCAAGTGGCATCCTCATCTGGCAAATTCTTCCACCTCACCAAGAATTCCCGGACCATCCTGCTCCGTAGCTGCCTCTCCCTGGTATCAATAATGGCCTCTAGCTGCAACACCAAATGCCCCTCATCATCCGTGGGTGGTAGCTCATCTATCACTGTCACCTGCTGCCCCAATGCCTTCTTCAGGCATGATACATGGAAAATGTTATGAATCTTGCTGCCTTGGGGCAGCTCCAACTCATATGCAACCTGTCCAACCCTGCGTATCACCCTGTATGGCCCATAAAAGCGGGGCTTGAGCTTCTCAGCTCCCTTCTGCTTCAGTGACAACTGTCGGTATGGTTGTAATCGTAGGTAGACCAAGTCCCCTACCTCAAACTGTCTCTCCACCTGACCCCGGTCAGCATACAGTTTCTGCTGGTTCTGCGCTATAGCCATATTGTCCTTGAGAGCTCGGAGAATATCCTGACTCTCTTGGATCCAAATCTTGGCTCTTGGAGCCTTGCTAGCACCAAACATCACATCAGCAAAAGACAAAGAATGATACCCATATAAAGCGTAGAATGGAGACATACCAATGGACATGTGATGTGTAGTGTTGTAGCAGTACTCCCCCAGATGCAGCCACTTCAGCCATGTTCACTGCTGCCCACTGACATAGTTACGCAAGTAGCCCTCCAGCCACTTGTTAACTATCTCCGTCTGCCCGTCCGTCTGTGGGTGATAACTGGTACTCGGTGTCAACTCCGTCCCCACCAACCGAAAAACCTCCTGCCAAAATCCGCCCATGAAGCGGCTATCCCTGTCACTAATGATGGTCTTAGGAAGACCATGTAGCCTGAAGACCACTCTGAAGAACAACTCGGCCACCTGCGCTGCTGTGTAGTGTGCAGATATGGCGAAAAAATGTGCATACTTTGTCAGTGGATCAACGACGACAAAGATACAATCCTTGCCCTACACCATGGGCAACCCTGTGATAAAGTCCATCGAAATACTCTCCCATTTCCCCTCCGGAATGGGAAGAGGCTGCAATAATCCTGCGGGATGGCTCATCTCCCCCTTGTTCCTCTGGCAAACATTGCACTCCCTGATGTGCTGGAGTACGTCCTCCTTGAGGCCCTTCCATGAGAACCTCTCTCTAATGGCCCTGTAGGTTTTGGTGAACCCCTGATGGCCGGCCAATGGTGAATCATGTGATGCCTGAAGTATCATCTTCTTGAGCTGAGATCCCTCAGTCAAGAAGATCTGGTCCCTGTAGTAGATGATCTCATCGACCACCCTGTACCTGTCATCTGCCACTTGACCATCTAGTACCTCACATGCAAATCTGTCCTTGGAGTACTCCACTAAAAGTCGATCCCTCCAGTCTTTATCCAAGCTCATAAGAGACAACGTGGCTGGTCTACGTGAAAGGGAATCTACTACCACGTTGTTCTTCCCCTTGACATACTCAATGTCAAAGTCATATGCCTGGATCTTACTGATCCACTTCTGCTGCCTCTCCTGTAGCTGCTTCTGCTCCAAAAAGAACCTGAGGCTGTTGTGATCAGTCCTCACCCTGAACCTGTTCCCCACCAAATACTACCGGAATTTGCGAATGCATGTATAATGGCCAGCATCTCCTTGTCATATATAGAATACAACCTCTCGTGTGGAAGGAGCTTCCGGCTCTCAAATGCTATAGGGTGACTTCCCTGCATCAATACTGCGCCGATCCCCTCTCCCGACGCATCACACTCCAAAACAAACGGGTACGTAAAATCTGGCAATGCAAGCACTGGGCTCATCACCTCCTTGAGCCTGTCAAAGGCTTGCTGCACTGTATCCGACCAATTGAATGCCCCCTTCCTCGTCAAATCAGTCAAGGGTGCAGCAAGCTGTGAGAAACTCTTGACAAACTTCCTGTAATAAGTACAAATGCCAATGAATCACCGAAGTTCTGTCACGTTCCTCGGCTCCGGCCAATCTCTGATGGCCCTGATCTTCTCCTCGTGGACTCTCACTCTGTCCAACCTTATGATGTGTCCCAAGTACAACATCTCCGTCAACCCAAACTCACACTTGGAGAGCTTGGCATAGAACTGTTGCTCCTCCAAAATGCGCAATATTGTCTCAATGTGCTGGAGATGCTCCTCCCAAGTCCTGCTGTAAATGAGGATATCATCAAAGAACACCAACACAAACTTCCTCAACTGACTACGGAAGATGTGATTCATGCAGGACCGGAATGTCGTTGGGGTGTTGGTTAGCCCGAAGAGCATCACCAAAACCTCAAAGTGCCCATAGTGACACCTGAAGGCGGTCTTGGGAATGTCCTATTCTCTCACGCGAATCTGATGGTACCCAAATCTCAAATCAATCTTTGAGAAGAACTGTGCTCCTCTCAACTCATCCATCAACTCATCGATCCTAGGTATGGGGTACCTGTTCTTCAGGATCTTCTTGTTCAGGGCCCTGTAGTCAATGCACATCCTCAATGTGTCGTCCTTCTTCTTCACCAACACCACGGAAGAAGCAAAAGGACTTGTGCTCGGCCGAATGTGCCCAAGGGCCAGCAACTACTGGATGGCCCACTCAATCTCATCCCGATAGGCCTTGGGATGCCTATAGGGGGTAGTAATCACTGCCTGTATGCCCTGCTCAAGCTCAATGGTGTGCTCAAACCCCCGATCCGGTGGCTGTCCTGGCGGAATCTCCCCAAACACTGTGGCATACCTGTCAAGGATGGATTGTATCTCTGGGTGCACCGTCTGCCCTATAGTCCCTGCGTCTGATGCACGCAGCTCAACTGCCCACTCTATGTCTCCCTTCCGGAAGACTGCCTCCATCCGATGAGCTGAAACAGTCTGAGGCAGATATGTGTGTTGTCCCCGTATCTTCTCATGCCTCCCGGTCTTCTCATCATCCCACTCCATCTCTAGGGCCTTCCAATCTGTCGTGACCTTCCCTAGAGTGATAAGCCACTGAACACCCAGTATCATGTTGGTGTCCAAAATATTGACCATGAAAAAGTGGTCGGTCAGTGTATAGGTGCCCATCGTCACTGACAACTCTGGAACATAATGAGCACACACCATGGTCTGATCAACTCGGACCAAAACTGAAAATCCATCGAAGCTCTCTATCTGTATACCTCTCCACTCAACCATCTGTGCATCGATGAAGTTGTGGGTTGCCCCACTCTCAACCAAAACTGATACTCGCTGACCACGTACTGTCCCCCGTACACGCAGCGTCAAATACTTGGGAACTCCTCGCAATGCTGCAAGGGCCCCTCCTGTAGGTGCAAAAGCCACACCACCTGCTGCTGCTGGTGGAGGTGGCAAAGGATCCTGCGCTGCATGACTGTCTCCTGCCTCCACGTCATCCTCCTCATCCTCTTCCCCGCTGCTCTCGGAGAAGACCTCAATAAAATGTGCTTTGCTAGCAACACATCTATGTCCCGGTGCCCACGGCTCCTGACAGGTAAAGCACAACCACTTCTTCTTCAGCTCCCTCCTGGCATCATAATCCATCTGTGCCCATCCTGGATTCCCCTTTGGAGGCAAAATCCTCACATCCTTCCCCTTGGGCTAGAAAGCCTGTCTCTGGGGGTAAGGTGACCGGGTCCTGGGTAAGGTATCCTGTAAATCCCGAGTCCTGCTAATAGCATCCTGGAGTGTGGCTCGTCTAGTAGATCTGACTAGACCCCGAAGTGGCTCTACTAACCCCTCAACAAACATGTAGATCATCTGTGCCGCGGATAGATCTGGCACCATCACTAAAACCCTCAAGAAGTCTGCAATGTATGTCTTTGGGCTCCCGGTCTGTTTGAGCCTCGTCAGCTCAACAAAGTGTTGTTCCGGATCCCTCCGGTCAAATCTCTCTATCAATCTCCTGGTGAACTCAGCATATGTCGTCACTGTGGAATGTTCGAGTGTAACCATCCCATGGAACCACCAGTCCTGGGCCTCACCATCCAAATGTAATGTCGCCACCTTGATGGCCTCCGTCTCTGACATCTGGTTGAGCTGGAAATAGATGTCCAGCTTCTCCACCCAAGACTTTGTCGAACTGTTTGATGAACCATCAAACGTAGGCAAGTGGAATCTGCTAGCTGTGCAGTGGGTATATCCATCATGATAATGCCAGTGCCCTCTATCATGGTCGCGGGGTCTACTGTCCCGCTGGAGCTGAACAAAGTCTCTGAACGAGAGAGCATCCCTGAACTCCTGCCCATAGGCCTGATACTCTGCAAAATAATCGCCCATATGGCTGGGCTCTGTCTCCTGCTGGGCTCCTGCCCCTGTGTCTGCTCCTAGAAAAGTGGGCATGGTAGAGCGTGTAGGTGCATGTGATGCCTGGTGCTGGGTAGCATCACGTTGAGTGGCAATACGCTCCGACAAATGGTGGGATGTACCCGATCCCTCACCAATCTGGAAACCCCTTGGGGTTTCACACTATCTAGCCTCCACAGCGGTGAATCTCTGCCCCATCACCTCAATCTGCCTCGCCAGATCCTGTACTGATCTGAGGAGTGCTTCCCCAAACTATTTTCCATCACTGTCATCTGCCATCGGCTCTCCCTGCTCTGCGTCTACCACAGCTTCCTCCTACTCTGCGTCTATCACAGGCTCCTCTTTTTCTGCATCCACCACTTGAACGCAGTCCCCCTCTCTGTAGGTGTTCTCCAACCTACGCTCAATATCTATGTACTTCCTGCCTCTGTAACAAATGTAGGGCTTCTCCCCCGGTGTCATAGACAAGTAGCTCCACAGGCTGAGCCAGAACTATGCTCTATACCACTGTAATATCCCTTTTCAGGGATATCTCTCAAACACAACAAACTTCAACCAGAGATGGACTGGGAGGGCGTTTACCAAATATGTCACCCCTGAAAAGAGGGTGAGATCTGGAGGCTACCTGGCCCTTTCCAGACTCTGTCTAAGAGTATGGGGTAAACAAACCAAGTGGTATACTAACAGTAATGCTCAGATAGATAAAAATAACAGTAGTGCAAGCATATAATAGCAATGTAGACATAAACAGATACTCAAGAAATATAAATAGAATGCCAAGCCATTTTATTATACTGAGAATAGAAATGAGTACAATAGGTGATCAGAGTGATGGCACCTAGACTTGCACCAGGCAAGTGAAGAAAAGCTCTCAGAATGATAGAGAAATGGCTGCAAACTGATCCGCGTCCAAACTGCCAGAGAACTTTGTGTTGCTACTACTGCTGGGATCACATGAAGATTTGGGGCTGCTCCCCACCTTAGAAAATGCTGAAACTCTGAAATCAGTCTCTACTCATCAAACCCAGAAAAGCCCAAAAAGCTTTTCGCAAATAGCCGACCCCCAAAAAACACCTCCTTGGGGATCTACGCTATCCCTCAAGGCTCTGCGCTGCCCCTGAAGAGAAAAATCCAAAATACTGCCTCAAAATCCACCAAAAATCTCCAATGGGCAAGGCCTTGCCCCTTGCTCAATCTCAGAGCCTGAATCCTCCGAACAAGATCAAACCAAACTCCCCACCAAGTGAACTGCGTCCTCCCTCTCAGGACTGCGCAGTCTCTAGAAGAGAAGTTCCTCCACAAACAAAACTCGATCCCCCCACCAAAATACTGAAGAGAAAACCTCACCCGAGCAGGCACTCGAAGTCCCCCGGGGCTGAGGGTGAGATCTCCGAACGGAGACACTCATTGCACTAAACAGTGTTGCAGACAGGCTAAACAGCCAGCGTGCTCAAGAAGTCGAATGACCAGCTCAATATCATAACATCGAATCCTCCAAATGAGGAGGCTCTCCTCCTTATATAACGTTGGCCTCTCTCTCTCAAACCCTAGGCCTCTCATCTAACGTAGCCTCCTTGGCCCCCACGCTGCCAACTCACAATGCATTGTCTCTCCAAGTGTTCACGTGGGCCCCTTCCCTACATGGTCCTTTTGCCCCCCTTGGTTCACTTAAGTTACAACGTTGTGCTACTAGGGAGTGAGCTTTTATTTCTAAAGTGAGTTATGTCCCCTCTACTCACCTTTTTATTTATAAATAAACTATAGAAGGCAAAATTGAGCAAAATCGAATATTCCAATTAGCCATTACTAATTAGGAATATTACATCTTTTTATATTGAATTCTTCTTCCTTGATTTCTTACTGGTTTTCATCCAAATTGCAAAGTTGTGTGATAGACTTGGGTAAAAAAAAATCGTGGGAATTTTCGCACAGTGGATTTCGGGCTCCATTTCCGAGCAAACGAAGACAAAATTCCAAAATCTAAGACATGGGTTTTTTGCAGAATGTTTTCTATTAGGTACATTGGGAGAATTTCTAGTAGATTCTGAGAGTTTTTAAGAGATCTTGCTATTTCTTTGAAGGGTATATGTTCAGTGTCGTTTTCTGCAAAACATCTGTGAAGGAAAATTGGCATTATTCGCCCATGAACGCTGGACATTACAATCAATTTGTCTTCATAATGTATCAATGACCATTTGAAATTTATCCATGAGCTTGTAAAGATGCATAGATTTCTTCTCACTGATTCGATAATGGGTTATTATTGATTGACTGGACTAAGCATCATTTTTCAAAGGCCATTTATACATGAAGAATAGATGAATGTTCTTGTCTCGATATGCCAGAGTGTTTATCCTTTGAAGAATATTCTAAGTACAAGCACTATGAAAGTTGATTTTGGTAAGGCATACAAATGGTGAATTCGAAGGATTGGTTTATACCATTGCTATTTTTTCGAAACCATTGTCCTTGTCAAATAGTATTGGATGGTTCTCAAGGGAGGAGTATTGGTTGGAAAGGCAGAGCTTTGCCATTTGGATGCAGAGCATTTTCGTATTTCATTGAAAACAATATTTGTTGCAGCCATGCAGGGTTTATTTCAACTTACAACTTGAAGATGAAATATCTCTTATAGTGCAAGGATTTAATGAGCATAACCAGGCCAAAGATCAACATATTGGAATTAATCTAGATTTGAAAGAAATGATGACTATTCTCAGGAAATTAGTTAGCAAAGGGTATTTAATAGAATTTGAGGAGATAATTGACAAAACATTTTGCAAATATAGATTTTAAAAAAGACAGATGGCAGTCAAAATGTCAACAACTGACAACAGCTAAAATATCCTAGACATTGAGTTCACCAAATCTACATTTACAGCAGATTATTCAAGGCAAAACATCAGCATTTGGATTATTTCTAGATCCATAAAAGCTAGACACATCAGGTAAAATATTTTAAAATCATCACTCGAGGACTATGAGGAGGCTAACATATTTCCAGTAGTCATTCAACCAATTGCCATATTCTTGGGACAAAATCAATATATAAGGGACCAATTCCAAATTTTAAGGCAAGATACTTGCAATAGTTTCAGATTGCCTGCTACTAATTAGGAAATATTATTTATTTTTAGTATACTATTCAATATTTCATTCCAGGATTATTGTAACAGTTTAGGGGAGATTTAGTCTATATATTGTTTTATTTGTAAAAAGAGTTGTGTGGGCTTTTGATGCCAAGACTCTACACTTTGTAATAGCTTATCTTATTAGATTTCTAATGAAAGCCTTCCGGCTCCAATTTTTGACAGAATTTTGTGTTTCTAGTACATTTTTCCAGTATTTCCATATATGATTTCTGCACATGTTTCAGAGTTGCATAGAAGACCTGGGTAAAAATAGATTGAATTTCAATCTCTCTAAAATCTCCGCCAAATTAGTAATCATTGAAAGAAATTAGTATATTGGATTGTCTGCCTGAGTTAGCTCTTCTTTGAACTGATTATTGTTTGCCCTTCTATCTTCTCTTAAAAATGTTTTGTTGGGTTGTAGAAATCTTCTACATGCATCCAAATCTCCCTAGTTATTAAGTAGTCAGTCTGGCTGCTCAATTATTAGGAATCTTCTTACATTCTTCTGTCAAATTCTTATATAAAACAAGTTGTTCTATCAGGCTGGAAGCTGACACGTTCAGAAGGGACCCTGTGAGAGAGGTATTTAATAATGATTAGGGATTGTCATTGATCGCCAACCACCCCCAATTAAAACTATAAATCTGGCCATTGTGCTTCAAAGGTTGTTGTTTAGTGACAAGTGAACAGCGTTAAACAAAGCCTCGTAACAACTGAGGGAGCCCCCTCTAGTTCAAGGGCCAGCTTGAACCTAAAGCTGGTTGAGTTGGTTTCCAGGCATAGTTTTTGCAGCCAAGGACTGCCTACGAGAAACAGGTACAACATTTGGCGCCATTGTCGGGGAGCAAAGTGACGAAGAAATTTTTCCCAGATCACGATAACGACTAGATCTATTCCTTGCTGGTGAACAAGGAATAGGCATTTGTATTGGTTGCATTATTTTCATCTGGCGACTGCACTTTGTCGGATGGCGATTCCACTGGATTACTGATCCCACTCTTTCCAGATTTCAGCTGCCTTTACTGCTATGCAAGGTTTGTTGATACTTGCAATGAGCAGTATATGTATCTTCCTCTCAGCCATGGTCAGAAATCTAAAATGTCAGGAGAGGATGTAGCTTTTAAAGTACACCTGAGTATAAATTTTCCATGGGATTTTATATTCATATTGTATATATTCTTCAGATTTTCAACTGTTGGCAACGTGGTTTGTCAATAGATCCACTCCGAACTTGGTTACATTGGAAAACAGATTACACCTAACAGTGCAAAGTTTTCCAGTTTAGTTAGATAGAAGCGTGGGGACTTAATAGATATTCAGAGTTTCAGTATGCAGTAGATTAGTGTGTTCATTGTTTATGAATGATGTGATAGATCAGCTTATATTTTCAGACTAGAATTTTTCAGTTTTCAAATTTCAGTATGAAAGAGTATCTGAATTAGTGCAGGCATATGGTCGCGTTTCACAGTTGCAGGTTGCAGTCTGCACTAACAAGCCATTCAAATGACAGGGTTGATCCAGGAGAGTTGGTTATGGCAGATGATGGTTGATGATCAAGTTTACAGTATGACTCCATGCCCAACACTAAAGGCAACTGGTCTACTAGTTCTCTGCATTCCACAGGGGGAAGAAGTCCCCATTGGAGCCGATGTTGTAACATATTTTGGCACACCGAAAATTAAAAAATTTCGGTGAGAAATTGTCAATTTTTCACTAAGCTAAATGCTGAGAGATATATTTCTTGTGCTTTTGGATGGTTTGTTCTTTTTATATATTAATTTTGATTTAAAATATATTATTTTTATAAAAATATAATTATATTTTTTATGGAAATATTTGTTTTAAATTAAAATTATATTATAAAAATTTTAAAATTTAAGCCTAAGTCAAACCAAGAATTTGAGCTTTATGAAGAGATCTTTAAAAAACGCAATTGGTGGAGGTAGATTTTAGCGTAATTCAAGTTCAAACATCTTGGGCAAGTCAAAGTCAGTGAATAAAGTAATGTCCGGGCAGTCTTAAATGGCAAAGATTATAAAAAAACTAATCAAGGGTATCAATACTATTTCGGACCCCAGGGTCATTCGAGCTTTAACAGCTAGAAAGAAAGAAGAAAGAATTTTTAAAGTCCACGAGGCTAAAAATAGCCTATGGGACCGATTGCTTCTCTATCTGACTCTTGTATTCGGCCCTTTTCCTGTGAAGTTTTACAATGACCACTCCCAGCTTATCGACCAACTCTTCGCTGAATAAATTATCCCAAGAATTAGCTGCCAGAATATCTGCATAGTTTTCCCTGATGTCTTTGAAGGCCTCACATTCTAGAATGAAATGTTTTTCTGTTTCCACTTTTCTGGAGGAGCAAAAAATACATACTCTTTCTTCCCACATTTCTTTTGGCCTTTTCCAGCGCCCTGTTTCACAATGGAGTTGATGAGAATTAGTCCTTAATTGAGCAATAATAATTTTAGATCTCCAAGAAATATTAGCCCCTATGTACGCCTTTTGTTGATGGTTATGTGTGGGGTTAAACTCTTCAATGTAGTACTTCTTCTTTCTCTCTAGCTCTTTCATCCAAGTATGTTTGTGGAATTTATCCATAACAAAAGTTTTTATCTCTTTATTGTTTGTAGGACACATGCTCAAGCAAATACCCCATTTACTAAACCATTTGTTATTTTGCCGCATCCAAGTCTTCTGTCTTTTGCACAATCTATCACTAATCACAACCTTAGGCCATCTACCCTCTTCCATTTGCTCAATTTTTTTCAGATATCTTATGACTCGCACCATAGCAATTGCTTCAATAGGAGCAGCCCCTATTTCACTTAGCAGGATAGCATAAGGAACGGCACTTTTAATTTTGAATTTGTTTGTAATCAAATGTTTCTGAATTTTCTCAATTTGTTTCCACTGCATCTTGGTTGTGCTGCTAGCCCATAGTTCACAACCGTAGAGAATCACCGGAATCACTAAAAGCCCAAAAAGAGTTAGAGTGGTTTTCCAATCCCACAGCTCTGCCTCTCTACACCTGTTTTGAAGAGCGTAAAATGCTTTCCAACCCCCTAAAGTTCTTTTCTTTCTACAACCATCCCAACTTAAATTTCTGTTGAAGTCAATTTCGAGGTATTTGTATTCTGCAACTTCTTCCAGAATGCTGCCTTCAAAATAGAACTTATGTTGGTTATGCTTTCTTTTGTTAGAGAAAACCACTACTTTCGTTTTGCTAATATTGACTTGCATCCCAACCCTTCTACAAAAATACTCAAGGGAACATAAATGCTCTTGCAAACCAAGAGCCGATTTAGCAATCAATATAAGGTCATCTGCGTACAAAAGAAGCCTGGTAACGAACTTGCCCAAATGGATACCGTCACCCCCTTGCGAATTTAGCCACTCTTCAAGCTTGTCAATATATAACCCAAAAAGGGTAGGAGATAATGGGCAACCTTGCTTGACCCCGATATCGCTTCTAAAACTTTCAGAAATGCCAGCTGAAGTTCTGATTTTGACTTTCACCTCTTCATACAACCTATGCACAGATGCTCTCAAATGCTTGGGAACCCCGAGTTCCTCCATTCTGCCCCAAAGCTTATCCCTAGGAACCGTGTCAAAGGCTTTTCTGAAATCAACAAAGCAACATAAAACTTCTTCCTTTTTTTCCCAAACTTTTTCGATGATGTGCCTTAAAGTTATACAATGATCAACTGTGGAATGTTTAGGTCTAAAACCCGCTTGCCCTTTAGCACGTTTATCTCTTTCTTCTGCGCACTTGCTGATTTTCTTTTCTAACATGCTTCCAAATAACTTTGCAAACAAGGGGTTTATCATTATGGTTCTATAGTTGGAGGGATTATTGACGTCACCGCTCTTGAAAAGAGGTATTGCCATACTAGTTGTCCAATCTGTGGGGAACCCCTATTGTAAGATGTTGTTGAAAATTTTTGTGATGTGAGGTGAAAGAATTTTTAAGCCCCATTTTAGATACTCCGCTTGGAGTTCATCTAAGTCTTTTGCTTTTCCAGCGCTCAACTTCTTGATACCCATCTCTACTTCTTGCACCGTGAAGAGTTTTGTGTCTGTGTTGACCAAGGGAGGAGGGTCAACCTTGGGATCCTTCTCATAAAGTTGTCTTGCATAGTCAAACCATTTAGAAGCTGTAATGTTGTTTTCAGTTTGCACCTTTTTCGACTGGAGCTCCTTCCAAAATAATTTGGGGTTATTTTTCCCGAGGAAGATTAGTTCTTCTCTCCTTGAAACCATGAAATCAGCTTTTTTCTTTTTTACTATCTGCTTGTAAGCTTTGAGCTTTATTCTATCCGTGTTTGATTCCTTCCACCTTCTCCTTGCCTTTTTGCATTCCTCGTCAAACCAAGCATTAACTGGAAAGCAATTTGTTTCAGACTTCTTAATTTTTGCTCTTTTGCACTCCGCAAGTGCGCTTTTAATTAAATGTGTTAATCTGTGACTATGAAGGCCATGAGATGGGATTTCCTCCTTCTTGAAGAGCTTCTCTTGCATTATTTTGAAGGTATTACAATTCTCTGGATTCAAAAGAATTCTGCCATTTGGGGGATTTTGTTGAACACACTGATTTTTTGACCCTAATTGCGTCTTTCCGGTCCAAGAGAAACTTAAATAGATTGGCTTGTGATCTGATATTAAATCCCAAATTTGATCTCCAATCACCACTTCCTCCATTTTCTCACACAAACTATGTGAGCAAATTACATAATCTAATCTAGTGGGGGGTCCGAAATCTTGTTTTGCCAAAAAAAGCTTGCGAGTACGTGGCATCGTTTGGAGTAGTTTGCACCCCCAGCGACAAAACCACTTACCAGCAAGGACCCCCTGTGAATTCTGTCGATGGTTTCAGGTTAAGCGCAGAGGTTAAATCTGCGAAGCTTGATATGAAATTAAAACAAGTTCTGCATTGCGATATTGACGTAGTGTTTTTTATTTAAATGATAATTTTTTAAATTCATCACAGCTGGGAGGAAGATTACAACAAGCGTCCATCAACAGATCAAACGAAGAAAGGTTTCCAGAACACGATGATTCACATGAGCTTGATTGAGCCAAGGGGACGTCCTCTTGAAAGGGACTTTACTTCTCTTTTTATACTGAATTCTTCTTCCATGATTTCTTACTGGTTTTGATCCAAATTGCAAAGCTGTGAGATAGACTTGGGTAAAAAAAAATTTGTGGGAATTTTCGCACAGTGAATTTTGGGCTCCATTTCCGGGCAAATGAAGACAAAATTCCAAAATCTAAGACATGGGTTTTTTGCATAATGTCGTCTACTAGGTACAAGTTCTGCATTGCGATATTGACATAGTGTTTTTTATTTAAATGATAATTTTTTAAATTCATCACAGCTGGGAGGAAGATTACAAGAAGCGTCCATCAACAGATCAAACGAAGAAAGGTTTCCAGAACACGATGATTCACATGAGCTTGATTGAGCAGAGCGGAAGTCCTCTTGAAAGGGACTTTACTTCTCTTTTTATACTGAATTCTTCTTCCATGATTTCTTACTGGTTTTGATCCAAATTGCAAAGCTGTGAGATAGACTTGGGTAAAAAAAAATTCGTGGAAATGTTCGCATAGTGAATTTCGGGCTCCATTTCCGGGCAAATGAAGACAAAATTCCAAAATCTAAGACATGGGTTTTTTGCATAATGTCGTCTACTAGGTACATTTAGGAAATTTTTGGTAGATTCTAAGCATTTTTAAGAGATCTTGCTATTTCTTTGAAGGGTATATGCTCAATGTCATTTTCTGCAAAACATCTGTGAACGAAAATTGGCATTCTTTGCCCATGAACATTGGACATTACAATCAATTTGTCTTCATAATGTATCAGTGATGATTTGAAATTTATCCATGAGCTTGTAAAGATGCATAGATTTCTTCTCACTGATTCGATAATGGGTTATTATTGATTGACTGGACTAAGCATCATTTTTTAAAGGCCATTTATACATGAAGAATAGATGAATGTTCTTGTCTCAATATGCCAGAGTGTTTATCCTTTGAAGAATATTCTGAGTATAAGCACTATGGAAGTTGATTTTGGTAAGGCATACAAATGGTGAATTCGAAGGATTGGTTTATACCATTGCTATTTTTTCGAAACCATTGTCCTTGTCAAATAGTATTGGATGGTTCCCAAGGGAGAGTATTGGTTGGAAAGGCAGAGCTTTGCCATTTGGATGCAGAGCATTTTCGTAATTCATGGAAAAAATATTTGTTGCAGCAATGCAGGGTTTATTTCAACCTACAACTTGAAGATGAAATATCTCTTACAGTGCAGGGATTTAATGAGCATAACCAGGCCAAAGATCAACATATTGGAATTAATCTAGAGTTGAAAGAAATGATGACTATTCTCAAGAAATCAGCTAACAAAGGATAGTTAATAGAATTTGAGGAGATAACTGACAAAACATTTTGCAATTACAGATTTTAAAAAATACAGATGACAGTCAAAATGTCAATAGCTGACAGCAGCTAAAATATCCTAGACATCGAGTTCACCAGATCTACATTTACAGCAGATTATTCAAGGCAAAACATCAGCATTTGGATTACTTCTAGATCCATAAAAGCTGGACACATCAGGTAAAATATTTTAAAATCATCACTCGAGGACTATGAGGAGCTTAACAGATTTCTAACAGTTATTCAACCAATTGCCATATTCCTGGCACAAAATCAGTATATAAGGGACCAATTCCAAATTTTAGGGCAAGATACTTGCAATAGTTTCAGATTGCCTGCTACTAATCAGTAAATATTATTTACTTTTTGTATACTTCAGGATTATTGTAACAGTTTTGGGGAGATTTAGTCTATATATTGTTTTATTTTTAATAAGAGTTGCGTGGGCTTTTGATGCCAAGACTCTACACTTTGTAATAGCTTCTCTTATTAGATTTCTAATGAAAGCCTTCCGGCTCCAGTTTTTGGCAGAATTGTGTTTCTAGTACGTTTTTCCAGTATTTCCATATATGATTTTTGCACATGTTTCAGAGTTGCATAGAAGACCTGGGTAAGAATAGATTGAATTTCAATCTCTCTAAAATCTCCGCCAAACTAGTAATCATTGAAAGAAATTAGTATGTTGGATTGTCTGTCTGAGTTAGCTCTTCTTTGAACTGATTATTGTTTGCCCTTCTATCTTCTCTTAAATATGTTTTTTTGGGCTGTAGAAATCTTCTACACGCATCCAAATCTCCCTAGTTGTTAAGTAGTCAATCTGGCTGCTCAATTATTAGGAATCTCCTTACATTCTTCTGTCAAATTCTTATACAAATCAAGTTGTTCTGTCATGCTGGAAGCTGACACGTTCAAAAGGGACCCTGTGAGAGAGGTATTTAATAATGATTAGGGATTGTCATTGATTGACAACCACCTCGAATTAAAACTATAAATCTGGCCATTGTGTTTCAAAGGTTGTTGTTCAATGATAAGTGAACAGCGTTAAAAAAAGCCTCGTAACAACTGAGGGAGCCCCCTCTGGTTCAAGGGCCAACTTGAACCTAAAGCTGGTTGAGTTGGTTTCCTAGCGTAGTTTTTGCAGCCAAGGACTGCCTACGGGAAACAGGTACAACAGACAGAACATCACCTACCAGAGAGAGACACAAAAGCAATGAAAGAAGGCTCGAGAGTACATCCGACCAGGTTGACAACGTTCTAGTGGTAGAAGGAAACAAAAAGCACCCATGGCGGAGGAAAGAGATGAGGGGAAGGAGTTTGCTCAACTCCTTCTGAAATCAGTACAAGACCTTGCCAAGAGGATTGAGGAGATGGGGCAGAAGCTTGGTGGAGATAGTAAGCCAAAGGGAATTCAAGGGGAATTCCAGATTGGGGAAGGATCCGACACTTCACATCACCCACCCAGTCCTCACACTACACAGCAGGTGGTGCCACACACTCCACCACGCTCTACTATCCCCACATTTCTAGCTTCAGGAGCAGGAGGTCCGCAAGAGCCGGAGGTCGCCCACTATGGGGACTATTTTGCGGAATATCACTCCTATGGGCGGGAGTTTGGAGATGGTCTCACCTTCAATGATTTTTCTCATCTGAAGAACAATAACAGACCCAGGGGCCAAGCTAGAGGGGGAGGGTACACGCAGGGCAATGACTTGCAACGTACTGTGGGCAGGGTTTTCCTGCCAACTTTTGATGGGTCGTCAAAAAGTTCAGCCAAAGCATGGGTGGAGAAGCTGGACATCTATTTCCAACTTAACCATATGACGGAGGTGGAGGCCATCAAGGTGGTTGCGCTACACCTAGAGGGAGAAGCCCATGATTGGTGGTTCCATGGGATGGCCATGCTGGGTCACTCAGGAGTGACAATGTATGATGATTTTACCAGGAGGGTGTTGGAGAGGTTTGATTGGAAGGATCAGGAGGAACACTTCATGGAGCTGACCAAGCTTAAGCAGACAGGAAACTCGGAGACCTACATTTTAGAGTTCCTGAGACTCTCGGTGATGGTACCAGATTTGTCAGAACCAAGGAGGATTTACATGTTTATAGACGGTCTAGCAAATCCTTTGCATGGGCTAGTGAATTCTACTCGGCCCACTACACTGTAGGACGCACTTGGGAGGACCAGGGATTTGCAGGATGCACTACCAAGGACGTGGGCCCTCATACCCAACAAACCGGCTTTCCAGCAGAGAGGGAGGAACACGAGAGCTCCACCCCCGAGAGGGAACCAAGGTCGAGGGCCATTGGATGATGAGACTCGGAGAGATTTGAACCGGAAGAAGCTCTGCTTCACCTGCCAAGAGCCGTGGACACCAGGTCATAGGTATGCCGAAGGGAAGGCACACTATATTGAGGTCTTCTCTGACAGTGAGGGACAAGAGGAGACATTCTTTGAGATGGGAGGAGATGTCGGCACAGGAGCACCAGGGGAGAATCCTCCACCACCACCTCTTCCAGCAGCAGGAGGATCAGTGTTTGCACCTACCTGAGGGGTCCTTGCATCTTTGCGAGGGGTACCCAAGTACCTAACGCTGAGGGTCTAGGGGACAATTCAGGGACAGTGTGTCTCGGTGCTAGTAGACAGCGGGGCTACGCACAACTTCATCAATGCCCAGATGGTGCAAAGAAGGGGCATACAGAAGGAGAGTTTTGATGGGTTTTCTCTGCTAGGTCTAGGGGCCAGGACCATGTAGTGCGTGCATGATGTCCCAGCTTTGATGGTGACCATGGAGACATACTCCTTGACAGAACATTTTTTTGTGGTCGACATTTCAAACACCAACATGGTGTTGGGGATCCAATGGCTCATCACCCTTGGTAGGGTCACTATTGATTGGCAGACACTGGAGATGGAGTTCTTGGATAAGAAGAGCGGGAAACAATTGATGCTCAGGGGCATGCATACATACCCCCCTCGGACAATTTCTGTGCATAGGATGGACGCAGATTTCCAGTGGGGAGACATAGAGTGGGCAGTTGAGTTGAGGATTTCGAATACAAGTGTTTAAGGCCAACCCACACATCCCGATATCCACGCTGTCCTAGAACATTATTCCACGGTCTTCGGGGACATTCCACTAGGACAGCCACCTGACAGGGGATTTGAGCACACTATCGAGTTGGAGCCTGGCATTCAGGCCGTGATCTCTACTCCATATAGGCACCCCAAGGCCTATCGTGACGAGATTGAGAGAGCAATCCATGAGCTCTTGGATTTGGGGCACATCAAGCCCAGCTCTAGTCCTTTCGCTTCTTCAGTTGTCATGGTGAAGAAGAAGGATGGGATGCTGAGGATGTGCATTGATTACAGGGCCCTAAACAAAAAGACGATGAAGAACCACTACCCCATCCCGCAGATAGATGAGCTGATAGATGAGTTGAGAGGAGCTAAGTTCTCCTCCAAGATAGATTTGAGATCGGCGTACCACCAGATTCGCGTGAGGGACAAGGATGTCCCCAAGACAACATTCAGATACCATTATGGGCACTTTGAGTTTTCGGTGATGCCCTTTGGGCTAACCAATGCTCCAGCCACCTTCCAGTCCTGCATGAAATACCTTTTTCGACGCCAGCTACGGAAGATCGTGCTAGTATTTTTTTACGACATTCTGATATACAACTAGACATTGAAGGAGCACTTGCAATATGTGGAGGCAGTGTTGCATATTCTGGAGCAGAAATTTTACGCTAAGTTGTCCAAGTGCGAGTTCGGCTTCACAGAGATGTTATACCTAGGCCACATCATAGGCGAGGATGGTGTGCGGGTGCATGAGGAGAAGATTAGGGCCATCAGGGATTGGTCGGAGCCCAAGAATGTCATGGAGCTGAGAGGCTCTGTGGGCATCTGTACTTATTACCAGAAGTGTGTGAAGGGTTTCTCTCAATTAGCTGCACCCCTCACTGACTTGACCCAGAAGGGAGAATTCACCTGGACTGATCACAACATCCTGCAGTACTTCCTAGAACCGAAACAGTTGCAAGTGAGACAACAGAAGTGGGTCAGTAAGATCCAAGCTTATGACTTTGACATTGAGTATGTCAAAGGGAAGAACAATGTGGTTGTTGATGCCTTATCTCAGAGACCAACGTCCCTCTCCTTGATGAGCATAGATGCAGATTGGAGGGCGTAGTTGTTGGTGGAGTACTCAAAGGATCAGTTTGCATGTGAGGTGTTGGATGGGCAGGTGACAGATGACCGATATCGAGTTATGGACGAGCTCATCTACTATCGAGATCGGATCTTTCTGACGACCAACTTCCGGTTGAGGGAGAAGGTCTTGCATGTAGCACATGACTCTCCACTGTCAGGGCACCAGGGGTTCACTAAGACCTATAGAGCCATCAGATAGAGGTTCACCTGGAAGGTCCTCAAGGAGGACATACTCTGGCATGTCCGGGAGTGCGTAGTCTGTCAAAGGAAGAAGGGGGAGTTGAACCATCCGACTGGGTTGTTGCAGCGGCTTCCCATTCCGAAGGGGAAGTGGGAGAGCATTTCGATGGACTTCGTCACGGTGCTGCCCATGACACAGGGCAAGGACTGCATCTTCATCGTAGTTGACCGGTTGACGAAGTATGCACAGTTCTTCACTATTTCCACTCGGTACACAGCTTCACAAGTGGCCGAGTTGTTCTTTAGAGACATTTTCCGGTTACATGGTCTCCCCAAGACGATAGTTAGCGACCAACACAGCAGATTCATGGGAGGTTTTTGGCAAGAGTTGTTCTGACTGGTGGGCACAGAACTCACACCCAACACGAGTTACCATCCGCAGATCGATGAGCAGACATAGATAGTGAACAAGTGGCTAGAAGGCTACCTACGAAACTATTTTACAGGGTAGCAGAAGGCCTGGCTGCGTTGGCTACACTAGGGGGAGTACTACTACAATACCACATTCCATATGTCCCCTTTTCGTGCTTTAGATGGTTATGATGCATTCATGTTTGTTGATGCTATGTTTTGGGCAAGTAAGGTCCTTGGGGCCGAAGACTGGATCCAGGAGAGTCAGGACATCCTCAGTGCTCTCAAGGAAAACTTGAGGACCGCACAAAATCAACAAAGATGTACACATATTGGGGCAACATAGAATGGCAGTTTGAGGTGGGGGACTTGGTGTACCTCAAACTTCAGCCATATAGGAGTCCACGTTGAAGCAAAAAGGAGCTGAAAAGCTCAAACCTCGCTTCTATGGGTCGTACCGGGTTGTTCGGCGGGTTGGAGAGGTGACATATGAACTGGAGTTACCACAAGGGAGCCGAATCCACAATATTTTCCATGTGTCATGCCTGAAGAAGGCTTTGGGACAGCAGGTGACAGCAGCTACTGAGCTCCCTCCTTCAAATGATGAGGGACATTTAGTGCTACAGCCCAAGGCCATCTTGGATACCAAGGAGAGACACTTGAGGAGCAGGGTGGTGAAGGAGTACCTGATCAGATGGAGGAACCTCCCAGATGAGGATGCCACTTGGGAGGTGTAGAAATTTCTGTTCCCAACCCCTGTTTTCAGTTTCTCCTTATTTCTCCCATAAAGTTAAATGCCCATTCCCATAGCCATACATTCAACAAGCTGGAAAAATAAATATTTCGAAACACACTGAAATTTTACATTAATGTAAATAAAACTCAAAAAAATAAATCAGCGACACAGAAAATAAACACGCTAATTTTTGGTCAACTTGACCCTGGAAAAACCCCCTACAACTCTTGGGGAAAACCAGTTCGAAAGCTCTCTTTATTTCTGAATATGCTTTTACAGTGAGACAGAATTTACAGCAAAATTTCAAGCAACTTAATAAATGTACTTATCTCGATTTTCGTGCTTATACCCCGCCTTGGAAAATGTGTCGAACAGAAAACAATCAAAACAACATTTATTACAACACTAAATGTTGAACTACCACCCTCGAAATGCGCGCCCAAATTTTAGCAGTACGACTGTACGAAAAGTACAGCTGTACTTCCTCCTCGATTCCCATGCCTGAAAACAGCCTCGAAAACAGCATTGTCTTGTTGTACGGATTTCCTCGAAATCTATGCCAAAAAAACAGCAAATCCTTGGTTTTCGAGCACAAAATCTGCCTTGAAATGTGTATTGAAGCTATTGTACGAAATCCCTCTTTTTTTGTGCCTCCTTCCTCGAAAAGTGTGCCAACCTCCTGCTGTATGGATTTCTGCCTTGGGAACCGTGCCTCTTTGCTGTTGTACGGATTTGCTGAAGTCTCTAGTTGCTGCCCTCCTTCTCCTCGCTGCTCAAAAAAATCTCCTTTGCTTTCTCTCCTCCTCTCTCAATCTGCTCATGAAATAATATGAATGACCTTTTCCCTCCTTTTCCTCCTTTAACCTAACCCTAAGTGACTTTTGGAGAATCCCTAAATCTAATGGCTGAGATAGCTTTAGATCTAGGGCTGAGATTAAATGCTCATTTAAATCTCACTTTCTATTTTTTAATTCACCCCACTTTAATAAAGAACCACTTAGTCATTTATTTCCAAAGTTACTTTTCCCTTCTAATTTCACATTGACTTTATTAAAGTCGCTTTAAAATTAGACTTAGTAACTTTATCATTTAAAGTCACTTTTAAATTAGATTTGACTTTATAACTTTATAAAGTCACTCTAGGAGAAAAATTAAATTCTTTTGGACACTTTTGCCTAGGCCAAAGATCAAAGCCTTAGGGAACCACCTGTCCTTCGGTAACCAAATTTCAACAGGATGGGGAGAAGATTCTTCAACAACCATCTCTGCACTTGCTTGAGGTCAAGCAACATTTTGGCAGGGAGGACTGTAATATTCCAAATTAGCAGTCAGCTAATTGGAATATTAATTTTTGGCTAATTTTGCTTTTTTTGATGTTGGGCGGGAATAAAGTGGGTAAGGGACTCTCAAATAATAGCTAAGCAACAAAAAGCAATTTCCCTATAGTTCCTAAGGAAATATTGCGGCTTTAGTGGCGTCCAGGTGGCCAACCATCGAATCGAGGCAGCGTCCTAGGTGGTTGCGTGGGAGAGGCACAATGGTGGCAGCGTAGTGGTAGGCCAAATGAGGGATAGTGCAATCCTTGGTGGGCCCAAGGGAACGTTGGAGGCTGAAGTGAAAAATCAGAAGAAGAGCATCTCATTTGCTCATGCACTCATCTATGATTTTCCTGTCTTCATTGACTCAGCACGCTTGAGTTGTTTAGCCAAGTCTGCAGTGTTGTTTAGCACATAGATCTTCAAGCGGAGTTCTCAACCCCTGGGACTTTGAGTGCCCGCTCAGGGGAGGAGATTCATCAATTTTGTGAGGAGATTGCAAAGAGACATCAACAGGAACACGCAGTCCCTTTAGGACAACACAGAGGCAGCCCAGGCTGTTAGATGATCCAAAATAAATTTTATCATAGGTTATAATGTTTGAATAAAATAATTATTAATTTAAGATATTAAATTAATAAT
This sequence comes from Pinus albicaulis, assembly GCA_034641835.2. Taxonomy (NCBI): domain Eukaryota; kingdom Viridiplantae; phylum Streptophyta; class Pinopsida; order Pinales; family Pinaceae; genus Pinus; species Pinus albicaulis. The sequence continues at coordinate 1,014,659,636 of CM076578.1, forward strand.
TATTTTTCTAGAATATTTAATAAATCTTTGAGATATTTAGAAATAGAAATTTATTATTAAAAATTAGGACTCTAGAAAAGAGTCATTTCCTAGGCTCTAAGTTAGGAGTGAAGTTAGTAGAATGGTTAGAAGCTCATTTATTGTAAATGGACACTTGTTTATTTTCCAAGTGATCTATAACTAAATTGAGTTAGAACATAAAGCTTATAAATAGGTTAGTTTCATATTTTCATTGTAGTGTGTAATGAGAGAATGTGAGAGTGTGAGTTTACGTGTGTAAACTCCTGTAATTTGCTATGTAATCTTTTTGCATGATCAATAAAGTTATGTGTCTGAGGACACTTCTGCATTTACATGTGGTATCGGAGCCACGGTAATGCTGTGAGGAGGAGATTCCAGCTCTATCAGGTCGTGGAAAACTCAACTCCGTTGAAGTGATCAGCGAAAGATTGGTATGAAATTTGTCAAATTTTTTTATTGATTTTAGATCTGTAAATTCTAAAATCATTTTTTTTTAAAAGTGCAAATGCAACATTTGTGTGAATTTTCTGTTTCAAAGTGTTGAGGCAACTTTGTTTGTAAGAGTTTTGTTGTAATAAAAAAAGGGGCAAGCGCTGTCAATATAGTTCATCTGCACTGAAAGAGCCTCGCTGCGTGTAAAGAGAGAGCGTGGGTCTTGCTTCTCAAGTCAAGAAAGGTGCAGTCAAGTCAAAAAAAGGTGAATTACAATCATATAAACAGCAAGTCAATCATATAATTAGCATGCGCCAACTCCTCCCGGATTAATCATCACCGTGTGATAGCGTTTAAAAAAAGGAAACAGAAATTCAAGTTTGACAGCTGCAGCGTTTGAAAGACTGAAAGTCTGCGGCATTTGTAAGTCTGAAGCGGCGTTTGAGTAAGTTAAAAAGCATTGAAAACAGCATTTAAACGCTGACCATAATTGAAACAACGTTTTAAAATGATTTAACAGCATTTGATAATGATTAACAGCGGCTTTGAAGTGCATTCTCCAGCGCCATATTTGCTGCAGGCCGTGGAGAAGACAAGTTGGTAGCGATCACTCTGCAACATTTTTTTAAATCTTTAGAAAATTGAGGTGAAATCCCTGCTGAACGCAGCGTTAAATAGGAGAGAGGCTGTTTGAAAAAGCGTTGAATTAAAAATCTGCAGAAGATAGCAATTAAAGCAGCGTTTCAATTCTAGCAGTGTATTCGATTTGATTTTATCCATGAAAGAGTGTTGCAAATCTTGTTTAAAATGAATTGATCCAGCGTTAAATATTTTTGAAGCAGCATTATAATCTGCGTATGTGTAGCTCTCAAACGCTCTCACATATTGATGCTTGCGCTCAAACGGCATAGCTCTCACACGGCATAAGCTCTCAAACGTGCTCAACGGCATAGCTCAGTTTGTGTATCTCTCATAGCCTGAAAATGACTTTGAGGAGCTTTCATTGCTGTTGACATAACAAATATTAAAGTGGCTGAGAATGGACAGGAAAACGACTAAAATTTTGGCTATCGAAATAGTTTCTAGTGCTGATCTGTGGCGCAAGAGGAAGCAAAGAACTGTGTAAGCATTTGAAGAAGCAAATGCCCGAATGTCAGATTTGAAAAACATGTCAAAATTCAGCATTTGACACTGTTTGCTTTTTTAAAAGATAAATTTTGAAAATATTTTTGGAGAGATAAAGTATATATATTTTTTAATGTAATTGGAGTAATAAGGGTATTGTTGGAGTAATAAGGCTATTTGTAATAGTTTTGGAGTAATAAGTTTTGTAATTTATTTCTGGGGTGATATTGTAACTCAAAGTAATTTTACTTTGAGGGGGGGGTAGTTTTTTTTTTACCAGATTGTGCAAGAGCACTATTGTAAAGTCAAATTTTGAAAGTTGCCTTGTAATATTTGAGAAATTGACTAGAGTCAAGTGCAAAGCTCAGTCAATTTTCTCTTGTTTCAACGACTATTCGAGGGTCAAGGCCAAGCCCCGATAGTTTGTTTTTTTGCGTCGTGTGTTGCTGTTGTGTTGCGCATCTTGATATTTTTTGGAGCTTGATTCGTGGTGTGAAGTTTAAACACTACAATGTCTAAGTTGATTAATTTCTTTTCTGATTCCGACAAACTTGAAGGCTCAAAATATTACAAAACATGGCAACGCCTCATCGAAAGCACTCTTGTTTATAATGAACTATGGCATGATATATGTGATGAACTATGGCATGATATATGTGATGGAGATGTAAAGCCAAATAAACCTACAGATGCAGCTGCACTAGCAAAATGAGAAGTTAAAAATGCCAAAGCATTAGCTCTCATTAAATCCTTTGTCAATGATGAAATGTATGTCCATATCGAAAATGCTAAAGATGCATAGTCTGCTTTGAAAACTTTTAAAGAGTTATTTGATACTCAGCCTCAATCAAAAAGAGTTGACCTACAATTAAAATTGTTGCATCAAAAATTGACTGAAGAAGGAGATATTCTTGAATACTTCTCTAGACTTAAGAATATTAAGCAATAAATTGTTAATGCTGGTTTTCAAGCAGTTGATGATAGTTTTATGGTCACAATTTTAATTGTTGGGCTTCCTTCTTCCTACACACATTTTTTGGAAACTCTACAACTAACTGGAAAGTTGGAAAAGCTAAAGTTTGATGAGCTTTGCGAAATGTTGACTCAACATGATAAAACTTTTGGGAAGAAAAAGAAAGTTGGTGAAGATGTTTTTCTCACAGAGGCCAGTACTAGCAACTCCTCAGCTGACAATTCCAAAAACAAAGGAAAAGGTAATTTTAATCAAAATCAAGCAGCGCAAGGTCGTGGTCGCGGTCAACACAAAGGAAACAACTCCAACAAAGGCTCCAATTCAGGCAGAAACAATTCTCAAGGCAGAGGCAACAATCAAAACAGAGGCACAGGACAGAATCCAGGGAAAGGACAATCTCAAAATAGAGGACAAAGCAGAGGTCGAGGACAGTCTCAAGGCAGAGGACAGTCTCAAGGAAGAGGCAACGATTTGAGTCAAATTGTTTGCAGGCGATGTAACAGAGTTGGTCATTATGCTTCAGATTGTCGCACATCTATCAATAAAATTTCTAAGTTTCAACAGCCTTCAGCACAGTTTGCAAATGATCAAGATCAAGATGATAATGACTCAGAATATGTCTTCACTTCTTCACTAGCAATCCAACTTTCCTCCTATATTAAGAGTGATTATGAAGATGCTTGGATTTTGGATTCAGGAGCAACTCAGCACATGACCTGTAGACGAGATTTCTTTTGGAATTTTCAAGAGTGCCATCTTAATTCCATCTTTCTAGCAGATGATACCAAACATACACCTTATGGAAAAGGTGCAGTCAAAGTTTTTCTCCCTGACATTGGAGAAAAATTGATTTCCAATGTGTGGTATGTACCCACCTTTAAGAAAAATTTGTTGTCCTTGGTCATGATTCGACAAGCAGGACATCAAATAATTATGGAAGATGGCTTAGTTAAGATTAATTCAGTCAAACAGAACTTCCAAACAGTGATGACAGGATATGAAGACGGAAAACTGTTAAGGATGAAAGGGACAGTTATTCCAAGGCATTCTGATTTTGCAGGGGCAGTTACTATAGGAATTTCACCTATAAGATTATGGCATGTAAGATATGGACATTTGAATTTTGACAGTCTTTCTCAATTGCATAAACAAGGGATGGTTAAAGGACTTCCAACTTTCAACAAGGAAAATGCTAAATGTGAAGCCTGCATTTATGGCAAACAAAGTCGAGAAAGTTTTCCAACAAGTACATGGCGCGCAAACAGCGTGCTGCAACTAGTTCACAGTGATGTGTGTGGTCCAATACAAACTTCATTAGGTGGTTGCAAATATTTCTTGCTATTTATTGATGATTTCAGTAGAATGACTTGGGTTTACTTCTTGAAAAACAAGTCAGAAGCATTTGAGAAATTTAAAATTTTTCGACAACTTGTTGAAAATGAGGTCAAAGAAAAGATAGGTACTCTCAGGACAGATAATGGGGGAGAATTCAATTCAAATGAATTCAAAACTTTTTGCAGTGAAAATGGCATCAAGAGGCATCTTACAAATGTTTACACTCCACACCAAAATGGAGCCGTAGAAAGGATGAATCGCACATTGTTAGCATGGCGAGATCCATGTTAACTTTGAAAGGGTTAAGTCCAACATATTGGGCAGAAGCAATCCATACAGCTATCTATCTAAGAAACAGATCTCCAACTGCTTCGTTAGAAGGAATCACCCCTTATGAAGCTTGGTTTGGTTTCAAACCTAAAGTTAAACATCTTCGAGTTTTTGGATCCATATGTTATGCCTTAGTTCCCAAAGAAAAGAGAACTAAGCTTGATTCAAGAAGTCTGAAATGCACCATGATTGGCTATTCAGATGAAAATAAAGGGTATCGTCTTTTGACAAATGGAAAATTTATTGTGAGCAGGGATGTCATTTTTGATGAAACAGAAAGTAAGAGTGCTAAAGAAATCGAAAATCTTCTTCACAAGTTAGAAACTAAGGGCAGTAAAAGGAAAGGAAATATGCAAAGTCAACCAACTTCACCAAATTGGTATGAACTTGATTTTCCTTCCTCTGAAGATGAGTCATCAAGTCCATCTACTTCAACAAAATCATCTGGGTCTTCTAGCAGTTCATCAACGTCTCCAAGCAGTAGCAGTTCTTCTGACAGTGATTCTCCAGATTCACCACCTGAACGACGAACATCAGTTTACATTAATCCCCTTTACAATGATGGGGACTTCTCAGAACCTCAAACAAGTGAGCAACAACTTCCAAAATGGGTAGTTCAACTTTTGAAAGATGTAAGGCCTAATGAACAAAACAAAACAGGAACAAGGGCATCAAAACGAAATGAAGGCAATTTTTCTTTGATAGCAAATGATTTTACTGAACCTTCTTCTTTTCAAGAGGCAGTAAAACATAAAGCATGGCAACAAGCAATGGTTGATGAATATCAAGCAGTTCAAGACAACAACACTTGGCAACTTGTTGATTGTCCTCAGCATGTTAAACCTATTGGATGCAAATGGGTTTATCAAATTAAGTACAAGCAAAATGGTGATATTGACAAGTATAAAGCACAACTTGTTGCTAAAGGTTTTGCGCAATAGGAAGGGATCGATTATGAGGAAACATTTGCTCCCATCGCTAAATGGAACACCATCCGCCTCATACTTGCCTTAGCAGCTCAGAAAGGGTGGAAAGTTCATCAAATGGATGTCAAAAGCGCGTTTCTCAACGGGGACTTACAGGAAGATGTATATATGACACAACCACCAGAGTTTGAAGTTGAAGGGCAAGAACATAAAGTCTGCAAATTAATCAAGGCTTTATATGGATTAAAACAAGCTCCCCGCGCTTGTTATGCCAAAATGGATGAATACCTTCGCAAAGTTGGTTTTCATCGCAGTGAATCTTATGATACTTTGTATGTGCGCCAACAGGAAAAATATCTAGTCATTCTCATTATGTATGTCGATGATTTGATCATCACGGGCAACCATGATGATCACATTGAACAGGTGAAAAAGGAGTTACATGCAAGTTTTAAGATGACAAATTTGGGACTACTTCATTACTATCTTGGAGTTGAAGTATTCCAACGTCCACATCAGATCTTCATTTCCCAGAGTAAATATGCAGCAGAAATTCTTCAGCGATTTGGAATGCAGGATTGTAAGCCTATCCTTACCCCTATGGAACAAAACTTAAAACTTTCAAAATTTGAAGAGGGGGGAAAAGTGGACAGCACGACTTACAGACAGTTGATTGGCAGCTTGATTTATTTGAAAACCACTCGTCTTGATCTATCTTATGCAGTCAGTATTCCTTCACATTTTATGCAGGAACCACTAGACAGCCACTGGAATGCAGCCAAACAAGTTCTTCGATATATCCAAGGAACAAAAGATTTTGGTCTTCTTTGTAAAAAGACTAAAAATTTTGTACTTGGTGGATTTTCAGATGCCGACTTTGCTGGCAGTATTGATGACAGGGCATCAACCTCAGGTTACTTAATGAACATGGGGTCAGCTGTAGTTTCCTGGAGTTGCAAGAAGCAAACTACAGTGGCCACTTCTTCAGCAGAAGCAGAGTACATTTCAGCATGGGAAGCAGCATGTGAGATTGTTTGGTTATGTCGAGTTTTACAAGACTTGGGGATTCCTCCAGCAGAAGCTACTTCATTATTCATCGACAATCAATCAGCAATAAAGCTTGCCAAGAATCCAGTTTTCCATTCAAAGACAAAGCATGTGGACACCAAGTATCATCATATTAGATCTCTCATTGCAAAGGACGTCATCAAGCCAGTGTTTTTCCCTTCAGAAGATCAGACCTCCGACATTTTCACGAAACCTCTTGGCAGAATAAAATTTACTAAGTTCGGGGATGAACTTGGTATTTGTTGTAATGTATCTTTGGATCATAGGGGGGAATGTTAGATGATCCAAAATAAATTTTATCATAGGTTATAATGTTTGAATAAAATAATTATTAATTTAAGATATTAAATTAATAATTATTTTTCTAGAATATTTAATAAATCTTTGAGATATTTAGAAATAGAAATTTGTTATTAAAAATTAGGACTCTAGAAAAGAGTCGTTTCCTAGGCTCTAAGTTAGGAGTGAAGTTAGTAGAATGGTTAGAAGCTCATTTATTGTAAATGGACACTTATTTATTTTCCAAGTGATCCATAACTAGATTAAGTTAGAACATAAAGCTTATAAATAGGTTAGTTTCATATTTTCAATGTAGTGTGTAATGAGAGAATGTGAGAGTGTGAGTTTACGTGTGTAAACTCCTGTAATTTGCTATGTAATCTTTTTGCATGATCAATAAAGTTATGTGTCTGAGGACACTTCTGCATTTACACAGGCTGCGCAATGATTGTGCAGTCCAGTCAAGGGAAAGTACCAGAAATGGGGGAACAGTGAGGAGTAAGCCGAAGGATTTGGAGGGGAGGCTAGCCACCTCCTACCAAGGATTTTGGCAGTGATTTGGAAGCATTATCCAGCAGTTCCAGCGAGGAGATCGATTTCCCCAACAGAATAGCATGCCAAGCCCAAAGGGGCCATTTTCCGAGGTCAAGATTTTTGGAAACCCTTCGCGGGTTTTTGTGGGTCTTTTGAGTAGAGCCCGGGGTTAAAAGCCCGGAAATTTCTGAGCACAGGAGCTAGGCCAAACTGCAGTCCGAAGTCAAAGAGAAGTAGTAGTTTCCTAGGTGTGGCAGCGCAGAGGGAGAGCCACGCAGAGCATAGTTCAACCGAGTTCTTCTCCGGCTTCAGAGTTGTTCTTCAGTCTACCTAGAGCAAGCCCAAGTGCTACCTTTCTTGGCACCACTATTGTACTCTTTCCGATAAATTCATAAAATGGCTCAGCAATCATTTTTGGCTCCAATTTATGTGTTTTGATGGTGTGTTTACTTTGTTGTAGTTTTTAGTCTATTGTGCTTAATATTACTGTGTACTCCCGATTTGGGATATTACATGAAACTTGAGGTCTTAGACTTATCCTTTGTGAGAAATTTCTGCAATATAAAGACTCATAGAAATCAGATTTTTACAAGTAAAGAAGAGAAGCTAAGCCTCCTCAATGCTCACGGCCAAGAGAGAGAGAAGAAGCCACAAAAGGAACTCAATCTTCCTCAAGGAAGCTTCTTAACTGCCCACGACCAAAGGAAAAAAGAGAGTCCTCCTCGTTTGACATTAGAGCTTCCAAAGTCAAAATAAGTCAAATTTCGACATGGTAGATTCAGTGAAGGTCAAAGATGATGTGCAACCAGGTGGGGCCCACCACATGAAACACAACTCAAAACTCAATTACAAATTCAAACAAAAAAGAGAAGTTAAAGGCGGTCAAATGTTCCACGATGAAGTTCATGAGGTGTACGAAATGTTTGATGTCCAAAGTTTAAATACAGTGGAAATAAAGTGCAATACATATTGAATAAGGTTGAATAAAGTGGGTTGGGAGTAGACCCCACCTCACTCCCATGGTGTACACATATCAAAGAATGAAGGACTTCTGCACATGCCATAAAAATTTTCTCCACGTAACCAATTGAAAGTTCAACGCAGCAACAAAAGGATTCTGAATTATCCAATCAACATGTAAAAGGAAGTTATAAAAATGATTCATGGATTTGCTAGTTAAAGGGGGCCAATATTGCCACATTGGACATACCTTGTCTCCCACTAAGCTCCACTCAGCCCTTAAGATAATACACAACTCATTTCTGGAAATGTTTTTGGGACATCAGATTTAGTGAGAACAACTCTGACATGTGGGGCAGTGTTTGCCCCCCACTCATTGGAACAAACTACAAGTTAACAGCCAATCAAAAGCTAATACACAGATTTTTTTGGAGCTACAGTCAGTATTTAATACGCAAATTTGGGAGGACAGTTAACACATCGTCAACGTTGATAGTTTAACTAGCATGCAGACCCAAGGAGATACGCATCAATTCGGTGACTATTATAACTAATGTTGGCTGCCAGATTTTGTGTAAGTTTGTTCCCACTCCACTCCACTCAAACTACACATGGCAGACAACTCTCTCACCCATCATCAGCAGAGTATATACGTAGGTCTTGAGGATATTTTCACTTAGCCAGCAAGGCTTTATGGACTGCCACCTACAGGATTGTACAACAATCAAGCAGCCACTTGGAAATTTGTTTGAGTATTCAGATCTTCACCATTGCTACACTTGTCATTTGATCTTTCATTGGGATTGGCTCCCATAGTTCTATTTAAATGAGCCTTTGGCTCTCATTTTGTATCTTGGAACGAGCTATTGTGCTTGGGGAGACTACTGCAATTTGTATTCACTTCTTTCATGCTATAATAAAAGACTTTGGAGTACTATCTTGTGTTGGTGTTCTCTTTCTATGATTGCAAGGTGATATTATTTCAACTTATGTGCTTCATTTTTACATGTATTCTAGATTGTATTAGCTCTCTTTTTGCCATTTTTCGGATTAATGTATTTAAGCTACCTTGCATAGTTTTTGGATTAGACAAATACTCTAGGAAGAGGAGCACTAGAAGATTCTTGGTTGAATCTCTAGCCTTCTCCTTCATTGTACAATCTAATCCCTTTATGAGTGCTAATGTTTTTTCAAAGTATGTAGAAATTTAATAATTTGTTGAAAGAGCTTGAGCGTGGGGTAACTCTTCATATAGACGAACTCACTCTCAAGGAAAAGAGTAGAAGGACCCATACCAATTTTCTCCCAAAGATCTTATCAAAAGAAATCTAAGAAAGGGTTTTCTTAACTTTAGGTTGCTAAGATCACAAATTCAAATTAAAAAATATTTTATTGATCAATGCTATGTGCTTTAGTTGATTTCATCTTGCTTTTGGGAGCTTGTGGAAGGGCTTAGCCTTTCTTTGCTCGTGCAAGAGATATTTTCTCTTATTGCATGCATTTATTCTATAATGTACATTACTATTTTGAAAATAATCATGAAACTAACTTGTAGGTAGATGTAGGCAGCAAGGTCAACAAGACCAATTCCTTTCTAGATCTTGTGGGAAAAATTAAGAGGAAGCTACATCAGCAATTTCAGGCCAATCTGGGCATTCCAGCAAGAGATTCGAACCATTTTCAGATAGTAGCAGTGGCACAATTTCTGGGCAACGCAGAGGCCGTTTGGGTTCGAAGTTTCTACTCATTAAGGCATATTTCTTACCTTACGTTTGCTTCAAATTTCTTACGAAAGCCTAGGTGCACTTGTTCCTTGCTATTGTATTCCCATTTATTCCAGATTTAATAAAATGGATCAGCATATTCGCCCAGTTTCTTGGTGTTTTTGATGGTGCAAGCTTAATTGTGATTTTATTTGATATAGCCTAGTTCATGTGCCTGCTATTAGCTGTAAATTTTAATCTGGAACATTACATTCCTCCAATCACCAAGCCAACCCTTCCCTTCTTCTGCAGATGATAACCTTCCAACAATATCTTCGATCTAGAATCGCAACAATAGTAGCAACAACACTCTGATTTAATAGTAGCAACAAAAACTTCGATCTAGTAACAGTAACAACTTCGACCTTGATGCAGTAGCAACTTCGACCTTAGTAGCAGCAACTTTGACCTAGAAACAGCAGCATCATTTCAACCTTGATGCAGTAGCAGAAAACTCGACCTTCCAACAGTAGCCCAATAACTTCACACGTGTAAGAGAGATGACCCATAACACTTCGATCTTGCAATCCTTCTTCTTCTCCTGCAATTTTGTATACTTCTGCTTCTTCTGCTTGTATATCAAACTTGTGAGTGATCCTCCAAATGAATCGAACTGCACTGCATTTATAGCCTCTTCTGGAGTTCAAATTACCCTGATGTAGGTCGACTTGATCAAGTGAAGGCCGACTTGGTGTGGAGGTGGCAAATGACTTATTTGACTCAATAATAATTCTTTTTACATGATTCAAAAGCCCAAGAAGGGTCTCATAAAATGGATAATGACTAATGACTCAATATACAACCTAGAAGTCCTCAATGGGGACTTTGACCTATAACAGATGACCCAAGCATGAAACCCATGCTTTAGTAAGTCATAATAATAAATTTTCTTTCTTTTGATAAATACATTTCATCATGACTCAAATACAATTATGAAGACCAAACCTAGTTACATTCTTCAAAACTAGGTGAAGTGTTGAACAAGGATACAATGTAGAACCATCAATCATCTAATTTTCTTTGTGATTCATATTAATATGCCCGTAACATTATATGAAAGAACATGATTACTAAAATGGTTAAAGTACTTGTTGATAAATGACCCACCTTCCTTTAAGAAGAATGCCAAATGGGGGAGAGCATCAACCAAAACAATAGGTGGTGAGCTCTACATAAAGCTATCTGAAGACCATCCTAGGGTTGTTGGCTGTCTGGTTGTCAAATGAGGAGAAAAAATTTCTCCTATGGGTTACCCACTTCTAGCGGGTAACGATCCCCAAGTCCCCAATGAAGCTCCCAATTGTTTGGGTACGTTTCCTAAGGGTACACAAGTCCTCGGAATGCAAGGGGTGTGAGTTTTTTTTTTGTTGAGGGGGGGAGGGATTTGGGGAGAGAATAGGTCCCTGTGTAACATAGATTATTTATTTTGGATCTTATTGTCCTAGAGTTAAACTTTGCACTCATCTGATTGGAAAAGGGAAAATATTATTTTAAATGCATTTTTCAGCCATTAATCAGTGCTAATATCAAGGGTTTTTATTGTTGTTTTTATGTATTTTCAGCCATTGAAAATAGTTGTAATTTATTTCCTAGTGTGCTTATTGAATATCCCTTACTTCTCACTTGTCTATTAGAAATCTTGCACTATTTTATTATTACTGTTAGAAATATTTGCATGCTAATTGAAACCCTAGTTTATGACAGCAAAGTGTAATTTTTAGATTGCATGTGTTTGGGAACATATTTGAGCCTCTTTAGGACTTACTAAGCCTACTAGATTTAGCCATAGGGACCTTTGAACTCGTTATCTAGGAATTAGACCTTATCTCACCCAAAACCCTAATCCTTGAATATTAACCCTTGGACGATTTTGTAGTATAACCCTTTGGGGGTTTTTTGGCCTAGAGTAGTTGCCAGTTGGGGTACTTGATCTCTAAGATCTACCGGGGATGCCTCCCTTGTGGGGATTGTATCCAACCACTTATGAGCAGGGGAGTGGTTGCCAAGGTAATAGTGGTGACTAGTCCCATTGTTGCTCTAAATCTAGATTGCTTAGTGAGGCTTTGCACTAATGTGCTAGATTCTGCAGTAACACTATCTACAAGTTTCTTCCCAGTTTTCTTCATACCACTCCTGGTTGTCTTTATCAAGCAATATTTTCCTTAGGAAATATGAGATAACAACTCTCTTATCCAATCTTTCCACCATTGATGCAAAGATGGCCACTGCACAAGGTCCGCGTTGATTTGCCTAAATGTAGTTTTTTCAAAGAGGGAAGGGTGTTTTGTCTTGTCCACTATAAAATGTACATCTTGTTCATGACCACTTCTCCACCATCTTCATACACAGTAATATGATCTTCTCTCATCCTTTTTCTGGTATAAATACAAGCCTCCTTGAACATGGTTAGTAAGTTAGAATGGGGTTAGAGGTCCATCTACTTTCAAAAAAATTTGGTCTGTGTTTAGTTGCCAACTGTAAGAAAATATCTCTTTTCCTGTCTGGCTTCATCCTGTGCTTTCTTCCAAAATCTTTTGGTCATTGCAGTCAGCTTTTCCTTGGAGGCCACTTTTTGTTTGTTGCAGGGCTAGCTAATCTTGCTATGAATTATAAAGGAGATAGTCACATTTCAAACATCTATATTAACCTGGTATCCATTTCAACTCTGTAAAGGTCAGTGGTAATGAAAATGAGACATGCAGAATAAAATTCAATAGTGCAGTAAAATCCTAAAAAGGTTTCTTAAATCTATGCTTCTCGTTAATAATGCTACCAGGAAACAAGTGGCATACCATTTGGAGGATCAACACCTCCAGCTGGTTCGTTGTAGAATGCATACCACTGCATCTTCCCACATCCAACATCAGAAGAAACAAAATACTGTTTGTAGCCCAGAAATACTCGATACCTTTGGGACAACAGTCAATTGTCAGATATTAACACATTGCTTCCTGTGGCATGATCAAGACAATGACACCTTGCCCTATACCTATAATTCATCTTTAGTCATCCAAGTTCTACATATGATAACTATTAGTGAAAGGTATCTAGCTAGATTCCTAACTGAAAAAAGGTGCGTAAAATTTCAGAGACAAGTATAAGACCAGCACAGAAGAATATACCCCACAGTTTCAATGTCAGGAGGCACAAAATCTGCAATGCCAGTGTAACAGGTATACCCTGAGTACATAGCTTCTTTTGGCCCAAAAAGCTTCTTGCGCACCTGTAATTTTAACTTGTCACTGTGAGGATCATCTGCATCCAATCTTCTGTGATGTATTCTAGACTCTACAGACATAATAAGCTACACATAATATCACAAGATTAGGATTTGGGAGCTTATGCCATCATTACCTTTGACCATATGCCATCTGCACCAACCAAAAGATCACCTTCATAATGGCAGCCATCCTCTAATGTTACCTTTACCTGTTTAACATTGCCAAGTGAACATACAATGAATGAGCGAATCTGACCAAAATTCACACAATGCTTTTGATTGTAATCCAAACTTAAAATTTTCATCAGCCCAATTTTACAATGATTGCCTTGGCAATGTATCTTTCCCAGGTTAAATGTAGAGAGATATGTCTATTATATTACCTTTGTCCCATCATCTTCAAAATCAACAACATTACTATTATTTTCAATGATGTCTTCTCCAACTGCACGTGCTAAGATTTGTTGTAAAGCCATCCGGCTAATAACTCTAGTAACAGGGATTCCCCTTTCTGCTGCAGGTGTAAATGTATCGAATTTGATGTACCTGGAAGCCAAGAGCATTAGCCAAAGCTGAGAAACATGTATCTTCAACTTACAACTAAGCTCAGATATTTGAGTCAAAAGCTTAAAATGAGAAACCATTAGGTTCCCTTTCCTTGGGGGTCTCAACCAACCTGAGATCATATTGAATGGAGCCTAAATAAATAACTCATCCAATACTACTGGGCTGGGTGTGGACAAGAAGATAGTTGGCCAAGTTGCCCACAGCTTCTGGATGCCCTTATATTTTTAGAAGCAAGTGGTTTTGGAGCTGTGACCTTATCCCCATGAACAAGTATTAACAGGATGGTAAGAGTTCTGGTTCTGTTGATACAAGAGCCAGCATGGTTGGTTCAGAGGCTCCTTTTATTGTGCTTTGTTGAACAGGATGAACTAGACAGAGGATAAACATGTTTTGCATGTTGCTCATAAGAAACGCCTTCAATCTGGGTTCATGAATCTTAAGTATGTTTCAATGTGCTAATATAACATTGGAGACAAGTAAGTTTGATAATCTCCTCAGGAATTAGTTCATCAGTTTTACCAAAAATTTAATTTTTGTAACAGGAAAAAAAGAAAGGCCAGAATGATGGTGACAGGAGAAAAATAAGTAAAAGCTCATAAACCCAATGAAGTTAAGCTTAGACTTGGTCCTACAAGTTCCTAGATATCTAACAATGAGAAAAGCAACAGTTAAAATAAAAATATTACAATGATGGTTACAGTTAGTGCCATTAGATACTGATTAGAACAGTGGGGCTGAGTAAACAATTTTACAACATTCAAAACTTTCTATATCCGCATTCATTGCAAGCATTGGCATCCAGTAGTGGTCTTCTTGTTTTCTATTTTGCATTTCTACCCTTTTTGGTGTATGATGACAAACGAACAAACTACAAGATCAATGGAATGTTTAAAGTGAGATGAGTACAGTATTTGTCACCAAGCAAGTATTCCAGAATGTCTACCATGAGGTAATGTCACTAGATCAGTGATTTCTGGTGATCCAAATAATCCTTCAATGCTCTGAGTAACATGAAGAACCATATCCTGATTAGGTACTTTGGCATATACCACTTTAGACTTTAAACGCCAACAGGTGCAGGAGAACTTGGGTGTTTATGTTACAGTTTCTCTCTGGAAACTCCCCCCAAGGGATATTTCTTGTTCATGTACATATTGCATCACACAGAATACTCTACTAAGGTCATGACCAGAGGCTCAAGGTCTTTCTCTGGTACAATGAGTTTTCTGTTAATTTTGATGGTGTGAAATTTTCAAGTCTGAAAATTATTACTGCAATGATTGGTTTGTTTCTCCTACTTATGAGATAACTTATTTACAGATGCTTCAGTAAATTCTGAAATAAACACATTTGCAGTACTTCACTCTAATCAAAAGCATAAGAACAGAAAATTACACAAGTAGCATAATAGAAACAACCATATGAACACAGTTATTTTTGAACAATTGTCCCCAGAAAATCCCAATGTGGGAAAACCGGTGCAGCAGATGAGGATTTTGTATTTATCTTCAATAATGGAAAGCTCATTTACAAGAGTCCTGATTAGCAAAGTAAAATTAGCATACACCTGGCTGAATTTTTTGGAACCTTCAAAATAATTTCAGACCCTCGGGGTGACTTCCTACACCCTCTACGTCATCCAACACAAGAGCTCTGCGCAGCCTCTCCCTGGACTGCGTAACTTTGTGTGGAGGGGTTCTTGCTGCCGATCAGCTCACCCTTCCCTTCATCCTCCAGACTTTTGCGTCTCCGTTAACTGAATGCTCCCTCCTCCTTCTGCTTCTGCTTCTGCAAACCCGCCTCTACAAACTCACCCACTGAAATTGAGTTCTCTCGCTTCAGAATCAATTTCCTTTGGGTACTGAGAATGTCCCCGGCTTGATTTCCAAATGACCCTCAAGTCCCTTCTTATAGTCTTCTCGCTGATGAATCAACGGCCAAGATTATATCGTTAATCAATGGCTCAGATTAAAAGATGACTTGATCTTCGTTTTCTAGAAGATTCACACTCTTCTTTATTAATACCCTTTAATTATTTAATTTCCCTAAGTTTAAAATTAGGGTCTGCATTAAAATAATTAATTATTTTAATAAAGCCATATCTGAGTGGAATTTCCACAAATGATTTCTGGGTTCTCTGGATAACTGTTGTCCAAGCCTCTCCACCAAATATGAGACTTGGAACTCTTCCCGATGCTATAAAATCAACACTCCCTTTTAGCGAGGAAAGTGTTCAAGCAAGATACCACTGCACTGCTATGACTCTATAACATCTGCTACGCTAATGTTGTCCTGGCTGCTAACCCTCATCTCTGCGTTGTTGTGCTCTGTACTTCTACTGTGACACTATATCTGCCACTGCCTCATCTGTACTGCAGCTCCCTTTGCTTCTGTATACCACCCTTCCCTCTAATGGAAAGGGTTCTCGACCATCCCCATCTTCTCTCTGAAGTAAGTGAACTTAATCTTACTCAGAGCCTTGGTGAGGATATCTGCCAACTGTTCCCCTGTAGGAGTGTATCACAACTATAATGCTCCCCTTTGGACATAGTCCCTGATGAAGTGGCACCGAATGTTAATGTGTTTCGACCAGTCATGAAACACAGGATTTTCAGAGAGCTTAATGCAACTCTGATTATCACGCATATTCCCAGTCGGTTCCATCCGCTTCTTGAGTAGGTTCAAGAGTAACTTGCGAAGCCATATGGCCTCACACGAAGTTGTGCTTGCTGCCATGTACTCTGCCTCGACTGAACTTAGTGCTACGGACTTCTGTTTCCTGCTGCACCAAGAGGTCATTCTTGATCCTAGACTGAAACAGTACCCACTGGTACTTTTCCGATCCACTGTGCTTCTAGCCCAATCTGCGTCTGTAAACCCACTCAACTGGACCTCATTGCCCTTGGTGTACTTCAACCCATACTCGACTGTCCCCTTTAGATATCTACGAACATGTTTGGCTGCTGCCCAGTGAGCACTCCTTGGTTCTACCATGAACTGACTGAGGGTATTCACTGCATAACAGATGTCTGGTCTAGTATTGACCAGATACATCAACGATCCGATGAGCTGCTTATACAAGGTGGGATCAGCCTCATCATCTTCCGTTGTGTCTATCTTCTTCCAGTTATTAATCATTGGCGTGGCCATGGGTCTACGCTCTTCCATCTGAAATCTCTTCAGGATTTCTGTCGTGTATCTTCCTTGCCCCGGGAAGATTTCCCCCTTCTGCTACCAGACTTCTAATCCAAGAAAATAGTGCATCTGCCCCTGGTCCTTCATGTCGAATTATGTAGCCAGATTCTCCTTGCAGTCCTTGATGAGCTTGGATGATCCAGTGAGGAACAGATCATCCACATATAGTACCAGATTTAACGGCTCATCCTCTACTCTTTGTGGAAACTTCTGAATCTTTACACTTTATGCAGAAATTATTCACTGTTAATCTAATTATGCTCCTCCTACTTAGACAAGTTATTAAC